>OY288269.1:101619760-102219760 GCA_958450335.1 Hibiscus tridactylites
AATTTAGTTAGAGGATCATTTAAAAGGTCTTATGTAAGTTGTACTATTGAGACATAATTGGTTAGAAGTACTCGAAACGTGAAATGAAGGTTTCACTAAAGTGCAACACATAATATACTAATTTTATATTTGGAGTTGGTGTTTATGATTTAAGATTGTTAGACCTATGACTAATAAAGGTTGTGTACAATGGCAATGCACATTATTCTCTCAATGAGAGAATTCAGATTCAAACTTTAAAAAAAATATTATTATGAGGAAAAGTCACGAATCTCGAACATAAACTATAAAATGGACATATATTTAAAAAATCCGAGACTTATGTCGGCACAATGACCAAAATCCAACAACCTTCATTTCTGACAAACATGGAGTTGAGATGTTTTCTTTGATGGATGGACCGCTTGGAATTAAATTGGCTCTATGATTTCTTAAGAAGTAGGGCAAAATAACAGTGAATGGAGGGGTAATTTATAAAGTGACGACAAAATGCCTACACCTATGGCTAATGCTACTACTTAAAAGAGTCGACAGAATTTAGCCACTAAACTACTTGATGGAACTTCTTATCGAATCATGCATTGGCAGTGACTATGAGCTTGGTGTCGAACCCTGATTTGCCTCTTAACACATCGTATTTGAGTGGTGTCTGACGCTACCATTAGCTCAAGTACTAAACTGTGTTTATGTTCCAATGTTCATAAGGAGAGCTTCGCAGGGACGGAACTATGTTCGAATATTGTCGAGCTTAGAAGATATGATATAAGCTCTAAACTTTCTACACCAACCTATTAGATTCAATTATTTTCAATGTCAAAGCATGGAAAACATTTGGGTTTAGCTGGTATATAGGAGGGGAAGAAAACAGAGAAAAAATAAGTTCCTTCTAAGAAGCAAGCAGCCCTGGTTCCACCAGGAAAAATGGTTGGTCCTCAAAGAACTTCCCCCAATTACTCTCTCAAATTTAAGGTATAGTCCAATCAATCATTGGGTAGGGAACCAAGGTTTACATATCTCCACTCCCATATGGTCACCTGTCTTCACTTGGCTGGAATTATTGCATTTCCATAACTCTCATTGGTTCACTGAAATAATGGCCCCATGCCATTTATCAACCGCACCATAATCAAGTTACAATGATGATCTCTTGGAAAAAAAATATGCTGACAAAACTGGAATTTTGGACACATATATGTATTCGAATTCAAATTTATGTAACTTATATTTACAAAAGTTTTTAGTCTTTAAACACAGTCCACTAGAAATGCAGCGTTTCAACTCTAAAAAAGCTCCATTTCCTTGGCCTTTAGCAGCAGCTGGCAATGTAAGATTGCAAATTGTTGTGAAAGGGATATTATTGATATACTGTCCTCCTTCAGGTCGGTAGGAACCATCAATATTGCACCAATTTAGCCATGGAAGAGTGGAGAGTTGCAGGCTTTGGTTTAGCTGAACGTAGGAAAAGTTAGGTATGTGAAGTAATAATAAGGAGAAAACTGGCCGGCGTTCATTATCACATCAATGATTGACTTCCATTACTGTACCTGCAATTGTGATAATGGACCACTAGGTATTTATTCAACTTTGACAGGTTATTAGAGTTGTAACCTAAGTCTCACTGTACACGTAATTTTATAAGGTATCAAAGAACTTACAATTTTATTTGAATAGTATAATTTCTTTTATCTTTACATATTGGAACATATATTTTAAGAAAAAATAGGACATTTGGGTAAATATAAGAAAGGAAAATGTTGTGTGCAGAAAAATTAGAATTCAAATCGTATGTCCCTCTCCGTGCCCTATTTATGCTTCATTTTATAAAAATTATGCTTAAAATTTAAAGATAAAATTTAGGGTTAGTGTTTATAATTATGGTTTAAGAAATTGAGGTTAGGGTGTACTTTTTATGGTTTATAATTTATGATTTAAAATTTAATTTCTTAATGTTGAGGTGTAAAAAGCAAAAAAAAAATGCATAAAAAAGGGCAAATAATTTTTGTTCCAATCATTGTGTCTAGAACACTCAGGAGTAGGGATTGCATACGGGTACAATTTTGTGGATTCTGCACCCGCCCCAATTGGGGCGGGATGGGTATAAGTTTGGTGGGTAGTGGGCGGGTGTGGATATAAAAAGTCATATCTGCCGCGAGTAGTGGTTAGGTGGTGAATTTAAGACCTTACCCGCCCCGCATTCTACCCGTCATATAAATTTAGATGTAATTTCACAAACTATTCTATAAATCTTAAAATTTTATAGGATATTTCTTGTAATTTATGTTTTGTGGTTGTTCTTAGATTTATGTTTTATGTGTATGGTTGCTATCGGGCGGGTACGAGATGAGTAATAGGTATCCAATTGGATGGTGGGTGTGGGGATGGATTTGAGAATATACCCGCGTAGATGAGTATGAATTTAAAAATTGTACCCGACATAAATAATAGGTAGGTAATGGATATGAAAATTTTAATCGAATATAAAAATGGGTGGAATTTTTGCACTTAAAACTTCAAATCTACTCTTCCAATGTTTAACTAAAATAAAAATATATATCTTGATCTTTAACAAAATTCAAAAGTTCTCTCTCATCTAAATATTATTCTTTCTCCTCATGATTTATATTTCATATTAGTCTTTTCCTATTAATCTATCCTTATATTATTGGCTAAAGGACCTTTCTCTCTTAAGTAATTATTCTTCACCATTTTGCATTTTGCAACTCTAAACCATGAATTTTTTTTTTATTAAAAACCTATCCTTGAATCGCAGTTTGTTAATATAATAGTACACAAATATTTTTATTAGATGTAAATGTTAATGTTATATTATATATAATTCATTGAATAACTTGACGTTACAAGTTAATTGAAACCAACTCGGTTGTAGAAATATGGAAAATTGTTTTTAAGATTATTTTGTATATCTATTATTATACGACCTATTGACCGATTAATATTGATCGGATATTACATCGATTTATTATGGATCAACCCTCCTAATTCAGTTTGCTCAATTCACAATATCATGATTTAAATTTTAAAACTTGTTTAAGAGATCTAGCACCTCATTTCACCAACTAACTTAGAATTGAGAATTTTTGTTTTTAGATGATAATAGGTATTATTTATTTTATTTTTTAATTTTGTATCATATTTAAATTAACAAAAACAGTAAACACACATCTTAAGATCAAAAGGTTTTAATACCTATTTTAGGCCGTATACTATAGAAATAATGCAAACTAACCGTAGCCAACTTAATTATTTAAACAATGTCCTACGAAGTTTATACTTCATGCTACTAATCATGTTACTTGTAATTTTAAAAGTGATTACAAGATAGATTCTCTAACATGATGTTTTATTTTTAAAAGCAATAATTATATTTCTCAAAAAAAATAAAATTATGCATTTTATGAAATGACTACAATTTAAAATTTGTTAATTATATTAACACGCGCTAACATAAACATCGTGTTGGACAATATTCTTCTTTTGGTAATATATATGTTCGTCTTACTGTCTATGTTTAGGGTGCGTGACTTGGACAACATTCTTTTTAACATACATGTAAATCCTTCGGAATCTAATAAGAAGACAAGAGTGTTATTTTGATGCTCGGCATATGAGAAAAGTTTGGGGCAGGGGGGATCAACAAAAAGGAGCCATTGATTAAGGAATTTAATTTAATTTTTGAACATGTTTGATTAAGGAATTTGATAAGGCTGTACTTGGTGGGAACATTTATTTATGATCCAAGTGAAAATCAAGTGGTGCTGGATGTGACCCAATATCGTACGAGTGACGTAACCATCCATTAGCAGAAAAACAAATCGAAAATGTAGAGAAAAGATTCCGAGTCTCTGATGGCCACATTTTGCTTAAAAATAACCGAACAGCTGGATATCATTTGGATCAGAAACAGGAGGTGTTTTCAAAGCTAATCCAAATTGCTGGCCCCACCCGATATTGCCTGCATCCCCATGCTGATTTTCAACCCTTGTTTCTTCCTCAACAGGTTGCTTTCTCCTGCTTTATTTGCCGGATGGTCCCACCTAACTCTCCCCCGGACCTATTACTACTTTCTCACCATGGGATTGGGACTCTGCTCTCGAAATTATATTCATGAGCTTGGATATTTAATTCTAATCGGGAATCACTTTGAATTTTGGTCTTCATGTTAAATTATACTTCACTTTATTTATTTCAAAAATTAAAGTTTTAATTATATTTTTATTTTATTTCAAGTGTTCAGTGACGGATTTGTTAATCTCTCAAGGAGAGTAATTGTTTTTTTTTTTTTTTTTTTTTTGGGGGGGGGGGAATAGGTATAGTTTAGTGTGTATTCTAAAAAATAATATAGTATAGATACATAACTCTGTTGAGGTCTAAAGGGGCTCGGTTCTCAGTTAAAAAAATTATACACTTGATAAACTTTAGTCTAATAGTATTTTCACCTATATAAAAATAAGTATTTAAATTAAAATACAAAGCTTTGATGAAATATTTAATCAAATAGGAGCCGAACGATGAACTCGTGTTCTCAAATTTTTTGGTCTAATAAAAAATTAAATTCTTATAAATTTAAATATTAAATAAATTAAGTATTGTATATTTAATCTTGAGTTTAAATACTTAATAAATCATTATATTTTTTTTAAATTAATATTTCAGCCTCTCAATGCTCAACACTGACTCCATCACTAATTTAATAAGGAAAATAATAAATTTGTATACTCATTTCGAGGAAAAATATTTTTATTCCCCGTTCTTTTATCTGCCAGACTGCCACTAGAGGCGTCTACGATTTTTTAGAGCAAGTATCTAGTCTTTCATTAGAGTTGTACACTTTTATTGGTATCATTAAGTTTTTTTTATAAAAATATATTTATATGATTATATGAAATATAATTGATATAATTTAATCATGTCCGTTCACATTGGTTACAATTTTTTTTTTTCTTCTTAAAAGTACTTCCAACTCGTCAAGTACATTGATATTTTCCCCATTATAGCTGTACACTTTTATTACTGAGTCTGAGATGGACGCATCAAACCGGTTTAGGCTAGATATATGAACGAAATGTGATACTTATATAACCTGATTGAGCTGGACTTTATCCTTTTGTTATTGTTAGGTATGATTATTGAATTACGGTTAAGTAACCTAACCTATTACTGAATCTGAAACAAATAATTAACCTAACCTAAATGTTATTATAGGTATTTTGTAATTCCAATCATCATTTAAGAAAATTATATCGGTCATCATATTTTAAACCGAATAATCCCCCCCCCCCCCAAGGGGATTGTAAAAAAATATCAAATAACATTCAAATAGTAATAATAATAAATAATGACATGGATAACGATAATTTCCATCATCGAATTTTCAAGTCATCCGAGAAAATAATTTATGAGTTTGTCTTTTTCATGAAGATGAAGCTAGAAATATCGAATTTTTACGTCTCACTTAATATGTCTATTATTGACTTTTCACGTAATTAAAAAAATATGTGAAATATGCGATGTAAAATAATTGAAATTTTAAAAAAATTGAATTTTATGAGTTTCGTCAATGGAAGGAAGAAGACCAAGCACGGGAGCCGGAGCTGGAGCCTACCGAAGATCATTCTACAGCAAGGACAGCCGAAGAACAAGTCAGACCACAGACCTGCGCCGCAAGAAGGGTTTTTCCATCTTCGTGGACAACGTGAGCAAGCTCATCCATCATCTAACCCTCAAGGAAGCATTCTCATCCTATGGCAAGGTGGTGGACGTTTTCTTGGCTTACAAAAATCCTTCCAGACGAAACAAGCCAACTACTTTTGCGTTTGTCAGATTTAGTAAGGAACAAGATGCAAGGAAGGCGATCAACACAGGCAACGGAAGGATAATGGATGGTTTTCAAGTCAGAATTTCAGTCGCACATAGCAACCGTCAGAAGCCTCATCAACGCTCAGCGTCAGATTTCGGCCACAAGACTCCTCAAGGTCCAAAGTTAGCTCGCAACTATGTTCAACGTCGAATCTTCCCTCTTAAAGATACTAGGTCTTACAAAGAAGCCCTACTAGGCTCCAGGAGCATCCACAGGCCTGCATCTCGTGAGTGCACCAATGAAACTGCTAAACTCTACGAAAATGAAATCGTAGTGGACCTCCACTCTGAGCGTGAGACCTCTCACCTTACCACGATACCGTTGGCGGATGTGTCGTGGAGGGACTATTGCCTGGTCGGTAGAATCAAGGCGATGTATAACATAGACATGGTGCAAGACGACCTGTCATCTGATGGCTTCCATGCTCTTCTATGCCCATGGTATGACCTCCTTGTGGTTATATGATGCCACAGTATGGACGAAAGAGATAGGTGTTGGTCAAACAGAGGTGAATTTTTGCGTCTATGGTTTGATGAGTTTGAGCTCCTGAATAGTTATGAAGGTAAGAAGAAAGTTAAAGCTAGGGTTCGACTGATGGATGTCCCTCTAGCAGTCTGGAGCAAAAACTTCTTTGAAAGTTTAAGGAACCGGTGGGGCTTAGTTATCAAGATCGACGAAGACACCCTTGCTTGTAGAAGATTCGACGAAGCCTCTCTGATAATCCAAGTACAAAACATCTCCGATATTCCAGACAGAATAATCCTACTATCCAATGGGGTTCCCGCGAAGATCAGGATCATAACAGAGGTCTTCGAAGAAGATCATGTCTTCATCGACGGTGACTCCGTTCCGATAGAGCCGGAGCCAAGTCTGCGTTGCAACGCCTCGTTCCAAGCACCCATTGCATTGAATGCTACAGACATTCTCCTGGCAAGTCCCACATCTCCTGAGGCGGCGGCTCTCTCGGGAAACAGTAGGGTGAATCATTCACCCTGTGAGCCTATCACCCACGTGGTAAATGCCGTAAATTCCAATGGGTCCCACCCTAATAATATTGAGTTATTTGACGTTTCAGTTTGCTCTGATGATGGCATCAACACCCAAATCCCCATTGGGCCTTCTAAGACTTTGGTGGACTCCCCTATTCCTTCAGAGCCCATATCGAATCAATCTCAGCTCCTTGAGGTTGCCATTGGGTCTATTGAAGATTTAGACCAAGTCAGCTCTCCTGCTCTTCAACAGAGCTTGCCCCCTTCCCTAAATATAATTTCCAATCTGGGCCCCAATTTCCCCGGGCCGTCAGTGTGCACCGATAAACCCAAATGGAATGAGATAATCAAGAAAAAGAACGCTTTCAAGAAGTCCAAGAAGATGCAGACCTTAGCCGCCCCCCCCCCCCCCCTTTCTAGAGGTGGTCTTTCCGTCCACCGGCCAGCAGAGGTTGAGGAGGCGGTTGCCACTTTCTTGGTCGGAAAACGCCTCGGATTGGAATTCAAAGCTTCCGATGGAGAAGTCGTGGAGAGACTGGTGGAGCTCCAGTAGGATCGTCCATGCTGGTACGTTTCCTTTCCGTCCAAAGCTCTTTTTCGTGACTGCTCTTTATTTTATGAATTTCTCCATCTTTTCTTGGAACGTGAGAGGGCTCGGTAAGCCCGAAAAAATCCGGGCGGTTTCGAAAGTGATTGCAGCCAATAAAGCATGTTTGATTCTTCTTCAAGAGACAAAGCTCTCGTCTCTTAATTCTTGGCTTATTAGGAGATTTCAGAGGCAATCGTTGGGGGAAATAAAATTCTCAAGTTCAAATGGCGCTGCTGGGGGGCTACTCTCTGCCTGGAACAGCAATTTTTTTAGCCTCGTTAATTTTGTGGAACGTGATAGGGCTTTGATTCTAAACGGGAAACTTAGTTCTATGGGGAAAAACATTACCTTCATCAATGTCTACGCGCCCAATGATATCTCAGATAGAAAAGAATTTTTCGACTTACTCTCGGGTTACATCTTGCAATTGCAGACTCCAATTGTAATAGGAGGGGATTTTAATTCGACTCTCTCCTCTGAGAAGAGGTTTGGCACATCCCAATCAGAATACTCCATGCAGCATTTCAGGGATTTCATAAACAACTCTGGTCTACTCGATCTGCCAATGGAAGGTGGGCAGTACACTTGGTTCAGGGGCGGCTCTACGGTCTCGGCAAGCAAGATGGATAGGTTTTTGATTTCCCCTGAAATCCTATCTTGGTTCCCCTCGCTGCTGCAAAAGTCGATCCCTAGAAGCCTCTCTGATCACTCCCCTATTACACTCTCGGAGGTTGCTAATCTAGGGGGATCGAGACAGTTCAAGTGGTTTGCGCATTGGGCCGAGAATACGGAGTATGTCAGCTTAGTAAGGGATACAACATTCAAGGCCAAAGATAGGAACATTGCTATCACCCTTAGAACAATTAAAGCTGCCACTAAAACCTGGGTTTCTAATGAGCGTGCTAAAACAGTGAATTCCATCCCATGTCTCGAAAGGAAAATTGAGAACCTCGAGTCTAATTTAGCAGCAGGTGGCTCCAATCCGAGTATAGCCAACGAACTTAGGCAACTCAGAGCGTATTTATGGGACAACTACCGCAAGGAGGAAAGGGAATGGAAACAAAAATCGCGCATAAGGTGGGCTCTAGAAGGAGATAGGAATACTAAATTCTATCACCTAGCTGCCACTATCAACAAACAGAGAAATACTATCCGCAAGATTCGCATAGGGGAAACTGCATTCGAGAACCAAGAGGACATCTCCAAAGCATTTGTACAACACTTTCAAGCCACTTACAATGTTAGCTCCTCTATTCCACTCAACAAGTGGCCAATTCAGTTGAACAAACTAAGCTCTACTTCGGCTGCAAAACTGGAACTTCCTTTTACTCCTGAAGAAGTTTGGGAGGCTATTCACTCTGCGAAAGGTAATCAAGCCCCAGGCCCTGATGGCTTCAACCTTGACTTCTACAAAAAATTCTGGCAGATTCTCAAGTGTAAAATCATGGTATTTTTCGAGAAATTCTTCAAAGGCAAGCTTGAAGATCGTTCTGTAAATCACTCATTCATAGTGTTGATTCCGAAGAAGTCTTCTCCCCAACTCATTGAGGATTACAGGCCAATTTCCCTGGTTAGTAGCCTATATAAAATACTGGCTCGGGTACTATCCAGAAGACTATCAAATTGCATCAAGGAAGTGGTGGGGATCAATCAGTTTGCATTCACGCCCGGAAAACAGATTGCGGACTGCGCTCTTATCGCGAATGAAGTTGTTGATGATCTCATTCGCAAGAAAAAGCAGGCCATTATCTTTAAAGCTGACTTCAGCAAAGCTTTCGATACTGTAGACTAGAAATTTCTGGATCTCTCGCTAGAGGCGTTGGGCTTTAGTGCCCGCTGGAGAAACTGGATCCATCTATGCCTCTCTACTGCATCCATCTCATTGCTTATAAATGGTTCATCATCGGAACAATTCTAGATAAAAAGAGGACTCCGGCAAGGCTGCCCTTTGTCTCCTTATCTCTTCAACATCATCGGCGAGATGCTCAGCTCGCTGATATACGAAGCTGAAGCCAAGGGACTGATTTCGGGAGTAGACATCGGGGGTAACGGTTTCAAAGTCTCACACTTACAATTCGTCGATGATTTGATCATCTTCGCCGAAGCATCTAGCCGAAACGTATCAAACATCAAGAGGCTCTTAAAGTTGTTTGAAGTCTTCTCCGGTCTACGCCTCAACTTGAAAAAAACCTGCTTGTTTGGAGTAAATGTACAGAATGAAGTTGTAAGCAATTGGGCTGATGGCATTAAGTGTGCCCACAACTCCCTGCCCACCACCTATCTCGGCATGCCCCTAGGTCACTCAAGGAATTCCATCGCCTTATGGGATCCCATTATTAATAAAATGCAATCCAGACTTGAAGGTTGGATGAGCAGCTCTCTTGCGTTTGGAGGAAGAATTGTTCTAGCCAAATCAGTTTTAAGCAGCCTCCCACTTTTTTTCTTATCTCTATTTCAGTTGCCGACTTCCGTGGAAAAAAAGCTAAATGGGATCATTGCTAAATTCATTTGGGGCGCTAAGGGTGGTCGTGCGATTCATTGGGTGAAGTGGTCTAACATATGCAAACCTAAGGAACTTGGTGGACTAGGGCTGGTCGACTTGGGTACCAAAAACTGCGCTCTCCTCAACAAATGGATTTGGAGGTTTGGTTCCGAGAAGGACAGTCTTTGGCGCAAAACGGTTACTGAAAAATACCACATCCCCCCGAACTCACTGCTCCCCACTTCTCCCACTGGTATAAAACACTCTTGGTTGTGGATAAATATTGCCAAACCCCTATCGAATACTGATGATTTCTTTACCTCTAAGCTTCGCCTTGTACTCGGAGACGGGAAGTCTATCGATTTCTGGAGAGATCATTGGACTGATGTAGCTTCGCTCAAAGCTGCTTACCCAAGAATCTACGCGGTTGCCCTTAACAAAACGGGTAAGGTGATCGACTTTGGATCAAAGGTGGGTGACGTGTGGCATTGGAATGTGCCTCTCAGGAGAAATTTATTTGTTTGGGAGCAGACACAATGGACTAACTTCATGAACTGCCTCGAGTCCGCTTCTAGAAACCTGCGTGCTGCTGATACAACCTGATGGGCAGGGGATTCGAAGGGGGTGTATAGTTCCAAAGCTTATTGTAAGGTGGCGCTCTCTTCTCCCTCCCAAGCCGATTCGTGTTGGAACCTAGTGTGGAGAAATCTCGCACCGCCAAACGTAGAAGCCTTCGTGTGGAAAGCTATTTGGGGTAGGATACCCACCCGCTCGGAACTTTTGGCAAGGAATATCATTGCTCCTAACAGCGCGCTTTGCCCTATGTGCGCAAAGGAACCGGAAATTGTTAACCATCTTCTTTGTCACTACCATTTTTCTTGGTTAATTTGGTCCAAATGGTACTCACTGTGGAACCAACACTTCATCATTCCTGGAAATCTCAAAGAATTCCTCTTATGTTGGGAAAACACAACGATCAAAGCTGCAGCAAAACAGATCTGGAGACTAGCCTTCCCCTGCATATTGTGAACAATTTGGCTCGGGAGAAACGATAAAGTTTTCAACAACAAGGCCTTGTCGGCGCAGCAGCTGTTCGACTTAGCTGTTCTTCGGATGGGATTCTGGATCAAAGCAAAATGGCCTTCCTCGTGCCCTTCTATCACCGAATTCACCAGATTCCCCCAGCGTTGCGTGATCACTAACGCGCAGAGGAACCGTCTCGCCTCTCGTGTCCGAAACTGCCCATCTTGAGGGGCTGTGTTGCTATAGTTTATTTTCTTTTCTTGTGTGTGATTGATGCTGCACTGCACCGTGTATTTGCGAATTAACTTCCAGTGATGTAATGTACTCTCTTAGGCACTCTTTTTCCCCTATTTAGGTGTAGAAGGGTTTTTTAATGAGGCATTTTAATTTTCAAAAAAAATTGAATTTTATTTTATTAAAAAACTAAAGAAAAAGTAGGAAAAAATGTTGAGTTATTTAATGAGACAATTTTGAGGTTTATTTGCAGAAAAATAGTCGAATGCAGGGTCAACACGTGTGAAGGTGAAAGCAAGTTGAGAAGAAAAAAGGTGAAACACAAAAAAATCGTGAGACACCCACAGTGGGAGTTTACGGTGTTGGTCGCAGGGATTATAAAGGATTTTCCCACCAATTTTCCTAGGAAAGTGACATCCCTCTCCCATGCCTGAGGAAGTCAATTGGTTGCCTCTTTACAAATTCTTGTGTTTTTGACAGCCACACAAACCCAATAAAATATCCATTGTGCCCCACCAAATTAAATAAAAATATATGAAAGTTCCTTTTTTTTCTTGTTTCCCTGATTTACAGCTTTAGTGTTGGGTAAGTTCGACAAAGAGGATAAGGACACCACGTCAGTGGATAACATGACGTTTCCATTTGCTCACGATTTCACCAATCATGAACCGCATATTTTATTACCGCACTAGAAAATAATTATATAAACTACCTATTTGGTATCTCACATACTCGTATTTTTATTTTTGCCATCCCATTAATTTTTTTGGTAAAATATATTTATCTAACATTTAGTTTTGTTTTTATTTTGGTACAGTGCCGTTAAAAATTAATGTCAAAGCTGACATGTCTTTTTTTATTAGAAGAGAAAAAAATTAAAAATTAAAAAATGACATATTAATTTTGTCGTTAATTTTTAACATTTGAGCGTCAAATAGAAATAAAACATACGTTAATTATTATTTTAGCAAAAAAAATTAATCGGGAGATTATGAGGTACCAAATAGGTAATTTACCCCAAAATTTAAGTTAAAACGGGATGGGTATAATTTTCCGGGTAAATTATAGGGTAAACAACATGAATGACCATTATGGAATAAGTTATATTTTAATCATCGATCTTATAATTTTGTCAATTAAATCACGTAACTGTATAAAATGATATCAATCAAGTTACTAACCGTTAAAAATAATAAATGAGCTGATGTGGCAATTAAAAGAATTTGTATATTTACATATTTCATCCATACTTACGCATTTTATCAATTTAGTCATGATTTTAATTTAATTCAATGAATTAATCATCAAACTATATGGTGACACGTGTTACCATCTTCTTTGAGAAAGTTAGACTAATAATAACGCTTAACAAGCAAACCAGAATTATAATGTCACATCCTATTAAGTCAATTAGTAGTTAATAATTTTTAGGCTTATATATCATATTAGTACCTAAAGTATACTAACTTTTTCGTTTTGGTACATAAAGTATTTTTTGTCAAAATAAGTACCAATTAGATACCTAAAGTATATTTTTTGGTCAAAATAGGTACTTAAAGTATACTTTTTGGTCAAAATAGGTACATAAAATATTTTTTCGTCAGAGTAAGTAGCTAAAGTATACTTTTTGATCAAAATAAGTACATAAAGTATATTTTTTTTTCTCGTTAAAATAGGCACATAATGTATTTTTTAATGGGTAATTACTCTATACACAAGCGCTTGTGGAAACATTTTTACACAAACATCTTAGTTTTAGGGGTTATGTACTCTGTTCAGGGTTTAAAGTTTATGGGTATAAGTGTAGTAATTTTGAATTTAGGGGTTTTTGATATAATATTAGTTTATGGTTAAAATTTAGGGTTTATAGGTTAAAACCTAAATCCCCACCCATATTACCCTAAACCCTAAATTCTAACCATAAATCCTAAATTATAAACATGAACCCTAAATTCTAAACCATTGCACCAAAAACCATAAACTCTAAACCCTATAATTGAGACGCTTGTGGAAACAAAAAATTTCCACCACCGGTGTATAGGATAATAATCATTTTTTAATTAGGGTACTTATTCTATACACAAGGGTTTGTGGAAACTTTTTTACACAAGTGCCTTAGTTTTAGGGTTAGGGATTCCAAATGGAGTTTAAAGTTTAGGTGTTTAAGTGTAGTAGTTTTAAATTTAGGGTTTATAGGTAAAACTAAATCCCTACCCATACTATCCTAAAACTTAAACCTTAGCCCTAAACCCTAATTTTTAATAATAAACCATAAATTCTAAACCCCTACACTAAAACCCCTAAACTCCAAATCATAAACCCTATAATTGAGGAGCTTGTGGAAATAAAAAGTTTTCACCGCCAGTGTATAAGATAATAATCCTTTTAATTAATGTTACATGACAATTTTTAGGAACCTGTATAAAAATTATGTATACTTTAAGTACCTATTTTGACCTAAAAAATACTTTAGATACCTATTTTAACCAAAAAGTATACTTTAGATACTCACTTTGACGAAAAAATACTTTAGGTACCTATTTTGACTAAAAATTATACTTTAGGTACTTAGTTTAACCAAAAAATATACTTTATATACTTATTTTGACTAAAAAATACTTTAGGTACCATAATAAAAAAAGGTTAGTATACTTTAGGTACTAATATGATATATAAGCCTAATTTTTAATACATTAACTGTATTTTCGCCCCCAAATACTAATAGAAAGAAGTAAACTTTATTTTGGTGCAAGCTTTTCTCGTGATCATGACTTACTAGATGCATTGAGAGAGATTAAAGCAAATCCAAATTTCATGGGTTTTACATAAATTATTAAAGGAAATTCCAAGTTAATTACATTACATGCAACAGTTGTGGGAAGTAGTTTACACTGAAAGCGTAAATGGTATATTTGTGCCCATATATTATTTTAATTAGTTCATATGAAAAAATCTAAACCTGATTTGATAATTTTTAAATCAAATGTTAACTTGAGTAGTTAGAGTTGTTGAGTGAGTTAAGTTTGAGTATTTTTAAATCAAATGTTAAATTTGAGGTATTAATTTCTCAAGGTAAATGTTAAGATTCAAATTCGCATAAGGTGAAACAACATAAACATCCTTAATCAATTGGTTAATTAGTAGATCTATGAGTTTGAGTATTTTAATATTGAATAACTAAAATTATCGTAAATAAAATTCTGGTACATAACTTTTTTTATTCTTTTAATAACACTGTACCTTATCATAATTAGTTCCGATAACACCACATAATTATTAAATCAAAATTAGATAACACCTTAATGAATGGTTGTGTTTCTTAATCTCGCTCAAAGCCCTCAATGATTAGGGTCTATAAAAAAAATACTATATCCCCCACTATTCTTACAACATAACACCTCCCATCCACTCCAAGAATATTTTGAATACATGTGCATGCCATGCCTCACCACCATTCACCCCTTCAAAAATCAAGCCACTTTCATTATTTAAAAACACCCTTGACACAACACTACTTTATTTCAACATTTTTATTATTAAAAAGTAAGTAAATAATTGAACTAAGGGTACCGTCAATCAGGGATGGACGCAAAACTTTAAATTAGGGGCAAATTTATAAAAATTTAGGGGGCGAAAATAGATTTTTAATAGAAAATACATAAAAAAATTTAAAAAATTTCTAACTTGTATAAGAATTTTAAAATTTTAGGGTGGTCGCCAGCCCCCCTCGGTTCATCCTACCGTCAATAGTTTTTATTTACTAAAATCATATATTAATTTTTCAAATTATACTTCACATATAGTATAAAAAACTGTAAGACATATTTAAATTTTAAAGAGATATTAATTGTTGATTTTTTTAATAAATAACAATATTTTTAATGGCGTTACAATTAAGATCAATATCCATTGTTTAAAATAATAATAAAAAGAATGAGGGGATAGAAATACAAAGTTGGAGCGACGAGCCAACGACCATCCGCGGAAACAAGGAGCCGCTCGCGCCTAAGACTTTGGAATCTAACCTTCGTCACGCCATTTCCATTTCCCCATCCCAATAAACTGTTCACCGCACTTCCCCCTATTAACGCACCAATACATGAAAACGTGGTTTACGACATTTATAAAATATTGGATTTATTTTCTATATATTTTAAAATATATATTTTGAAGTTAATATCCATGTTTTATTATTTTTAATCTCAAGAGACAAAACAAATGTTTTTAATAGAAAAGCGAATGATGCCCATTTTAAAAGGCTTGAGTTTAATCGTTTTGTCTACAAAATGTGTACATTGTCAAAGTGTTAATATTTATAAACATATATTATTTTGTAATCAACTACGTTTACAAAACAATACTTAAAAATAGACATTTGCAAGCAGGGACAAAGCTTACCCCCAGAATTTTAATTTAGATATTCATATTAAAAATATGTTTTTTAATATTGGAAATTAAATTCTTTAGAATTTTAATTTGGTCCTTTAACTTTTTTGGTTTATAACAATTTAAGTTTTTATGACTTTAAATATTAAATAAATTAAACATTATTCTTCAATTTTAAATTTAAATACTTAATAAAATTTATGTTTTTTTTAAAATTAAATTATTTGACTCCTTTTAACATTTGATCATAGCTTCGTCATGTTTGCAAGTAAACTTTTTACACACCTACGTCTTCTCCATATCAAATGCACATAAACATTCTAGGTTAATCTCAATATTCTTAGCTTAGAAACAAGTTATCCCTTTTCCTACCCCCAATTATCAGGTTCCCTTCTTAAAGCACAAAATTTCAATATATCCAACACTTACCGATATTACTGTATGCTTCACATTCTAAAAAAAATCATTTTAATTTCTTCCACTTACGAAAGTTGAATATTTAATGAATAATATTCATAAATAATTTATTTTATTCGAATTTGAGTATTAATATTCATTTTTATATAATTTTTAGTATCTAATATAAATAATATATGAATTCGAGTGATCTTTTCAATCGAATTTATTTTATTCATAATGTTAAATTTTAAATATCAAATATTATTTAAGGATCTAATATATTTTATCCTACCAAATCAATTTTAATACAAATAATAAATAAAATTGTGTCTTAAAAAGAGAAGTTAAAATTTAAATTTAAGTAATACAAAAAACACTATATAATATTCATAGCCAGAACACACCCACTGCCAAACTAACCCAACCTCCCTAACCCTTGAGTTCGATTTCAACCCCTTTTCGTCCCTTTAAAACCCTCCAGAATCTCTCCCTTCCCACCCTTAATTTTCCTTCTGTATCTCTCTTCCCTAACCTCTGCTAGTTCCATTTCCCCATTTTTATTTTCTCAGCCAGTCGGCCTTGGAAAGCTTTGAAAATATTGGGGGTTCATCTTTTATACGAAAAGGGAGGGAAGAGTAGTAATTGCTGCTGTTATCGAGCCATGAGTTGCAACGGATGCCGAGTCTTACGAAAAGGATGCAGCGAGTCATGTATTTTACGTCCATGTCTGCAATGGATCGACACTCCCGAAGCGCAAGGCCATGCGACCGTTTTCGTCGCCAAGTTCTTTGGCCGTGCCGGGCTCATGTCGTTCATCTCCGCCGTTCAAGAATCTCAACGTCCTGGTATCGGCGCTCAACTTCCCTTTTCTTGATGTTTTATTTCTGGGTTTTCATTTGATTGAGAATTCTCATCGGTTTCTTTTATATATATGTGTATATCAGCTTTATTCCAATCACTTTTGTTCGAAGCTTGTGGGAGAACGGTGAATCCTGTGAACGGAGCCGTCGGACTTTTATGGACGGGGAACTGGCATGTTTGCCAAGCTGCGGTGGAAACCGTCTTACGGGGAGGAACTCCAAGGGCGATGTCTGGATTTATGGCTCCCACACCACCATCCGATGAAACATCGGGAGCTACGATTACGTACACGTTGAAGTTGCAAGAAACGGCAACGGATCTTAACTCGAAGTCGAACTGTCGGTTTTCCTGTTCGAGATCTAAGGTTTCACCTAAGCGTATCAGAGTTGAAGAATTCAGTAAATTCCAGCCGTCCGATCTAGATCTTTGCCTGACTCCAAGCTCTACTGGCAATCGGCTCTCCGATAAAAGACGACCCGGGACTCCGTCGTTGAACTCTGAGGAATCTGTTACAACGACGTGTTTTGAAAGTGGGTTTGCAGATCAAACCGGAGAAGCCGATAAAAAGATATTAAACTTGTTTGTCTGAAGAGAAAAAACAAAAGAAAACAAAAAAGTTTTCTTTTCTCCTCTTCTATCACGTCTTTTTTGGGTTTAGATAATGTTTTTTTAAACTCCGGGGGGAGCGGTTTTTCCCGGAAATGAATTTTCCGGAGAGTTTTGTTGGGTAAGTGACCGGCACTGGATTTCTCTCTTTTGTTTTTTTGCTTCACAGTGTTAAAACTGTTAAAAAAGGAGAGAAAAATGAGAGTTGGTCGGTGATTCTTAAAATCATCCTACTTTGTAATATTTTTCATATTTCTTCGTGTTTAGTGATGAATGTACGACATGAATAAATCAAACTTTATCACAAGTTTCCCCACATATTGATCATAGTTTTGTTTACCTTGAAAGAATTTATCGGAAAAATAAATCGGATCGAATCAAATCAAATATCTATAAATATCATAGTTCCTACTGTCTAATACATTTCAAAGTTGAATTATAGTTTTAACTTGAATCATGACTCGTCTGTTAAATTATTCTAATTTAAATTTCGTTTAACTTTATTTTAATCTGATTTTAAATATATTCCGATTAATTATTGATTTATTTTGTAGCTGTAAAATGAAAGAAGGGAATCGTATCCTACCCATCAACTGCATAGTTTGACTGCAAATACGTGGCGATGAGTGTATGCTTCCATTTTTAAATTAAAAAAAGAGAGTAAAAGACTGTTTCAGCAGAAGCGGCAAAGGGGTAGAGTAGAGAGTAGAGAGCGTGTACCTAAATGGTACCTTTGAAAGCCATCCGCTTATCCCCACGAAAACCAATGTTTTTCCAGGGTCATTGCATCGTGTCCCCCACTTTCCAGTAGAAGCGCGTCCCCCTGCAGATGGCGTCATTCACCTACTTTTCTGGGCATACTTATCCACACCAAAATAAAAGAAGAGTGAGAAATGAATTTCCAAGCAAAGAGGACCTTTCCGGCGCTGGACAGACAGACATGGGTGATTGCGGCAGGCGGCATTTGGAGTGCGCAAAGAGGCGAGAGAATGTCGTTATTGGCACTGAAAATAATGTTTAGAAGGAAAAAAAATAAGTTGACATCTTATATTTAGAATTTAGATGCATTCACAGTGCATGTATATACACGCGGTTGAATTTAGACTTTAAAATGCTCAAAACTTTCTTTCTTTCTTTTCGATTTAAGGTTTTCCGTCCTGTTTGGATTATTTTAATCATTGTTTTTGTAAATGTAGATTTTTTTAAAAAACAAAAAAATATACTATGTTGTATTCAAAGTGAAATGGATTACAAAAAGATTACAACACAAATATTGAAAATTTAATGTGAAAACAAATATAATAAATTTTAAAGTTGTGTGAAAGACATGAGAAGCATAGCCCGTCATTTTACAGAAATTTTGCAGTCTTCTAAATGAATTCCATCAACAATATACTTTAACCAAATCTCTATGAATTAAGCGTTCTTTCTGTTGTGAGTTCTTGACACATAGCAAACTACCATAAAAGAATTAGAAAAATATCATACCGTCGATCGTCTTGTGACTAAAAACGTTCGATAATACTTGTTATTTGAATACTAAATTGCCACAATAACAAATAATACTGTCACAAAGGCAGGCAAACCTGAAAAAATACAGACGAACAAACTGCCATACAAATTTACGAAAATAGTAAAAAAAATAAGTGTAAAATAACTTATAACAAAGTAAAACAAAAGGAAAAAATACCATAATAAAGAAATATTATCAAAAGAGAAAAATTTTATTTATACACAATTAACGTTAAAATTAAAAATCAATCGACGACATAAAAATTATCGTCGAAGATAATTTTGAGGAAGAAGAAGAATTCAAAGGAGTGTTGAAAAAATAACTACTTAAGAGAAAATGAAAATGGAAGAAGTTAATTTTATGAACAAATGTTTATTTTTTAATATTTATATTTTAAAAAATATTATTTTGATCCTTGTTAAACTATTTTTTTATTTTAAATAAGTTGTCACTTAAACTATTACAACTATACTGTCGCATTAATTGGAAGTATTGAGTTAACTAAAGTAACTTACCAAACTAAATGAAATCAATAAATTATTTTGATAATCATATGATGATGGATTGATCATCCACTAATTAATTTCCATTAAATATTGATTAATGTTGATTTTGGTATTTTATTTTGGACAAAAATAATTAACTATAGCTGGTTTCTTCCGAAGTTTTTCTCAGAATAACTAGAGTTTTTAGCGAGTTTTATCAGGTAAAGCCAATGATTAGAGACATCGAAGGTACAATACCCTTAATCTATTCTCATACTTTAAATAAGTAAGACAACGTGACTATTTCGTTGAACCGCGCTACGAAATCGAAAACTTTAAATGAGCCATTTTTAATAAATTGAACTGACGATGCGGATGAACTGGACACACTACTAAAAACCAAGCTAACCGGCACTGCTTTACACTTTAAACTCGTTTTAAATACCGCGCGTGTTACATTGACCTTGATGACTTCAAAAGAAGCTTCCGAAAAAACCCCCAACTCTTCGCTTGCTTGCTTCATGCCCTAATCTCTTTTCTTTCTACTTTTCCTGTAATTCAACACAATTGAATTCGATTCCATAGTTCGTCATTTCAGGTGGGTTTTGCCTTCTTTCTATTTTTGTTTTTCCCAGTGTTTTACTGTCTGGGTTTTTTTTTTGTTTTGGGATTTTATGAATAAAGCTAGATTTTTTAGGGTATGGAATTTGCTCATGTTTTCTTTAAGGTGTTTTGGTGTGAGATTGCAGGCTTTAATTTTGTAGGTTTGTGGGTCTGGGTTTCTGTTTGAATTTTGGTTTTTGATTGATTGATTAGTCAAATGAAGTTAATTCACTGTTCATTGTTCTTTATTTCTATCTGGGTTTTGTTAATTTTACTTGAATTTTAGTACTTTTGGAATTGGATGATTTCTGTAATAACTGTTTTTTTATCACCATTTGACCTGCTATGTTAATAGATGACGTTACATTAGGATTTTTGATATTTTTTGGTTGGGAATTAAGTTGATTTTTTTTTCATGGATATTGATGGTTTCCCATTTTTTGGATGAAATGTTGGACTTTGGATGATAGTGATGAGCTCGGAAATCGAAATGCCAGCCGGTTGTAAATTTTCTAGAGTAGATACTTTAGAGCTGAAATCCCAGATTGTAAGGAAGATCGGACATATAAAAGCTGAGAAGTACTTCAATCTGGTCACCAGATTTTTGACTCGTAAGATTTGCAAACCTGAGTTTGATAAGCTATGCATTGGTATGATAGGGAGAGAAAATGTTCGTCTTCATAATAATTTCCTCAGATCAATTATTAGAAATGCTTCTCTTTCAAAGATTCCTCCGCCGATAGCAAACAAGTTGGAAGGTCCTTTAAGTGTCAAAGTGTCAAATGGGTACCAAAGAAGTAATTTTCAGTCACTGTGCAAAGACTTCCCTCAATCCTCTCGTAAGAGTAGGACTCCAAATCTTCGTGATCGCAAGTTAAGGGACCGCCCAAGTCCTTTAGGGCCTCATGGGAAGAGCCATAATACTGCTTGCGAAGATGCAGTTCCTAAAGTTCAAGAACAGCAGAGTGCTACCGAGTTGCTTTCTTTGGGCAGCAGACCACCTGGATCTGTGGAGGATGGAGAAGAAGTCGATCAAGCTGCAGGAAGTCCGAGCATCTACAGTAGGAGTCCCGTGAGAGCTCCACTTGGCATCACTTTGAATGTTAAAGGAATGCAAAAAGTACCATGGAATGAACCGGCATCTGCTTCCGAGACTTGTTATTGCCGGGGTGAACTACCTGATACTGGTTATTTGAGGAAGAGGTTGGAAAAGAAGTTGGAGATGGAAGGATTGAATATCTCTGTAGATTGTGCTGATTTGTTAAACAATAGCCTTGATGTTTACATGAAGAGATTGATAAAACCTTGTTTGGAACTGGCCGGTATGAGGTCCAGGCAGAAACTTATTGACCGGGGCCAGAATTGGTCAATGGCCTATTTGAATGGGATGCGGCCCGTGAGATATGCACCAATTCAAAGTGGGCCCGTTTCTGCATCAATGTTAGACTTTCAAGTTGTGATGGAGATGAATCCCTTGATTCTTGGAGTAGACTGGCCAACACAACTCGAAAAGGTGCGTCTGCTTGCTTCAGAAGAGTGAGAACCAAAACTACTTGGCTTCATGATTTGAGTTCAACCGAATTCCAGCCATAACAATTTTGAGTTATTTCAATTTTGACGTTCACACTAACATCGGTCTCGAGCATATCATTTTTATAGAATAGATGAAGTAGATAAGTAAAAAGGTTTCAAGAGTTTCGGATAAAGCTGCTTATATTGTAAATATGTCATGGCTCTGGTTTATCCTGGAGGTGCGATGTCTCAACTAGGTGAAATCCAACTATATTGACCTTAGGCTAGCAACTATCTCCACCTGATATGCTTTGTTCCAGTGAACACATGTTTTCATAATAATAGAGCATATCTTCGATTTTTCTGGCCTGGCCTGCTGTTGTTGAATTTTTCCTGTGAAAGCTACTTGTTCCCTTCACGAATCTTATCGGTTAGGTAATGCTAGCTCATGTCCGATGATTAGTTTGTCATGTGTTGCTTGGATATTAAATTTAATGCTTATAAGCTCTTAAATGATCCTGTTCGCACGTCGAATACTATGCCAGTTTTTTTATTTGGATGACGATTCTGCTGAAATACGGAGATGATTAATAGAGTATTGTACCGATACTCGATCATCTCCTTGCACTTAGTTTCTTGCAGAATCTGTGAGAGTTGTGGGTTCATCCATATGAATTGGATCAGATGTGGAGAAATATGGAACTGATTATTGCAGTGAGGCGGAAGATCATAGTGCAACTGATGTTTAATTGATTTGATAAGCTGAATTTTGTTACTTTTTTTCCCTTGTAATGTTAGGTATGTTACATGTACTTCTTTGGATCATAAATGCTGATTTTAAGAAAAGTCTTGAACATCACTCTCTTTGCTTTGCGACAATTTAGACCAATCTCAATGTCTTTTATTGCAGACATCAACACCTATGTCATTTGGGACAATTTAAACTCGACCAATGCATGAAAAATGATTGAAATCTGGGACCAGAAACGAACATGGACATGCTAGAAAAATGAATTGTAGATCCTATCAAATGAAATTTAGAGTCTGATGGGCCGTACGTACTCTCATTTGGGATCATCTTATCCTTTAGCAAAAGAATATATATTTGATGATTCAACCAAACAATGTTGCAATCATAAAACAGAGGAAACATTGAGTTAAATTCTAGGTTCGAGTTTACTGCTCGGACTATGATGTGTCTTGATCAGTGTTTCGGAGAAGTAGCCTTTCAAGTGGCAAAAACCTCCATGATATCACCTCTTATGATCACCATGAATGATGTGGTATCAAACATAAAGATGATACTATTTACAGCAATACCATACAAAAGAAGAAGATATGGAAGGGGGTCCAAGAATCATGGTGCCCCATAAAAGAAGAAGAGAGATGCAGAAGAGAGCTACAAGTTGGCTCAAGCCGTACAAGTAACACAGACATTAAACACTTCAGAAAACGGTAATGATGATTTAGGCAAAGCAACATGTGGTGTCAAGATATGGAGTGCCTCCTATCTTTGGCGGGTCTTGTTCGACCTTTGCCACCAGGTCCTGAATCTCCGTCTGCCCGGACGAAGGGATAAAGCCGTCCAAGTTTCTTAGAAACCGAATTCATGAATGATTTTCTAGGCAAAGGAGGCTTATTAGATGACGGCGTAATATTTCCCATGGGACTGCTTACTGCCGATTTTGCTGATGTTGATTTCTCTATTTCCTTCAATCTCATTTTCATTCTCACTAGCTCTAGTTTCAAGTCCTCATTCTCTCTTTTCAAGCTTGAAAGTTCACCTGAAGCTGGGTGGATATCAGTAGGGTATACATTCACCCTGGAAGAAAGGACAGCAGGGGAATCTCCACTTGAGATGCTTCCATTCATGACATCTCGAAGGCGTTGTTGCTCGTAGTAAAGGACTTGAACCACAGTCTGGACCGGAAGACGGTCGTTTTGAGCCGCGTGAGCGCAGGCCTCCCGTGAGAGTTTATGGCAATCCATTAAGCTGCAAACGTTCTTCCTCTCCAAGTCAGTTATAGTGGGGTGAGCCTATTGATTGTAATCGGAAGGCAGATTAAAATGACAACATTAGTTAGGGAATATATCTTGTTTATCAAAAAGATTGTAAAAAAGGGATGTACCTTGAGGTAGATATCTATGGCTCTGTACATCCCATCCTCTGTTACCCTTGATTGTTCAGGAATGAGTTCAGCGAGACCGATGAATTTCGAGACAGATAGATTACGGTCGGATGCTATTTCGGCTAGGTAGCTCTCCATTAGCTTTCCCACTCTTTCCAAGTCACTTGGTGGAGGAGAAATGTATTCATCTTCTTCTTTGTAGCCAAAATGACTGCCTTCAGTATCATATTCAATGTAGTTCATCAAGATTCGCTGCACAGTGGCGACATCAAACAATGTATCCCCAGTAAAAGAATAGGCAGGAATCAAGAGATCATCTAAAACAGCCTGTCCTAATTGCAAGGCCATCCTTTTCTCCAAATCGATTCGACAAGCGACAGTTGTTTCGAGGTATATTGCTGCACGAAGCAACACTGATAGAAAGCTTACAGACATTGCATTTTTCTCCCTAGGCAGAAGACTCACTATGGTTTCCAACACAACCCTTTTCTCGTGTTCTTGTCGTGGCTCGATTTTCTTCCTACCCTTTCCGAATACTTCCTGCATGAAAAAGGAGTCTGTGCTTTTAGACATCAAGCATATATATCTGGTAAACAAGTCAATTATGTTGGTATGGGGTCTCACCAAACCTCTAAGAGCTTTTTGTGCATAAAGCATAAGCACTGGACCAAGAGCATATTGTTTAAAACCCCTAGCTATCATGGCAATCAGAACCCGTTGGAAGATGTCGATTCGAAGAACAGTTAAATCTTCAGCCCACCAATCGTCATTGGGTTTCGAGCTAGCAATTGTCGAAGAAATGGCACTATCGTTGCCGCTATCAGACCTACTAGACATACAAAACTGGCTCTCTTTGCAAGCTAAAAACGCAACCGCGTCTATGCAGCGGCTCACCAATTTAACCTCCTCTGCAATTGGCAAGATGATTTGAGACATATGCAACACAGAAACAGCTCCTGCTAGGCTCTTAAGTGCCACTTCATTCAAGTAGGCTTCAGTTCTTCCCACAAGGTTTCCAACCGCATAGTCTTCCGTCATCCCGAGATACTCGGCAGCACACCTTAGCATCGCAATGTTTTCGGTGCTCATCTCGAAATTTATCCCATAACAGAACTTAGCTGCGAGTTCAAACGAATCAGCTCCGCCCGGAACATTGGGGATTTCTATGACCGAAAGATCAGCATCATTGGATTCTGATACAACTTTCCTTATGTAACCACTCTTAGAGACCAATGGAAACTGGAATTCAAGTGGAAAATAAGTTCAAAAAGTGCACAATTCAGTCATAAATTCAACAAAACCTAGATGCTAACTTGGTTTGCTATTCATTCTAATGAATGGAAAATGGAATCATATGTTTCCCAAAAGGAAATACATGAATCAAAGTATTTGATTTCTACCTTATGCAGTGAAAAAGAAACTCCTTCAACTTGAACTGTGACATCACTGGGAATCTCCTGTGAGAAAATCCTGGAAAAAAAGGGGATCAAGTTATTAATTCAAGCAGCAAACTCATACAGATTGATACATGCTAATGAAAAAAAAGGGACAATAATGATACCACTCGCTGGTTCTCTTCATGGCTGTGGAAAGAAGCTCCTTTTTAGATAACATGTTAAGACTGGTGGGTGCGGTTTCTTCCTTATCAAGATCCACCATGGAAGAAACTGAAGCAATTTTGTGATGATCTTATCTTTACCTCCATTACACCATAGATGACGAGAATCTAGGCAAATAGAAATTCTGACACGATGCTATATAGCTTTTACAAGGTTGTACAGAAGCAACAGAAACATGTCATTTCCTTCACTGTTTTGTCGTTTTTTCTTACCTTTAATGCTTTAATGAGAAGCTGAAACACAAGCTCAAGCTGAAGCTGAAACACAATCTCTAATGAGAACTGCATTATCTAACTTCAGCCATACAATACAAACAGTCCTAAAAAAATGGGGAATTCCCAAAACTAGGCCTGCCAAGGAAACTAGAGGGACAGCCTGTAAGGTGGCAAACATTTAAATCGAGTGGCAATTTGGGTATTAGTGGAAGGAAATAAGGTGAATACAAGTAGATAGATGAAGATTAACAGTATGTGGTGTGGAAAATTTAGGGTGCTTTTCTGTTCTAGTTAAAGAGATGAGATATATGACTTCAGTTTCCTTGGCGGCTAAAGGTTGAAAGCTTCTGAGTGGGACATATTCCCATCCACAGAAGTTTCCGTAGTAATCCACGTCTTATAGAGTAAAAATCGTAATCATTCGTCCCTTTTCGGTGTCTCTACTTATGTTCTATTATTAAAAAAAATTATGTTTAAGGGGTATGATTATCGTCTAAACATTAATGAAAAGCGTCACCTCCATATTCACTTCAATTCCACGGGAAAGAAGGAAAGTTTGCTTCAACTTTCAGCCACAAAAATAATGGTGAACCCCTCAGGAAAGGAAATAGACCCATGCTAGCCATTACCCCTAAACATCAAAGCTTTGTCCCCACCCCCATGTGCAGGGTTTTATAATAGATTAATAACAAACTCGACCCATCAAATTATACACATTTAAACGGATTAGTTTGGAATTCCCAGCTATATGTGCAAGTTACAGATTGGTAGTGAAGCTTTCCATCAATGACATGCAGAGTTGGTGCAAACACTGAGTGAACTCGTCGATAAGAACCTGTGGAAACAGGGGATGTACTGTTGTCTGGTGAGTGGTGATGAATGATTAAGACATTATTGACTTACTGTGACATAAAAGGAAACAGTTGATGGTGAATATGATGGACAACATGCATAGAAATTATCCATATAATTGGGGTTGTCGTCATCATGGAAATTGGAAATTTGGGTTCCTTTTTGCAGCTGGTCAAGAAGGAAAAGGCAAGATGAATGATGAGAAAATAGAAATTCAATCCAGTGGACCAGGTTTCTTCCCCACAAAATGAAACTCTTCACTAACATTATTGTCTTGGTTTCATTCATCAGAACTGTTTGTGTTCTTTGAGCGTCAGACTGGCCTTTCATAGGTCTTTCATCGTAATTCTTTAGTTTCATTCGAATGCAACCATTAACTAGTTGGTCTAACAAGATAAATCGTTACGAAACTTAAGCAATGCCAACAGTTCGAATCTTTATGTTATTGATAGAAAAAATTGCTTTGGGTGTTTGTCATGTTTCTTAAAACAACCATACATGTAAAATTCACAGCTTGGCAGGCAAGGCTAGAATGTAGACAAACATGAACATCATGGACTAAACTAGGCCTTTGATTCCAACAGCTTGGCTTTATGCAATTTGTTGTTGTTGTCGTGGGGGTTGGTTTTAGGGTCTGAAAATTCCAGAAGCTAAGATGATTTAGACAGGCAATTGTCACGGACCGTTCGTCGTGACACGCGGGACTGCGCGAGATGTTTGCTGGTTGTGCTTAATGTAGGATGCGGGATAGCATTAAGGGTGTAGTACGTGTCGTACAACCGTCTAGTCCTCAGACTGGCGCGTTGGTAGACACCACATTGGTCGGGAGCTGTCCCCGCTTCCCTGATGAGCCCATGGGAGGGCGAAACCAGATCGGAGATGGAAAAGGCTTAGCCCCGGGCTGGTAATAGCCCTGAGTTGCCGCACGGGTAGATGTCCCTGCGCCAAGACTCTGACCTCGTGACAAGCTCCAAAAAAGGCTACCACGTGATCGGCCAACCCAAAAACAAAATGAACGAATCAACGCTCCAAATTATGGAGCAAAATACGGGGAATTATTGAGCTTAGAAGAAGAAATATAACTTGAGAAGAAATAACAGTGAGAGGGTGTGGGAGTTAAATACTTTGAAATATAATAGTTTAAATTTTGACTTCGTGAATAAAATAAATTAGATAAGATTTATTAATTGGTTAAGTGGTTAATGATGTTTATTTTGTCTTATCTTGTATGAATTTAAATTTTGACATTTATGATGAAAATATAACAATCTTTCTACTTAATAAAAATGAAGGATGGAAATCATCTGCCCCAAAGTATGCCCTCATTTGTGTCCCATTTTAGAATAGTGGGTTTAAAGTTTAGAGTTTGGGGTTTAAGGTTGAGGCTTAGGGTTAGGGTGTAGGGAATTAGGGGTATGGCGTATTTTTTAGGGTTTAGGGTTTGGGGTTTAGGATATGAAAATTAGGGTTATGGGACAAGATTTAGGCCCTGTTTGGCAATTAGCGGATAGCTGATAGCTGATAGCGGATTACATTAGCTGATAGCTGATTGCATTAGCTGATTTGACTAGGGGATTGTATTAGCTGATTGTATAAAAGTGTTTGGTAAAATTAACTGATAGCTGATAGCTGTTTGATTATTTAAACAAGCAAAATGACATATAAGGACATGATTATATTTAATACTTGTTTGAATAATTTATCAGTTATTAATATTTTGTATCTAATAAATATTAATTAGATTTGTAAAAATTATTTTTTAATATAAATTTCCTAAACATATTTGAAAGATTTATATATTAATTTATTATTTACTATATAATTATTAAATTTTTTATATGCACATATAAATATGCGATAATAAAAAATAGAATTAACTTACAAATGTCACCATATAAATTAGTAGTAACAGTAAATAAGTCTAATATTTAATATGTTATTATTTATTTTAAAAAAATATTATCATTTAATTTAGGTTATTCGGAGATTTTTGGTAATTGTTAAGGGTAAAAGAGTCATTACAACTCTAATATCAAACCTCTAATCTCAAAAAGCTCATATTAGGAGCTTTTTCAAAATTAGCTTTTTCACCCCAATCCGCTCTTTCAATCCGCTATTTATCAAACATCAATATTGGCGGATTTGACTAGTCAAACCTCTAATTATACCTCAAACCTCTAAATTTTGCCCAAACCGCTATTTACCAAACAAGGCCTTAATTTTTAAGTATTTTTAGGCAGGGGCATAGAAGGAGGCATGTTTAGGGGGCAGAAGATTTTTACCCAAAAATGAAACAAATTAAATTCGAAAAATCATCTCGTAATAAATATATGTAATTGTGAGCTGAATTAACCGGTTAATGAGTTGATTATTAAAATTAAAAAAAAAAGTATTTATAGTCGAACCAAAATTTTAAAGAATTTTTTTTTGCGAAGACGGCTAGGCCGAAATAGTTTAAGAACACACTTCACTATTTAGAAAGTTATAAATCATTTCATATTATTTATTTATTTTAGATATAAATTGAAATAATTCTGTATTTTTAAAACCATATTCGAAATTTATACCAGTTTCCCTAATAATATATTATTAATAATACTATTCTAAAACTGATTGAGTTTGAACTACCTTATCCAAATCAAGTTTATATGGATAGTGCAAAGTGCAAACCGGTTGAGTTTGAAATAATTGATATTCACTCTCACATGACTCACAGTTTAATTTAATTTTCATGAATGATCAAAAATCAACTATTATTATTATAATATAAAAGCTAAAAGTAAAATAAATAATAATCACTTAATAGATTTTCATTCTGACTTAAAAACTTTATAAAAATTTGAAACCCGACGAAGGTAGGGGGATTATTCTAGTATTTTATTAAAATACAAGTTTAAACTTGTGATGGGTTTAGACTTGGTCATCAAGACTTGGAGCTGCACACTTTTATTTATTTATTTTTAGGATATTATTGAATTATTGATATTAACATTTTTTATCATCATGAATGAATAATGATCCGAGGGAAATTCAAAATATTTTATTTTGAAGTAATTACAAATAAATAAACGAATAAATTTAATATTATCACAAAAACTAAAATATTCTGGCAGGTAGATGCGCAAGAACATTAAAGTCATGGACATCACTAGCAAACAATTCTTTTTATCAATATTCCTCGTGATAATCAAGCATGTCGAATCGAAGCTTTTTTAAAACGAGTTGGTGTTGATCTGATCCAATTTTTACCGCCAATCATGTTTTTTGTCAAGAAAAATTGTGCCTCATTATCTGTTAGCTTTCCTGACCATTCAACCCTTTTTCTTACATTAGCTCCAGGTCCATAACATTTATATTCTCTGTAGAATACCGTGCTGTAGTGTAAAAAAAAAACCATTTCTTCAGTTTCAAAGCTTTACACATAATAATGTAAGAAAAGAAACAAGTTGATCTTTATCTGATGTTTTGTTGTTATACCTTTGCTTTGATTCGTCTCCCCAATCATCCCACCCTTGGGGCAATATGACATTAGACATATAGGTTAGGGCAAAAACTACTCTAGAATATGCACCCCATGGCCTTCCTAATACAGCACTCCTTACGCCGGTTATCTTGCAACCCAAGAAAGTGAAGCCTGTGTCCTCTGAAGGAGACTGCCTTCGTTGGGCTGTTATAGCCGCGTCTCCTTCTGAGAGTGAATGCAAATGGCAATTCTGAAAAAAGAATTTTTACAAATAATCCATTTGTAAGTTCATGGTTTAGCTAGACAGGCCAACAAGCAGTATATAAGATTATATTAGTGGTAAGTAGCTTGATATCGCTTAAGTACGTCTTAAGTTCGAGACTTTGTGTATGCAGAAAATTTCTACTGGTAAACTCACTCACCAAAATTAGGTGTGCGATGCGGGTCAATTCGGATTAGTTAGGACAAAGCCTTGAAAAATCGGGAAGAGAACAAAAATATATATTATACTCCTATATATTAGTGAATTTATTACCTCAAAAAGGGAAGCAGCATTCCCGAAAATGAAGTCGACGGCTCCTTCAATGTAACAACTTTTGTAATAATGTCTTCCAGTGTCATCTAGTAACGTATCCTGATAAGATGAAATTCTGCATCCGAAAAAAGCTACCCTATCTCCAGATACTCTTAAAGCAACTGCCTTAGCTCCCGGCCCGAATGTATTCTATTTATAAAAAAAATAAAAAAGTTTGAATCTTTATTAACTTATTTGAAAAAACCAGTATATTCAATTAGTAATACTATCATCTCTATGTTATGGATACCTGAATTGTGAGGTATCGGGCAACAAAATCTGAAGCCAGCACGGTGAAAGTAGGAGATTCAAATATCTCCCCACTTTCGTTCCACGTTATTATTGTGCCATTTGCCTTGGAGCCGCTTATGGTAATGAAGGGCTTGTTTGCTGGCACAACAATCTTTTCTTTATAAATGCCAGGCTTAACCAATATGAAAACGACTTCTTTGTTGTCGGATGGCACTGCATCAATGGCGTCTTGTATCTTCTCGTAGTCTTCGTTCCCCGATTGGTCGACTGTTACGAGTATGGCAGCAGAAGTTACCGCAGCAACTGCATGAGAACTTGCTGAAATGAACATGAATGTAGTGACTACAAATATGCAAACGTAGCTAGAATATGCAGGAGCAGCCATTGCTGATATGATCAAAGTGAAGGAGTAAATGAAGATATGAACTATATGCTGAGATCACTGGTTTTTATGCAAAGATTTTGGTGGATATTGTTCTTTTATACATATCAGGGGTCGTTTTCTTGCTATGGAAGTGTGACCTACATTGATTTTCAAGCAAGCGTGTATGCAAGTTTTGGGAGGAACTGGATAGAGTATAGACCATGGCCGCCATTTGATTTTCTTCTAGCTAGCCAGGCTTGGTAGTTTCGGCTACTTGAGATTAACGTTAAAAATGTTGGTTTGGATTCAACTCACGAAAATCTTATGCTGCAGCAAATTTGGGAATATTAAGTTCATGTTGCTCAAGTCTTGGTTTAGCTAATTAGCTTGAAACCTACACTTGGCATGAAACTTTCTGGTTCAAGCTCCTTGTTACTGTGAATTTAAGATAACTGGTGGTGGTGGGTATGTAATCTTTGTTTGGATGGGGGAGTTGACCATGGCTCCGCCGGTTTCTTTAACTCTAAGTTGGTGGCTGGTGGCGGCCCAATTCTCCATTTTACAGGCTTGGACTAAGGTTCTATTTATGGAGCTTTAATTTTATCAACCATGCCCAGTTAGTTGGGTAATCCTATTTATGGAGCATGAGAACCCAACCAAATTACTTTGTTTTTTCGGCTAACTTTGTTGTTTGGTTTTGCGATGGTAGAATTCAATTTTGGATCAACGTGGTTTTATAGAATTAATTTTGTGTAAAATTGATTTTAAAGTAACGTGATTTATGTTTGAGAGTTTTTTCTTAAAAATCACGATTGTATAAAAACAGAGTGTAAAAATCACGACGAAACACAAAAGCCACTACTACTTTGCTTCTCTCAGAATCACGTTTAGAGTCTAGAATTAATTTTGAATTTTTAGATCCAAACATGTGGGCACAGCGTTCCAAGCCAAAAATCTTGTTGAATCGAGATTTTAGGCCTCCAAACTCCATCCAAACACAGCTTCCAATTTTGAATAAAGTAACATCAAAGTCCAAATCCCGGGTTTCAAAGAATCTTACCGGAAAATGTGCCTAAATTCGTCCCAAAAAGATCCCTCGTTTTGAAGAATGTTGCATCCAAATACATCCAAATTCATGACAGGATTCCTTGTTTGATGAATCTTGCAGCGAAAATGCGTCCATATTCGTGACCCCGCCAATTATAATTCTTTATCCTCAGTCTCTCAATCTTATAATTCATGATTCAAATTTGATATTTCAACTTCAAACTATTTATATTTTCAACTCTTCTTAATATATAAAATAAAATCATTTACAACAAACACTCTTATGTTATTAATTAACTTTTTCATTTTTTGCCCATATTAGTAATATTATTATTGGGATAACCAATAAAACAATGACTAGTACAAAAAAGAAAAAAAATACTAAAGTAGATAATAGAAATCTCACTGACCTTCATTAAAAATAGGCAAACATTTTTTTTCTTTTGAAGAAAAATTGTTAAAATTTAAATAAAACCCTTTTCACTTTTCTAAACAAGTTTATTACTATATTTTTGGCATAGATAAAACTTGTGGACCATCATCAAATAAATGCATCGTACACGTATCTATTTTATATTGTAAATTGTATGTAGATCATTATATTTTTTAAATGAATAAAGTAATCTTTGTAGGCTAAAAAAACAAGTAAATGATTATTTTGTAATAACAGAAAAAAATGTTAGTTTCATGACATGAACTTAATTTAATAATGTCAACATCAAAATTTTTTAATGGTTCAACGGTGATCACAAAGTAGTATTTGTTCTGTTGTTCATACATATTCTTAACACTGTGATAATATATACACCTCGTGGACAAAGCGATTTGAACCCATGTCTCATGAGATAAACATTAATTTAAAATATAAAGTAGCATTTTAGTGACATGATGTTTAATAAATAACATATTGAAATAACACATTGAGGTGAAAACTCTAATTTAAAAAAGTTATTAATAGGAGTCTTTTGAAATTAGAGGTTTTGACATAAAAGTTATAAAGACCCTTTTACCCTTAACAATTATAAAATTTTTCCAAATAACCTAAATTTAATATTTTCTATTTTAATTTTTCACCCTCACTTATTTACATTTGTAAACTAGTAATGTTTTTTTCTTCTTTTAATTCTCACACATTTACATTTGTATTTAAATTTAATAATTAATTAAATTGTATTAAACATAATTATATAAATAATAAATTAATATATAGCTCATTCAAATATGATTAGTAATGTTATATTAAAAAATTATTTTTCATAATCTAATTAATATATAGAATATTGACAACTAATAAACTATTCAAACAAGTATCAGATAGAATCATGTCCTTATATGTCATTTCGCTTGTTTAAAACTTTAAATAATCAATCAGCTATCAGGTAATTTTACCAAACACTTTCATTCAATCAGCTAATACAATCTGCTAGTCAAATCAACTCATACAATCAACTATCAGCTAATGTAATCCGCTATCAATTATTTACTATTCGCTAATTGTCAAACATGACCAGTATTTATATTCCTTAAGCCACAATAAGTAGAGTGAATACGTCAAGTCATATTTTAAATTAATATCACATCATTTATTCAAGCATATAATATATTTTTTAAAATTGTTACAATAATATCTTTTTATTCATTTTTTAGCATACAAATAATTTGTTCTCATTCTAAAAAGCATAAATATCAAAATACAATTTATATTACTTTATTTTTTAAATAGTCTTAAGGCGTAATATAAGGTAATATTTGTTTATATATTTTTTTCTAATCATATAATAATATATATACACATTTAACAGATAAAACTACTCAAATTCAAATTTCTTAAAAAAAATATATTTTTCCCCTGAAACAATCGTCATTACTTTACAATTTCCTCATAAAGTACTTTTAACTAAAGTCGCACTCATGCATATTCCAAACCTAATTCTATAAATAAAAAATGGATTCCATTGATTCCATGCACCATCTGTAAACATGTCAACCCTGAAAATCACTAAAAAGCACCAAAAACATCTGAACAACCCCTTCCCTTCCACCCCAAGATCTCTCCCTTTCCTGCATGCCAAGCTCACCATCAATTCCCCAACACTGCCTCCCCACAAAATCTTCCCATTCGGGAAGGATTTCCAGCTTCTTTGGAGCACCTCAAACGGTGGGTATGTCTCAATTTCTCACCAATCTCAGCCTTCAAAATCAATATGGTCCACCATCCCCGGACACGCGTTTATATCGGCTGCCATGGCCGACACAGAAGTGGAAGAAAGCAGGGGATCTTTCGTCTTCAAAGACAGAGATGTTCACTTGCTCTGTGCTGACCAAACCGTTGATGACATAGCTTTGATCAGTCCATCGGACTATGATTTTCTATCCGATTATATGGAATTTGATCACCTGAAAACAACAAATCCCGAGTTCGCAGAGTCCCCTGCTTTGGTCATAAGAGGCCACATTTTTAGCGAGATGAAAAAGAAGAAGAGGCCTCAATGTTCGGCAAGTTATTGCGTCTTGTTCGATCAAAAGAACAGTAACCAAATTGGGTTCCGAGTCAAAATCGGACTCCCGAAATTCGAGCTTTATCAACATCACAAAGTTCCGGGGAAGTATCGGCGTTTGAGGAGGTACCGGAAACGGAAGCTGGGATTGGGTTGGTTCCTTACGAGGACAAAAGGATCGGTGAGAGCCACTCCATCGGAGGAGGAACAAAGAGAGTTGAACGTCGGTGAAGGTAGAGGGGCAGAGTTCAACAGAGTTTTTTTCACGTACGCGAGTGAAGAAAATGAGAGATTTTTCGGTTTCGGGGAGCAGTTTTCCCACATGGATTTCAAGGGTAAACGGGTACCCATTTTTGTTCAAGAACAAGGGATTGGAAGAGGAGACCAACCTATCAGTTTTGCAGCAAACTTGGTTAGCTACCGGTAAGAGGGGTGATCACGGTTGAGTCCGGATCGGAAATCCATAATTGTATCTTTTTTAACTTCTGAATCAAAATTCTAAAGAAATGTGGATCTGAAATCAAATCGAACTAGGTCTATTGAAGTAATAAATCAACACGAAATCAAATTTAATTTCCAGTAGTTTAAGTTTGTCTTTATTGTCGAATTCGATTGAACTATAAGAGATAAGTTGATTAATTTTAAAACAAATAGGGTCTTAAAAAATAATTAATTTATAAAAATTAAGAAAGTTAAAGTTTAGTTTCACTAATTTTAAAATTAAAAGACCTTAAAAAGTAATTAAATCATAAAAATAAGGGGGTCAAGACAGTTTTATTAATTTTAACTGAATCATAAGAAATAATAAATCAGATAATTTTGATAGGGTCAAAAGCTTAATTATAATTGTTTTAAAAACCATAAGTGACCTAAGGTGTGTTTCGAATTATTTAAGTGAGTATTAACTTATATTTCGAATTATTTAAGTGAGTATTAACTTATATTTATACATACCAACACATACCAATTGGTATAATGTTTTAATATTTCAAACTAATTTTAATTTTTTCCTATAACGTAAGTACATTTTTAAAAATAAAACATTGCCATTTTATCAAATTATTGAACTTAATTAATATTTTAAGATTTACATTTTCATATAAATATATTTATTGCATTATATATACTAATATATATGAAAATTATTTAAAATGAATCAAAATATACTTATATGTCTTTGTTGCAGAGCCGGGGGAGACTGGAGTACAACTTACGCTCCTTCACCATTTTATATGACATCTAAGATGAGGTCTGTTTACTTGGAAGGCTACAATTATTCTGTATTTGACCTCACAGAACAAAATAAGGTCCAACTCCAGGTATTTCACATTTCACAATGCACCCTTTTCTGATTTAAAACTTGCCAACCCACTGGACGAGTCTCAAACATTGTATTCTAAAATTATCAAAATCCAAGTTCAAAAGATAAGGAGTTCAGGGGTGGATCGAGGTGTGTTAGAAGACAGTCGCACTTTGAACAAGTATTTCATTCTAGAATTGGTTTTGGTCCTCTGAATGTGTAAAGAAGAGTGTTGTTGTCTTGTCTGAGGTATTCAGATTTAAAACTTGTAGTTTCCCATTTTCATTTTGGTTGAGGTTTGCAGGTACATGGAAATACAGTGGAAGGGAGGATATTGCATGGAAACTCACCATTGGAGATCATCCAACACTTCACAGAAGCTATTGGAAGGCCACCTGAGCTCCCTGAATGGATGATATCCGGAGCAGTGGTTGGCATGCAAGGGGGAACCCGAACCGTACGCTCGATTTGGGATAAACTCATGACTTATAAGGTCCCCATTTCAGCATTTTGGTTGCAGGTAATGTTCTTGAGTTTGTTTCATAATGAAGCTGACTAAAATCATCTAGTTTTCTTTGAGTTTTATTTATTTATTTGAACTTGCTATTTCTGTAGGACTGGGTGGGGCAAAGAGAGACATTGATTGGATCACAGTTGTGGTGGAACTGGGAAGTTGACACAACTAGGTACCCAGGATGGCAACAACTGGTTAAAGATCTTAGCACACATTACATCAAACTGATGACATATTGCAATCCTTGTTTGGCACTGGTACGTACATGCGCCGGATACGGTGCTTAAAAGAACGAAGAGTCGGAGTAACATAGATTTTTTTTCTTCTATGTTGGACACACTTGTAAGTTGTATCCTTATTTGTGATTATTTCACAGATGGATGAGAAACCAAACAAAAGGAGAAATCTGTTTGAGGAGGCAAAAGAGCTGGACATTTTGGTGAAAGATAAGCATGGAGAACCCTACATGGTTCCGAACACGGCCTTTGAAGTGGGAATGTTGGACTTGACACACCCACTAACTTCAAGTTGGTTCAAGCAGATTCTGCAGGAAATGGTGGATGAAGGAGTCAGAGGATGGATGGCTGATTTTGGTGAAGGCTTACCATTGGATGCTGTACTATATTCAGGTGAAGATCCTATTTCTGCCCACAATAAGTACCCTGAACTCTGGGCCCGAATAAATCGCGAATTCGTGGACGAATGGAAGAATGGGCGTGCGGTGAAGGAGGGAAAAGACTCGGAACAAGAAGAGAGCTTAGTGTTCTTCATGAGGGCTGGTTTCAGAGATAGTCCAAAGTGGGGAATGCTGTTCTGGGAGGGTGACCAGATGGTAAGCTGGCAAGCCAATGATGGGATAAAGAGCTGTGTTGTTGGCCTTTTGAGTAGTGGACTTTCCGGCTTTGCTTTTAACCATAGTGACATCGGAGGCTACTGTACCATAAATTTACCGTTCATTAAGTACCGTCGGAGTGAAGAGTTGCTTCTGAGATGGATGGAGCTAAATGCGTTCACCGTAGTTTTTCGAACTCACGAGGTATCTTGTATTAGGCATATCCTTAGTTTTGTTAGTTAAAAACAGAGCTCACTTCTTAAACACACATGAAAACTACAAAGATTCATAGCTGAACTTCTAAGTATTACTTGTAACACAAGCTACTTCTCTAATCGACCTAAAGACAACATTAACTGGCAGTTTGATGTGATTTTATGAGTAACTAATATTGATCTTTCTTCTGGTAGGGAAACAAACCCTCATGCAATAGCCAATTTTACTCCAATGACAAAACTCTATCACATTTTGCACGCATGGCTAAAGTCTACAAAGCTTGGAAGTTCTACAGAATCCAACTTGTGAAGGTAATGCTAGAAATACACAGTTGTGTTACTCGAACAACATATATCAATCGGTCTAAAGGAATAAGTCGTTAAGTCCCTTAAACAAAACGTAATTGTGTGGGTTTGCACAAAACAGGAAGGAACTGAGAAGGGCTTGCCGATATGCCGACACCTATTTCTTCACTACCCGGATGATGAGCGGGTTCAAAGCTTGAGTTACCAGCAATTCTTGGTGGGCAGTGAGATCTTAGTGGTTCCCGTCCTTGACAAGGGAAAGAAGAATGTCAAAGCTTACTTCCCGGTTGGAGAAACTTGTATTTGGCAGCATATCTGGACAGGACAACAATACCATGAGCAAGGCTCTGAAGCTTTTGTTGAGGCTCCGATTGGCTATCCAGCGGTATTTGTCAAGGTCGGTTCTACAGTTGGAGACATTTTTCTGAAAAACTTGAGAAATATCGAAATTCTTTGAGCAAAAAATCTTGTCGAACAAGCCAATATTCAATTAATTCAAGTGTTTACATTGTTATTTTGTTGTTCTATATTTAAGGGTCTTCTAAATGGTGGGCAAAACTCAACTCGAAAAACTGAATTATTCGACTCGACTCAAGGCGAAAAAAATCGACTCGTAATTTCATGAACTCGACTCGACTCGGAAAATTTTTAAATAAAGTTTGAGTTTATGAAACGGAAATTCGAATAACTCGAAATTTTTATTAATTAGTTGATCAATTTTTAAGTTTGAGTCGATTCTATCAATTATGTCTAATATGTAACACCCGTGTTTTGGGGTAAGGAGTTAGTCGGGTTAGTTGATCCGAGTCGGTAAAATTAATTTTAATCAAATTAACCCTAATTGGATTTAATTGGAGTTTAATTAAAAGTGAATGACCATTGAGGTAATTTAGCCAAAAAAAAAGTAGACAACCTTTTTGAAAGTTAAAAAGAACAAAAAAGTGGTGTTCTCCCCCTTTGCTTCCAACGTGAAAATTAAACCTAAACCCCTCTCAAACCCCATTTACTATTTCATTTGATTTCTTCCTCATCTCAAGGGCATTTTTAAAGGTAATTATATATTTGAACTCTCATCTTCATCCTCTACATTTATCTAGTTTTAGAATTTAAAACTATCATCTTTTGAAATTGGGGTTTAAAGAAAATTTGAGTTTTTATTGGGTTTTTCAATTGATTTTGATTTATTAAGTTGGGTTTTGGATTAGATTCCTTAAAATACACATAATATGTTAAAATGGGTGCTTTTGGGTGAAAACCTGAAATGGGTCCTTGTGGCTATTTTTAAAGTGTTTAAAACTTGGACTTTGGTGAGTTTTAGGGTTGGGTTGAAGGGTTGATGGTTTAGGGATGTTAGGAGGGTGTTTTGGGACCCTTTGGATGTCATTTGGGTGTTTGAAAACATGGTTTTCAGCTGGGTTTTAAAGGAGCTCGAAAATGGAAATTTTGGGTGATTGTTGGGTTGAAATTGTTGAAGTATGGCTTGTGCTTATGGGTTGAAGTGGTGACTGAAATTTAGCATTGATTTGTGAGTAATAGATGTGTTTTGATTGGCTAGAAACAAGAGGAGACATTGGAGAAGCATCGGGATCGAATCCGGACAATTAGGGGGCTTGCTTGCTTGGGTTGCTAAGGAAGGGTGGTGAGTAAACTTTAAATATGTTTTAAAGTTGGTTCAAGTGTGTGTAGTGTATGAGTTGGAAAGTGCTTGGTAGGCCTTTCCTATGTGGGAGTTAAATTGGTAACTTAACTCCTTGATTTCTATTGATGCTATTTATGCCTTGCCTATTTGATCTTGAAAAATGTGGATTGATTTATATGTGTGTACCTTGATATGTATATGTGATGAGTATGTGATACAAATGGTGGATGTATGATGTGGTTAAAGAAATTGGCACTAATTAACTTACCGGGTGTAAATGATCGATCATTAGGATTAGTGTGCACACAATTGAGTCAAAACGTACGTGGCCTTGATGGCGTTGAGTCATCAAGGAGGAGTACGGTGATGTAATATTCTACCGGAAATTTTATTTATTTTCTACGTGATGATGAGTGGAATCCCATCCGTAGGGCATGTGGTGATGAGTGGAATCCCGCCCATGCAAGGTCCGGTGATGAGTGTAATCCTACCGAGGTAATGTTGTTGTTGAGAGTAAATCTACACATCCGGGTAAACTAATAGTGGCCAATGATATTTCTCTCATGTTTATGATGTTTTGATAATTGAGATATTTGTTGTTGAGCTTAGTATGATGTGAGATGTCATATTATGACTCTTGAAAGACTAGCTAGGTTGACTTGTTGATTACCTATATATGTTGTATGTGAAGTAAAGGATTTGCATGCTTGGACCCTACATTGTTGTTGAGCTTAGTACGATATGAGATGCTATATCATTAGCGTGGTGTTAGCACGGAGCAAGGCGAAGGGGCTTTTCAAGTTTTTGTTGCTCAAGTACGGTTTAACAATTAATGTAGTAGTTTAGCAATGTGGCAAAAGTGTGTTTGTATGAGCGATGTATGACTCATATGTGTGATTGATGTTCATGAATTGACTTGATTGTAAAACATGTTATGTCTTGTCAAATGCTTGGGTGATGGCATGCCTTTGAATGTTTAAGTTGCTTTTGGTTGGCATGAAACCTTTATGTGATGAATTGTGCCATTTGGCTTTTGAGTCCTTAAGCATGCCCTTATATGAAATGTTGCCTTTTGTGTAAATGCCATGAATGGATGTTTCATCTTATGCCTTGTGTGTTTGAGCATGTTTTGACATAGGGTCTATGCCTCTAGTTCATGTTGTAAGTGTTGAGTGCTTCTTGGGGTTGTTTAGGGCCTTTAGAGTTGTTGAGAAATGTTTAAATCTGGTTTTCGAAGGTTGTAGACAACCCGTGTTTCGAAACAGGCTGAGACGTTTCGGAACGGGTAAGGCTTCAGGGACCCCGTATCGGAACTCGTTTCGATACGGTTTGGCCACTGTGAACGCCTGTTCCGATACGAGTTCCGGAACACTTTGGCTACTGGAAATCTGAGAAATTATCGAGATGAAGGCGTTTCGAAACGGGTCTAAGGATTTCGGAATAGTCAATATCTCGTTGACCACGAGAAGTTGACCGTTGAGGGTGTTTCGAAACGGTTGACCTCCGTTCCGATACGGCCTCCTCGTGTAGGCTTGGGGCAGTTGACCAGGTCAAGGCGTTTCGATACGCCTCAAGGGTGTTTCGAAATGGCCTGCCTAATAAATTAAAATTGAACTGTTTAATTGCCGGTTTATGTCCAGTTGCGTGTCTTTCTCATTTATTCCGCTGTTGTGATCACATAGGTTCTTAAATGTGCCTTTAGAGAAGATTAATTAAAAGAAAAATTTTAGGGACGATAACCGAGGGGGAACCTTAACGGGTTTCGCTTCGGTTTTCCCCGTGTGGCCTACTCGGACCGGTCATCCGGTCAGACTGGGACGAGGGGGTTATATTTGTTGGTATCAGAGCCTGAGGTTACCGAGACCTCGGGCAGGTAAGTGAGGTAAGCTTGATGTGTTAAGTAATTGTATTGCTTGGTGTATGTTTTGCCATGAAATCTCGTTGTTTGATTATTCGTATGATGATTTGAAGCATAAATTGTTGCGTTTGATGTTGAGTCGAGTGCCCATTGCTACTATTACTTAATTTAAAAAGATTTTTGTAAAGGGAGTACTTGAGCACTGTTGGACCCTTGCTTTTGCTAACGTAATCCTTATATGTTTGTTGTTGTTTGTTGTAGTTATAATCTTGCTAGTTGTACCATGAGACCACGTGGGAGGCTTAGGATGGTTCGACTGGAACCACGGGCAGCGGCTCCAGAAGTTGAGCCAGTAGTTAGAGTTGAGGCTCAAGTGGGAGAGCATGTGGTTGGAGTTGGAGCTCCTCCACCACCACCACCTCCTCTACCAAGAGTAGGAGGCGAGGCCGGAGCCGAAGGAGAGGGACCTTAGGGAGGCCAAGGTGGCCAAGGTCCGGCCGGAACAGACTTAGCTCCTTTAGTTCAGGCGATAGCTAGGGCTTTCCAGGCTACAGTAGCTGGAGGTCAGGCAGCATCACATCATCAGGGGGAGGGCACTAGGTTGTCGTTAGAGAGACTCCGTAGTCTAGGGGCCGAAGAGTTTAGAGGGTCTACACCAGAGAGATCCGAGTTGTGGTTTGAGAAGATCGTCCGTATCCTGGCACAGATGGGATGCACCAGAGAGTGCAAGTTAGGGTGTGTTGAGTCCTTGCTTCAGGGTGATGCCTACACTTGGTTGGTCATCATCACTACGGGTATGGATGAGGCCGAGATTACTTCGGAGTTCTTTGAGTCCGCATTCCGTAAGAAGTATCTGGGTCCGCGATATCTCGATGAGAGGAAAATGGAGTTTATGGCTTTGCTTCAGGGGAGTATGACTGTGACAGACTATGAGATTCGGTTTGTTAGGCTGAGTCAGTATGCATCTGAGCTTGTTCCTACTAAGGTGGAACGATGTAACCGTTTCCGTTATGGTCTGAATAAAGAGATCAAGAGGTATACTCTAGCTTCAGACTACACTGATTTTGATATCTTGGTCGCGAGGGCCAAGGACTTGGAGCACAGTTTGGGCTTGACCAAACGATCTGATGGTTCTAGTCCGGGTAAAAGGTCCAGTGACTTTGATAGAGGTGATGCCAAGAGGCATCGGGACAACATGCATCACTATGATTATAGGCGTGGTGGCGGTAACCACGGTAGGGGCCAACAGGGCCAGAGGGCTGGTGGGAAGTTGCCCACATGTGCTACTTGCGGGAGGAACCACACCGGTGAGTGTTGGGGGAATTTCCACTCGTGTTGGAGTTGTGAGGCTAGAGATCATATTAGGCGTGACTGTCCACATCAGGTGGGGCAGACACCAGCTCAGGCTCCTGCTAGAGCCAATGACTTTTAGAGAGGCCGCGGGCGCGGTAGAGGTAACTTCCAGCCGAGAAATGATGGTGTAACGCCCGTGTTTTGGGGTTAGGAGTTAGTCGGGTTTAAAATCCGAGTCAATAAAAATTAAATTAAAACAATTCAACCTAAATTGTGATGTAATTGAGCTTTGGTAAAAGGGGAGGGACCCATGTTGTAATTTGACCCAAATGTTTTGAAAAGCAAGACCACTTTTAATTAAAAGTTGTCTTCCTCCTCCCTTTATCCCTTTCCAACGTCTAATACCCCAAACCCCTCTTCAAAACCCTCCCAAACTAAAAACACTATTCTATTGGATTACAACTTCATTTCAAGGTGTTTTTGAAAGCAAGAGGAAGCGTTGGAGAGGCATCGGGATCGAATCTGGGTTCGTAGGAGGATTGTTTCGGTTGCTAAGGAAGGGCGGTGAGTGGTTTCAAACTTGTTTTAAAGTTTGGTTCGAGTATGTGTAGTGTGTGTGTGAGGTGTGCTTGGTAGGCCACTTCTATTTAAATTAAGTTGTTAATTTAGCCATTGATTTCATTAGATACTTCTATGTTTGCCTATCTATGCTCTTGTGAAATGTGGTTGAATTGGTGCATGTATATCATGAATTATATATATGATGAGCATGAGATGTGGTTGATGATATGTGATGTGGTTATGATAATTGGCACTAAATAAATTACCGGTTGTAAATGATCGATCATTAGGATTAGTGTGCACACAAATCGAGTCCAAATGTACGTGGCCTTGATGGCGTTAAGTCATCAAGGAGGAGTACGGTGATGTAATATTCCACCGGAAGCTTTTTATATATTTCTACGGGATGATGAGTGGAATCCCATCCGTAGGGCATGTGGCGATGAATGGAATCCCGTACATGCAAGGTCCGGTGATGAGTGTAATCCCACCGAGGTAAAGTGTTGTTGAGTTTAAATCCGCACAATCGGGGTAATTTAAAAGTGGCCAATTAGCTCGTTCATATATTGTGACATATGGTGTTGTTGTATGATGGTTGTTATTGATGCTTGATGCTTAGTATGATGTAAGATGCCATATTATGCCACTTGAAAAACTAGCTAGGTCTACTTGTGAAATTGCCTATGCATGTTCGATATGAGGTTTAGGGATTACATGCTTGAACCCTGCATTGTTGTTGTTTTCGTTTTAGAGCACCCTCACTAAGCTTATAGCTTACGCTCTCAATGTTCAACAACGCAAATCATTAGCGTGGTGTTAGCTCGGAGCAAGGCAAGAAGGGCTATCCAAGTTTGTGACTCAAGTACGGTGGTTAATTTTGTATTAGTTAGCAATGTGGCAAGGGTTTTTGTATGAGCTTTGTATGACTCATTTAAATGTTGATATTTGGTTTGAATATGGTTTGTAAAGCATGTGATACTATGATGAATGTTGGTGTGTAACGACATGCTTTAGATGCTTAGGTTGCCCTTTTGATACATGCAAACCTCTCATGTTGTCTTGTGCCTTTTAAGGCTTTTGAGTTCCATGTATGACCTTAAATGTTGAATTGCCTTTTGTTGAAATGCCATGTATGGTTGCCTTGTTCCATGTTTGAATGCTTATGTTGCTTGTATGGTTGTGCATCACCTTGTGTTAAAATGTGCCTTGGTTTCAAGTTAAAGCATGCTTATACATTTGGTTTGCCATAGGATATATGCTAGTGTGCTGGTTGAGGTTTTAGAGGGATTTGGAGGCATCCTTGTGCCTTAAATCAGCTAAAACCTGTAAGTTCGTAGCAGGGGTATCGATACGGTTGGACCCGTATCAATACGGCCTTCTTGTTTCAGGCCTCGCGTTTCGAAACGCGAGGGGGGCGTATCGATACCTTTTTGGTCACTGAAGTTACTGTCCACTTTGGTATCGAAACGGGTCCCTGGCGTTTCGATACGGTCATCTTAGCGTTGACCGTGGAAAGTCAACCGTTGGGGAGAGTATCGATACACTCACTGGGTGTATCGAAACGGTCTCTACGGGTTGACCCTGACCTGTTGACCTAGTCAAGGGGGTATCGATACACCCCTTAAGTGTATCGATACCGCCTGCAGTTAAGTTTAAAATTGGGCTGTTAAATGTTGTTATGGATTGGTTCGATTGTCTCGTGTATGTTGTTCCGCTGTTTGGCCACTTAGGATCTAATACTCCTATAGACAAGATTAAAATGAAAGAAAAAAATAGGGTTGCTAACCGAGGGGGAACCTTAACGGGTTTCGCTTCGGTTTTCCCCATGTGGCCCACTCGGACCGGTCATCCGGCCAGACCGGGACGAGGGGGTTACAGATGGTCAGAAGAACATAGCGCATGTAGTTGCAGTCCAGCCAGAGGGCGGAGGTCAGGCCAGAGTTTACGCTCAGCGTGGGGATTAGCATGACACAGATGTGATCGCATGTAACTTCTCGATACAGTCTTTGGGTTTACTTTCTTTGATTGACTCCGGGTCTACACATTCCTACATATTGAGTGAGCATGCACAGTCATTGAATTTGCCTTGTGAAATGTTAGAGGTAGGGGTTAGTGTTACTAGTTCCTTTGAGGATACGGTAGTAGTTAGAAAGATGTACAGAAGGTGTCCGTTGATGGTTCAGGGACATGTGTTTCCAGTGGATATGATAAAGCTACCCTTCTATGGTTTTGATGTAATTCTGGGTATGGACTGGCTCACGGAGCATAGAGCTAGGATAGACTTTGAAACTAAGAGGATTTCTTTGAGGCTCACAGATGATTATGAGATTGTAGTGGTGGGTGAGAACGTGAAGTTCTTGTCCAATGTAGTTTCAGTTCTAGAAGCTAAGAGGTTAGTTGAGTTGGGTTGCGAAGCATACTTGGCTTATATGATGAATCCGAACATGAGTGAGGTTAGACCTCAAGACATCCGGACAGTGTGTGACTTTCCTAGTGTGTTTCCGGAAGAGTTGCCAGGGTTACCACCGGATAGAGAGGTAGAGTTCACTATTGAGACTTATTCTGATTCAGCTCCTGTTTCAATTGCTCCGTATCGCATGGCACCGAAAGAACTGAAAGAGTTGAAGACTCAGTTGCAAGAGTTGACCGATAAAGGCTTCATTCGACCTAGTTCTTCACCTTGGGGTGCACCAGTTTTGTTTGTGAAGAAGAAAGATGGAAGCATGAGAATGTGTATAGATTACAAACAGTTGAATCAGATAACATTGAAGAATAAGTATCCTTTGCCTAGAATTGATAATTTGTTTGACCAGTTGAGAGGGGCATCATTCTTTTCGAAGATTGACTTGAGATCGGGCTACTACCAGCTAAAGGTAAGAGAGGTTGATGTACCGAAGACGACCTTTAGAACTAGGTATGGTCACTATGAGTTTTTAGTCATGCCTTTTGGGTTGACTAATGCACCGACTGCTTTCATGGATATGATGAATAAGATTTTTCATCAGTACCTAGATCAGTTTGTAGTTGTTTTTATAGATGATATCCTGGTGTATTCGCGAACTGAAGAAGACCATGACCAACACTTGAGACTAGTTTTGAAGACTTTGCTAGATCATCAGTTGTATGCGAAGTTGAGCAAGTGTGAATTCTGGATCCGAGAGGTAGTATTCCTAAGACATGTAGTGTCACCCGATGGGATTAGAGTTGATCCGAATAAGATAGAGGCCATTGTTGAGTGGAAGCAATCGAAGTCTGTAATAGAGGTACGTAGCTTCCTAGGCTTAGCTGGATACTATAGAAGATTCGTAAAAGGTTTCTCTAAGTTAGCCGCTCCATTGACACAGTTACTTCAGAAGAGTGTTCAGTTTGAGTGGACAGATGCAAGACAGAGAGCCTTTGAGAAATTGAAAGAAGCTTTGACCCAAGCACCGATCTTGATCCAGCCAGAGTCTGGGAAAGACTATGTAGTTTACAGTGATGCTTCTTATGTAGGCCTAGGTTGTGTTCTTATGCAAGACAAGAGAGTGGTGGCTTATGCCTCAAGACAGTTGAAGACGCACGAGCGTAACTATCCGACCCATGACATAGAGTTAGCTGCAGTTGTGTTTGCACTGAAGATTTGGAGGCAATATTTGTATGGTGAGAAATGCACAGTGTACACAGATCACAAGAGTTTAAAGTACATCATGACTCAGCGAGATTTGAATCTCAAACATCGTAGGTGGTTAGAGTTGCTAAAAGACTATGATCTTACCATTGAGTATCATTCGGGTAAGGCCAATGTAGTGACTGATGCATTGAGTAGAAAGATAGCCGTAGATTTAAGAGCCATGTTTGCTAGATTGAGCTTGTTCGGAGATGGTGGCTTGGTAGCCGAGCTTCAAGTTAGACCTACCCTAGGTCAGTTGATTAGAGAGAAGCAACTCTTAGATAGATCTTTGGCCTCTCACGTGCAAGATATAGCCGAAAGTAGATCTTCAAATTACAGTTTCAGTACCGATGGAGTTTTGTGTTTCAAAAATAGGATAGTTGTGCCAGAGGACAGTGACTTGAGACGTACGATTTTGACTGAAGCGCACAGTAGTCCGTTTGCTATGCATCCGGTGAGTACGAAGATGTACCGTGATTTGAAGAATGAGTACTTTTGGGTTGGCTTGAAGAGAGATGTGGCCGACTTTGTGAGTAAGTGTTTGGTGTGTCAGAGAGTGAAGGCGGAACATCAGGTTCCCTCAGGTTATTGTGTCCGATAGAGACCCGAGGTTCACATCTCGATTTTGGGAGTGTCTGCATACAGCTTTGGGTACCCGTTTGAATTTCAGCACGTCTTATCATCCTCAGTCAGATGGTCAGTCAGAGAGAGTTATACAGATCTTAGAGGATATGTTGCGTTGTTGCATCATTGACTTTCAGGGTACGTGGGAGAAGCATTTGCCTCTAGTTGAGTTTGCTTACAATAATAGCTTCCAGTCAAGTATTCAGATGGCTCCGTATGAGGCCTTGTATGGCCGGAAGTGTCGAACTCCAGTTTGTTGGGTCGAAGTGGGACAGAAGTTGTTACCTATGCCGGATTTGCTCAAGGGGACAACTGACAAGGTGAAATTGATTTGCAATCGATTGAAGGCTGCTTCGGATAGGCAGAAGTCCTATGCCGACTTGAAGAGAAAGGAAGTTGAGTTCTCAGTGGGTGAGAATGTATTCTTGAAAGTGTCTCCGTGGAAGAAAGTAATGAGATTTGGCCGAAAGGGGAAGTTGAGTCTGAGGTACATAAGGTCGTATGAGATTGTGAGGAAGGTTGGTCCAGTTTCTTATCAGTTGCGTTTGCCATCCGAGCTAGAGAAGATACACGATGTATTTCATGTTTCGATGCTCCGTAAGTATAGGTCCGATCCATCACATGTTATGCCTATAGAGGAGATTGAATTGAATCCGGATTTGACTTATGAGGAAGAACCAGTTGAGATCCTAGCTTCTGACAGTAAGGTGTTGCGGGGTAGATCGATTGAGTTAGTAAAAGTGCGGTGGCAACGTCGAGGTGTGGACGAGGCCACACGGGAGAGGAATGAGGATATGGAAAGGCAGTTTCCGTATCTCTTTTAGTCAGGTAATTTTGGGGACGAAATTCCTTAAGTGGGAAAGAGTTGTAACACTCGTATTTTAGGGTTAGGAGTTAGTCGGGTTAGTTGGTCCGAGTCGGTAAAATTAATTTTAATCAAATTAACCCTAGTTGGATTTAATTGGAGTTTAATTAAAAGAGAATGACCATTGTGGTAATTTAGCCAAAAAAAAGTAGACAGCCTTTTTGAAAGTTAAAAAGAACAAAAAAGTGGTCTTTTCCCCTTTGCTTCCAACGTGAAAATCAAACCTAAACCCCTCTCAAATCCCATTTACTATACCATTTGATTTCTTCCTCATCTCAAGGGCATTTTTAAAGGTAATTATATATTTGAACTCTCCTCTTCATCCTCTACATTTACCTAGTTTTAGAATTTAAAACTATCATCTTTTGAAAATTTGGGGTTTAAAGAAAGTTTGAGTTTTTATTGGGTTTTTCAATTGATTTTGATTTATTAAGTTGGGTTTTAGATTAGATTTCTTAAAATACACATAATATGTTAAAATGGGTGATTTTGGGTGAAAACCCGAAATGGGTCCTTGTGGCCATTTTTGAAGTGTCTAAAACTTAGACTTTGGTGAGTTTTAGGGTTGGGTTGAAGGGATGATGGTTTAGGGATGTTAGGATGGTGTTTTGGGACCCTTTGGATGTCATTTGGGTGTTTGAAAACGTGGTTTTCAGCTGGGTTTTAAAGAAGCTCGAAAATGGAAATTTTGGGTGATTGTTGGGTTGAAATTGTTGAAGTATGGCTTGTGCTTATGGGTTGAAGTGGTGACTGAAATTTAGCATTGATTTGTGAGTAATGGATGTGTTTTGATTGGCTAGAAACAAGAGGAGACATTGGAGAAGCATCGGGATCGAATCCGGGCAATTAGGGGGCTTGCTTGCTTGCTTCCTTGCTTGGGTTGCTAAGGAAGGGTGGTGAGTAAACTTTAAATATGTTTTAAAGTTGGTTCAAGTGTGTGTGGTGTATGAGTTGAAAAGTGCTTGGTAGGCCTTTCCTATGTTGGAGTTAAATTGGTAACTTAACTCCTTGATTTTCATTGATGCTATTTATGCCTTGCCTATTTGATCTTGAGAAATGTGGATTAATTTGTATGTGTGTACCTTGATATGTATATGTGATGAGTATGTGATACAAATGGTGGATGTGTGATGTGGTTAAAGAAATTGGCACTAATTAACTTACCTGGTGTAAATGATCGATCATTAGGATTAGTGTGCACACAATTGAGTCAAAACGTACGTGGCCTTGATTGCGTTGAGTCATCAAGGAGGAGTACGGTGATGTAATATTCCACCGGAAATTTTTTTTATTTTCTACGTGATGATGAGTGGAATCCCATCCGTAGGGCATGTGGTGATGAGTGGAATCCCGCCCATGCAAGGTCTAATGATGAGTGTAATCCCACCAAAGAAATGTTGTTGTTGAGAGTAAATCCGCACATCCGGGTAAACTAATAGTGGCCAATGATATTGCTCTCATGTTTATGATGTTTTGATAATTGAGATATTTGTTGTTGAGCTTAGTATGATGTGAGATGTCATATTATGACTCTTGAAAGACCAGCTAGGTTGACTTGTTGATTACCTATGTATGTTGTATGTGAAGTAAAGGATTTGCACGCTTGGACCCTGCATTGTTGATGTTTTTGATTTTAGAGCATCCTCACTAAGCTTTTAGCTTACGCTCTCGTTTTCAACAATGCAGATCATTAGCGTGGTGTTAACACGGAGCAAGGCGAATGGGCTTTCCAAGTTTTTGTTGCTCAAGTACGGTTTAGCAATTAATGTAGTAGTTTAGCAATGTGGCAAAAATGTATTTGTATGAGCGATGTATGACTCATATGTGTGATTGATGTTCATGAATTGACTTGATTGTAAAACATGTTATGTCTTGTCAAATGCTTGGGTGATGGCATGCCTTTGAATGTTTAAGTTGCTTTTGGTTGGCATGAAACCTTTATGTGATGAATTGTGTCATTTGGCTTTTGAGTCCTTAAGCATGCCCTTATATGAAATGTTGTCTTTTGTGTAAATGCCATGAATGGATGTTTTATCTTATGCCTTGTGTGTTTGAGCATGTTTTGACATAGGGTCCATGCCTCTAGTTCATGTTGTAAGTGTTGAGTGCTTCTTGGGTTGTTTAGGGCCTTTAGAGTTGTTGATAAATGTTTAAATCTGATTTTCGAAGGTTGTAGACAACCCGTGTTTCGAAACAGGCTGAGACGTTTCGAAACGGGTAAGGCTTCAGGGATCCCGTATCGGAACTTGTTTCGATACGGTTTGGCCACTATGAACGCCTGTTCCGATACGAGTTCCGGAACACTTTGGCTACTGGAAATATGAGAAATTGTCGAGATGAAGGCGTTTCGAAACGGGTCTAAGGGTTTCGGAACGGTCAATATCTCGTTGACCACGAGAAGTTGACCGTTGAGGGTGTTTCGGAACGGTTGACCTCCGTTCCGATACGGCCTCCTCGTGTAGGCTTGGGGCAGTTGACCAGGTCAAGGCGTTTCAATACGCCTCAAGGGTGTTTCGAAACGGCCTGCCTAATAAATTAAAATTGGACCGTTTAATTGCCGTTTTGTGTCCAGTTGCGTGTCTTTCTCATTTATTACGTTGTTGTGATCACATAGGTTCTTAAATGTGCCTTTAGAGAAGATTAATTAAAAGAAAAATTTTAGGGACGTAACCGATGGGGAACCTTAACGGGTTTCGCTTTGGTTTTCCCCGTGTGGCCTACTCGGACCGGTCATCCGGCCAGACCGGGACGAGGGGGTTACATAATATGTTATGTATATCACATGTGAAAATATGAAGAAATGTGTATGTATATTATATATACATATAGAAAGCCGTTGAAATTAGAATAAATATGTGCAACGTCTAGCCCTCAATATATGCATATAGAAATATATACATGCATCGCTACGTATATGCATATAAAAATATATATACGAAGAAATATATATGTACAGTTAAATTTGTACAGAAACTTGAAACTTGACTCGACTCGACTCGAAATAATATCAAATAAAATTTAAATCGTAAAATAAGACTTGCAAACTTGAATAACTCAAAATTTTTTTACTTAACTTGACTGAATCGAATGACCAACCCTACTTCTATTATCATCTACATGAAAACAAAAAAAAATATTGGTGTGGAGGTTTGGAGAACCACATCCCAAAATTAGATAATTCCAATGTTTACACGAGTTGGACTATTAATAATTTGCATTTTGATTTACTTCCCCATTTTATCGAAAAAAATTAGATAAAAAAGGAGCAAAATTTCAATTTAATGAACGACGTCGTAATACAAAGGAAAGGAGAGCAACAACAAATTACATAGATAAAATTTTCCAGCGATAGGGTACTGCAAAATCAGCCACGCTTCCTCTTCACCTTATCCAAACCCTCCCTAAAATCTCTGCAACCAAAACCCTTCTTCAATGGCAATCTAACCCAAATTATACATTTTCCATTATCAAAGTTGTTTCAATCTTTCAATGGAACTCTCTTCTTCTCTTACACCCTTCACAAAAAAGCTCTCCGAAATCTCATTCTCTTCATCTCTCTCTCCCTTCCCACTTCAACTCTACCAAAAGCCATCGAAACCCAATAATCTCCGTGTCTTCGCTGTGGCTGTCGACCCATCGCAGGAACTTCCCAGAAACAGCCCGCAAAGACTCCTAAAAGAGCTTGCCCAGCGTAAGAAAGTCACAGCTCCGAGGAAAAAAGTACCGCCAAAAAGGTTCATTCTAAAGCCTCCTCTCGATGACAAAAAGTTGACTGAAAGATTCCTGAACAGCCCACAATTATCCTTAAAACAGTTCCCTTTGTTAAGTTCTTGTCTACCTTCTTCGAAGCTTAACAATGCTGACCAGACTTGGATCGACGAGTATTTGCTCGAAGCTAAGCAGGCTTTGGGGTACCCTTTGGAGAAATCGGAAGAGTTGGGAGATGATAATCCCGGGAAACAGTTTGATACGTTGTTGTATTTGGCGTTTCAGCATCCTTCCTGTGATAGGACTAATGCCAGACACGTTAGGTCGGCCCACTCAAGGCTTTCGTTTTTGGGGCAGTATGTGCTGGAGTTGGCTCTGGCGGAGTTTTTCTTGCAGAGGTATCCGAGGGAGTCGCCGGGGCCGATGAGGGAAAGAGTTTTTGGTTTGATTGGGAAGAGGAATTTGCCTAAGTGGATTAAAGCTGCTAGCTTGCAGAATCTAATCTTTCCTTATGATGATATGGATAAGTTGATTAGGAAAGACCGGGAACCGCCTGTGAAGTGAGTTTTTTTTTCAGTCTATTTTTCATTTGGTGAATAATTTGCTTATTAGATATTGATGTGTAGGATTCATAAACTTTTGAAGTTTTATATAAATCGAGGGTACATTGGGGCAAGTCATCTGTTGGTATTTCTAGTTCCAATATGTTGAATGAGTCTAGATTTTCATGTTGGCAATTGGTGCACTTAAGTGTTGCATATATGGGATAGGAACAAAACCAGCCTCTTTAGCTATGCGATGGTTTGACACTATGTTGCATTGATACGGATTTAGATACGGGGACCGGAAACGTCAATTTCAAAAATTACAGGGTACGGATTTAGATACGGGAAACTCATAACTGCATGGCTCGCATCTGAATCTAAGTGACATAGCTTTTTAGTTTTTAGTTTTGCAAGCCACACATCAATTTCCACTAGGCACATTCCTCTGTTGTCCATTTTGGTTTCATCTTCTTGGTTCACTACTGGTTTTGCGTGGCAATGTGATTTGGAACTGATAGCATGCGACTAAAATAAATCTATCCATGCTTGCTAGGAAAATGATATGTATATAGTTTGAGTTTAGCTGCTTGGTGGTTGGAGCTGACTGTTCAAATGTATTTCTTGAGTATTACGAAATTGAAGCACAAACTTGCTCAAGCATATCGAATCTTGCACATGGTAAATGCTGCACTATGTTTGTTGTGTGCTCTAGATAAAATAGAAACTGTATCAAATTGGAAGTCTATGATTGGAACTGCTGTGCTATTAAGGCGACTGCAGTAGGATCGGACTCCCTTCATTATCATGCATATTCTTTCTTATCTGCTAGTGATTGAAGCTGCCAATTTGTTGGCACTATGCTTTACTAGACATTCTTTGTGAAGTTGTGAAAGGGGTTTTGCTCGTTAAGCAGTTCATTGACTATGGTCTGTTTGTTAGGATGTAAAATATATTGAAGAGATTGTCTCAATTTTCCTACTTTTAACTACAAATGCATAACGAGAATAACACCAGGACAGAGAAGATCTAAAAACTCAGAAGTTATGGAATTCTGCTAAATATCAGCGTCAACAATACAATAAAATGTTAGGGTATGAGTAGGAAAGCTGATGGATATCTTGTATTGCATTCGGTGGTTGATATAAAGTTATATACCTTGTATTTTGATAGGCATGTATGCACCAAATGCGCTTGAGCATCTTGAAAGCTCATATCACTCGATGCATTGGTTGGTGGTATTGTGAGACATGTAATCGACTAACAACACACATGTACTGGCTACTAACTTCCGTTCTTATGGCCAGGTCCGTCTTTTGGGCTTTGTTTGGGGCAATATACTTATGTTTTGGTATGCCGGAAGTGTACCGTATCCTTTTTGAAGTATTTGGAATGGATCCGGAAGCCGAGGACTGCCAGCCACGGTTAAGGAGACAACTTGAAGATGTAGATTATGTTTCTGTTGAATTTGAAGGGAATAAGCTCAGTTGGCAAGATGTTGCTACTTATAAGGCAAGTTTTGATTTTCTTACCCTTCATTTGTAGGTAGCTTATTAGTTAAAATGGAAATCATTAGAGGAAAGGAAAAATAAAAGAAAATGGATGGAGTAAAGGGATTATGTATTATTGCCATGTTTCTAGGTATGGGAGCCTGGGTAAGCATTTGATTCACGTTGATAGTACGAGGAAACTTACCTAATTCATTTTTGTTACAGCCACCTGAAGATGCTCTTTTTGCTCATCCAAGGCTATTCAGGGCTTGTGTTCCACCAGGTATGCATCGGTTTCGGGGAAATATCTGGGATTATGACTGCAAACCTCAAGTTATGCAGACACTGGGGTATCCCTTGGCAGTTAAGGATAGAATTCCCCAAATTACTGAAGCCAGGAACATTGAACTTGGACTTGGGCTACAGGTTATTTGACTGTTTATTCTCATTCTCTATACCCATGTTTACTCGTGTTTCTCCTGCTTGATTCCTCATTTTGTTTCGTTTATGATATTACAGCTTTGTTTTATGCATCCATCAAAATACAAGTTTGATCATCCTCGGTTTTGCTTCGAGCGGTTGGAATATGTTGGCCAAAAGATCCAGGTAATGGTTTTTGTAGTTTTTGCAAAGTTGGACACATGCTTCGGCCTGTATTTCCTTTTTATTATTCAATATGACACTTCAAAGAAAAAGAATGGTATAAGAGTGTTATTTTCGGGTAGCTCAGTCTGATAGGATTTTCTGTTTTCAAATTATTTAGGATCTTGTTATGGCCGAGAGGTTGCTAATGAAACATCTAGATGCCCCCGGAAGATGGTTGCAAGAGAAGCATCGCCGCGTGCTTATGAACAAGTTCTGCGGGAGGTATTTGCGGGAAAAATATCTCCATCGATTTATCATCTATTCGGAGCAAGTTCAAGATGCATATGAGCACAATCGAAGACTCCGAAACCCTTCCACGACTGCTGTTAATCAGGCCCTCCATGGTCTTTCATACACAGTCTATGGGAAGCCAGATGTGAGGCGCCTTATGTTTGAGGTTTTTGATTTCGAGCAAATTCAACCTAAATCTGTTTAAATATCTGGGGAGTAGTTCGTGAAAGCTTAGGTCAATCTATACTCTTAGATCATACAATGAAATGTATCACAAAGCTGCTAAGTGTTGTTCCTCTGGTGAAATTTTTTCCCCCTATTTGTTTGATTTAAGGAGCGGAATATTGGGTAGCTGGTTTCGGTTTTAAATTTTTTGAAAATCATATAAATTTAAACATAATTAGTTTGGTTTAAACATAATTATATTATACCAACGAGTTTTGGATGCAATTAAAAGATCCTTCATTCCTTTGCCACGATCTCAATGATGGAAGATTTTTATTTGTAATTTTAACAATCTAAATTAATATAATGTTAATACTGCCAAAAAAATTAATACTTGGGTAAAGTAAATCTCCTTCAAAATTTGCTCGGATATTTGGGTAAAGTATACAAATTGTCACTAAATTATCTCTAAAAAATATTAAATATAATTAAATTTTTAAAAGTTATAAAATAGACATTGAACATTAATTTTTGATACAAAATGGTCACTGAGTTGTTAATTTTTGTAAGTGACGTGACAGTTACAAAAATTTATATAATAGAACATTTAATTCTCTATTTGACACATTCAATCTATTTATTTCTAATGTAACCCTCATTATTGATGTTTAAATTGATTGAATGTGTTAATATTGAGGATTAAATATATTATTATACGAATTTTTGTAACTGTCATATCTCCCGGTTAACGACAATTAACGGCTCACTGATCATTTTATAATAAAAATTAAAGTTTAAAGTTAATTATGTAACTTTTGAAAGTTATGTGATCATTTTATATTTTTAATAATAATTTGGTGATCATTTGTATACTTTACCCAATATTTCATTTCCGAAACAAATAGGCTAGGTCCAAGCTCAACCCGGCTCAGCTCAGCTAGCGAAAGCAGAAAGCCCTTAACTACCCTCCGTTTCTCCCCCAAACCAAAGGTCCCGACCTAAGCTTAGCCGAATATCATTCAAATAAATGGGCTGGCTTGGCTTGAATGAATGAATAATGCCAGACGCACCACCACCAACCATCCAATTCTAGTCCTCCTCTTGTTATTTTGCGCCATCTCCGCTTCCCGCCCTCCGCTCGCCCTCGACTATTACGATAACCGTGAGATCGACAAGATCTCCTGTCCCAATCGCCGGAGAGTAATGTCCAAATCTCGCGTTTATACTGATGTCAACGTCGTCCGTCCCAAGGAATACTGGGATTACGAGTCCCTCACTGTTCAATGGGGGTAAAATTTTCTAAATTAATTCATCGAATTATCATCTTTCATAAAAGTTTGTTCTTAAATTATTAAGATCCTTTAATTTAGCTTAAATTAATACAAATTTCTTCTAATTCTTACTAACCGACCTTACTTAAGCATTTCTATATTGAAATCCCAATGTTCGATCTGGTTTCATTGATCAGCATGAATCGATATTTCGTTGTGTAATATGTTCTGTTTTAGGGATCAAGATGATTACGAGGTTGTTCGGAAAGTTGGACGGGGGAAATACAGCGAGGTTTTCGAGGGTATTAATGTCACTAACAATGAGCGCTGTATAATCAAGATCCTCAAGCCTGTCAAGAAAAAGAAGGTTACTAGTTATTGTAATCTGTCATATAATATTTGATTAAGCTTGGAGAATTTTTGAGTAGATTTACATGCGATAAAAACTTAAGGCATAGCCGTGATGATCAATGATCTAACCTTTTATTGTTATTATTTTTATTATTATTGACAGATAAAGAGAGAAATAAAAATCCTTCAGAATATATGTGGTGGTCCAAATATTGTTAAACTTCTTGATATTGTTAGAGATCAGCACTCCAAGACGCCTAGCTTGATATTTGAGTATGTCAACAATTCGGATTTCAAAGTTCTCTATCCAACGTTGACAGATTATGACATTCGCTACTACATATACGAACTTCTCAAGGTTAAATTACGCCTATCATTCATTTTTTTTGTATTTATAGTATTGTGTTCCATCGTAGTACTTTTGTTGGGTGATTCTTTGTAGTTTTATTCTTTACTTAATTCGATTCAAAATTATTACTTTTTTAAGCTTTTGGAGGAATTCTGGTTTGCATTTTTGCATTATAGGATGATAGGAAAGACTTCTTTGCTTTGTAGGCATTAGATTACTGTCATTCACAAGGAATAATGCACAGAGATGTGAAGCCTCACAATGTCATGATAGATCATGAGCTGCGCAAACTTCGGTTGATAGATTGGGGACTTGCTGAGTTTTACCATCCTGGCAAAGAGTATAATGTCCGTGTGGCTTCTAGGTAATATTTTGAAGGCATCCTGAATCTTATGAGATATGACTAACTTTCCACTCGTAGCCTTTATATATTTCCAAGTTTGATTTTTTTTCACGAGTTTAAAAACAGAAGCAGTCCATGTTTGAAAAAGAAAACTCTATTAGCTTTTACCTGAAATTCGTTCATCGTAGAAATTGAATTTTGTTTATATTACATGAAAAGAGATACAAAATTTAGCACGAAAATCATTAAACAAGTCAGCTAAGGGAAATTAGATAGGTACATCATTTAATTTTCTTGTCAAGAGGTACTAACTGAACTCCTTGAGGAATGAATATGCCTTTTTTATTTCTAATTACTTAAGGTATTAGCTTTCAACTTTGAGGATGTCAAAGAGCTCAGATTCTTTGAATCATGCAAAATTTTCGGATACAAAAACTTTCTAGAAAATGAAAAACCTAAAATGTTTTCCAAACAACTCATAAACAGATTTCTATGATGTGGAATCCAATTGTTCTGGGGATTTCTTTCAGTTTACAGTGCCATGTACAATCTGGATTCAGTTTTCGGAAGTTTTATTTCTGTCCTTATGTCTCAGGTACTTTAAAGGGCCTGAGCTTCTGGTAGATTTACAGGACTATGATTATTCATTGGACATTTGGAGCCTTGGTTGCATGTTTGCTGGAATGGTGAGAAACAGCATTATTCTAATTTTAGTGTACTAAACTTTCATTTAAAAGATCTATTTTGGGTGCATGACAGAATACTTATGTTGTTTGATTTGTTTGTTATACCTTTTTATTGTGTAGATATTCCGGAAGGAACCATTCTTCTATGGCCATGACAACAATGATCAACTAGTTAAAATTGCCAAGGTAATGTGCTTCTACTAATTTGTCTATGTTTTTTAATATTGTTGCTGAAGATTAAATTTGTCATAATTTTTATTGTTAAACTAACATTTTGGCTTAGATAGTGCATCATTTTCTATCTTCTATTGGGATAATGTATTAATCTGAGTCTTTGTACCTCGCCCATCCTAGTTATCTTTTTTACAATCTACATCTGGAGCATCACTTTGTAACCTTTTCAGCACCTTCTAGGGTTGTTTATTCCTATATTTCTTGGACTTGGGTATGAGTGTCGGACATGGGTGTGTTCAAGTTTTTCAAGATTTTCATGTCTTTAAAGGGTCCTTGGAGGATCACATCTCCATACCTTGTCCTGATATAAATTGGATGCGGATGTCAGACACGGGTACTTCAAGAAAAATGAAGAGTTGGAGCAACATAGGTTTATTCACTACTCTTTGTAGGTTTTGATTTCAACATTTACTCTCTTTGTGACTATCACTTGGTAGGAGATAAGTGCCAGGGGATACTTTACAAGAATTGTCACACAAGAAATTTTATTTTCACATTTCCTCCCCTGTTTTTCTTAACAATATATAGCTAGTTTACTGAGAATGCTACAAGGTTTTGATTGCTATTAATGTAACTTCAGGTGGTAGGAACTGATGAGTTGAATGCATATCTCAACAAATATCATTTAGATCTTGATCCTCAACTTGAGGCTCTTGTTGGAAGGTACATTAAGCATGAACTTATCAAATATACAAGTTTGCATTAAATTTTAAAATAAAGCTCGGTTTACAACTAAACAATGGCGATGCACTCCGAGGGGATGCAGTTTTGCACAGGGATGACATCCCTCTGGTTGGGATTTATGGTGTGGAATGGCTTTCTCATTAATGTATTGATATGTTGCTCAGGCACAGCCGAAAACCCTGGGCCAAATTCATTAATGCAGATAATCAGCATCTTGTTTCGCCGGAGGTATTTTTTCTTCTTTAGGGAAACGTCTTGGAATTGAATATAATGAGCTCTGTCACGTTGCCTTGATGCGTAATGGTAATCGATGTTCATTCTTTAAGCTCTTTTGACTTGCAGGCGATTGATTTTCTTGATAAGTTGCTTCGATATGATCATCAGGAAAGGCCAACTGCAAAAGAAGCTATGGTATAGATCAATATAATCTTATAGTTATACATACACTCACACACATATATGTATATGTATGAAGATTGCCGGGTTTGACAAAGCATATAGGGTGTTATGAACGCTCAATTTCATTCTACATTTTGTTTGATCATTATTATTTGTTACTTTTTTGGTTATCTGTAGGCCCATCCTTACTTTTCTCAAGTGAGGGCAGCTGAGAGTCACAGGATGCGTGCTCAGTAACCCAGTCATTCACTTTGGGTTTATTTGAACATCAATGCAGAGCCCGGACTCAGCTGGGAAGATTGATTGCTTCATGTTGCATAAAGTAACCTATTTTGTTTTAGAGCATAAAATGTTTTTTGCCACCCTTTCTTGGCTTTTATCTTTTGATTTTCTTCAAAGTATTCGAACATGAACATATTTCCAACCTAAATATATTCAGTTTATTTCAAGATTTCGACATCACCCCATTGCTTCATTACTGATAAACATTATGTTCTTTACTTGTTAAGATTAGATCATGAACTCAATTCTGGACAATCTCTTCTCCTACATTGTTAAAAATTGTGCTTACAAATATGATGGATACAATTTACAAATGTTGGTTTCAGACAGTACCAGTAATTAAAAATACGGAATAACATTAATAATTTCAAAACACTATTAAGATAATCTTTTAATATCATTTCCATATCTATTATTGAATTCTCCAGGGTAGAAATGGCTTAATAGAGTAAAAGGTTATTGGAGTCCCAGGAGTAGAAATAGCACAAGTGGTTAATGTTCGAGAGAATGGTACAAATAAATGAAATGCAAATGGAAAGAATTTTGTGGGAGAAATGACGAGAACTTCGAGTTTACGACAACAATTTTCCGGAAACGAGGCTTTAATAAACAACAATACCTTAACATTGATGCAGGAACATTAACCATAAAGGGTTTGATGATCAATCATTTCTTACTTTAGGGGCACAAATCGTACTTAATATCACGATTGAGGCTTTTACATGACTAACATCCAAATTAAAAGTCTACATAGAAGCAGGCATTATATTTGATCCGGCTATACATCACTTCTTCAGATGAGGAAAACATGCATACACATCAGATTTTGGATGCTTTGCTTCCGCATGTTCCCGGCACTTCACCTCAGATGTTGTGCAAATAAATGTCTGCATGCATACCTTGCACTGCATTTTGAATGAATAAATAGTTACAATCAATCACCGATCAGTAGAACATCAAACAGATAAGAAGCTCAAGTGCTAAATAATTGTAATTCCTCCCATTACATCCGCTTGTCGAATGGCAAGATTTAAAAGGGAATCATCTGGGTTCCAAGTTCAAATTAATACTTTAGTCTCACTATAGCCTCATATCTGCTAAAGGTTTAAAATTTACAAATAACAGGTACTGAAATATATCATCTTGAACATGCCTAGTGCATTCATCTATAACCAATTACCAAAATAGAAGTCCTCATCTCCTCGCTAACAATACAATGACACGAGACTACTTGTATAAAAACTTAAATGTGATTGGAACTCGCTACTGCTGTCTGTTATCACACCACTAGTTCTCACACTTGAAAATGCTCCATAAATAACGCAGAGACATCTCAACCCGCCAATGAACTGACGGAGGACTTCTATATCAAACTCAACATTCTATCCATAGCCTGATAGGATAGAAATTGAGAGGACGGAAGAAACAACCATACACCAACCCCAAACACAAACATTGCTTAGAGAAAAGAATTGAACGGGAGGGTTCAAAGACTAAAAATGTAACATGAAACAAACAAAACCACTTCGACTAAGAACTGCTATTAATATTACAGTCACTGGCCCAGAGACAGTTGGTCATTGTAAACACGAGCATGGCAGGCCATTCTACAACATGAAGATTTTTTACTTACAAGAGAAGAGTACTTGGAGCCACTTTCATAAAGGGCGTGTTAGTTTTAAGGGTTAAGTGTGGGAGAAAATTTAATCAATGATTAAGCTACAAAATAACCATTACATTAGAAAATGTTTAAATTCTTATCCATTTTATCTTTCTCGCAAAGCAAACCCTTTGGAAAAACTAATCAGCCAAAAAAAACTAAAACAATCCCACATAATTTGAAGGGACAAGATATCAGAAAGTTCCATTGAATATTTTCTTCATGTTCCGAGGGGGGATATGAGAAGATAAAGCAATTGCAACCCACAAAAGAAATAGCAAACGGCGACAAAACAAGACAAAAAAAGGCAAAAATATGAACTCCAAAATCACCTGAATCGTCATAGCTTTCTTGTTTGAATCTAGCTGGCTTCCTGAAAACATAAAAACATATAATCGATAGACGGGTCTAATTATATGAAAGTACACAAATTCCGTAATTTTTACATTTCTTTCTAGTTTCTGATTAGAAAACACAAAGGGAAACCTTTAGCGGCGGCTTTAGCCTTCTCGAGGTTTTTCTCTCGCGCCATCTTCGACTTTTGGGCATTGCCTCCTCCCATATCTGATCGATTCGGCGTGAATATGAACCCTAATTTGGTTAAGGAGAGAGAGGATTCGAAACTCAATTATTTGTTTTCAGTCAAATACTATAAATAAGGAAAATTTGTAAATGGAAGGAGTATTTATAGAGCGGTGAGATAATGACAATATCACTTGCCTTTCGGCTTACGTCAACCGTTTGATCTCATATCACTTGCCTAATTCTAAAGGAGTTTTTTTTTTTACATTCTAATATGATTAGAATGTAATATCTTAGTTTAATTTTATATTTAAATAAATTTACGATACGGCTCGAATTTGAGTTATTTAAAAAGAACATTTTATCATTTATCGTTGATATCACTTAATAAATTTAAATGAGTTAAATTGTTATGTAAGCTTATTTTCTAATGTTATAGGCCTTGTTTGGTAAAGAGAGGTTTGAGCAAAAATTAGAAGTTTGAGGTATAATTAGAGGTTTGATCAGTCAAATCCACTAATATTGTTGTTTGGTGAACAACGGATTGAAAGAGCGGATTGAAGTGAAATCGTTAATTTTAAAAAAAGCTCATAATAGGAGCTATTTGAGATTATAAGTTTGATATTAGAGTTGTAAAGACTCTTTTATCATTATCGATTACCAAAAATCTAAAAATAACCTAAATTAAATATTTTATCACCCTATTTATAAGCTAATCATATTTTCTTTTTTTCTTTTTATTATAACATATTTATATATGTATTTAAATTTATTAATTAATTAAATTATATTAAAATAATTATATAAATAATAAATTAATATATAAATCATTCGAATATGTTTAGAAAATTTATATTAAAAATAATTTTATAGAACTAATTAATATTAATTACATATAAAATATTGATAACTAATAAACTATTCAAACAAGTATTGAATATAATCATGTCCTTATATGTCATTTTGCTTGTTTAAATAATCTAGCAACTATCAGTTATCAGTTAATTTTACCAAACACTTTTATACAATCAGCTAATACAATCCGCTAGTCAAACCAGCTAATGTAATCAGCTATCCGCTATCAGCTAATATAATCCGCTATCAGCTATCCGCTAATTGACAAACATAGTCATAATCTCATATAATTAAGAGATAATACTTGGTTATATGATAAAAAAATAATTTTATATTGATTTTGGGTTAATGAAGGAGTGTAAATTGATAATAGAAAGTAAAAGTTGAAAATGATAAAAAAAATTAAGGAAAATTGATAAATGAATAATCTCAATCAGAAATTTATACTTATCTTATGGTCTAAAATTAGTGTATGATTTTTTTTATTTTTTTACTAAAAAGTAAATTATCTTAAAAATTAAATAAATTATATACGTTATTTTATTGAAAAATTAATTGAAACTAAATAACTAATTCACATAGCGTGAGCGGTTTTTAATCGAAGTCAGAAACTTATTACTTATATATCTCATATTTATGTAATTATATATAGATATATCCAAATTACCTATTTTTAAAAATATATATATATATTTAAATTTTTGTGATCTGTCAATATTTTATTGGTCAAAATAAATTTTTTTAACTAAAATATGATGAGACCAAAAGTGGTCACATATAATAATTTAAAGACTTATTTTGACAAAAAAAATAATTTAAATACTAAAAAAACATAGTTTAGAGATTTATTTTCCACTTTAAACTTTATAATAAGGTTAAAAAAGTTAATTTTACAATAAACAAACGACTGTCGGTCAATTCTAACAGTAAAAAGGCATAATTTAACTAAAAAATTAACGTAATTTAATTTTAAAAATGATATGACGGTTGAAAGTGATGGAGCAGAAAGTTTTAATTACTAATTTTTTATAATGATTTAATTGATATTTAAAAAAATTTAGAGGTTTTTCGACAAGTTGGAACATATGAAAATAAATCACTAAACAACAACAAAAGAAAAAAACAGACAAACAAAAACTAAATGTTTATGATCGACCATTGTTAACCGTCAAATCAACTTGAAATAAAACAATGCTAATTTTCTAGCTAAATAGAGTTTATTTCATCGCTAAAATTGACCGACGACTGCTCCGTTTATCGAAAAATCTTTCTTTTGTGACAACTATCAATTTTTTTAAATTACTAAAATTTTTCTGGAAGAAGACTTTAATAACAGTTTTCAACGACAATGGCCATAATGAAAATAAATTTAAAAATTTAAATAATTGTAAGATAAGTTTTAAAAGTTTTGTGACTAAAATAAGAACACCTTGAAAGTTCAGTGATTACCGATGTTGTTTACCCTTTGCATGATATAAAAAAATGAATATGTTATACATAATTTTAGTCAAGATAAATGTGTGATTTAAAAGAGATATTCGATGGTTTTATATGAATAATGAAGTATTTTTCTTTATAAATAAATAATTAAATATTTATTTAGTAACTTACGAAAACATCTATTGAACAATCACTTTTATTTAAAAAAAATAAAGAAAAACAATTACCAGCCTTATCAATGATCACTACAAATTTATAAAACAAATTATAAATTTTACTGTTCTAGTTTAATAAATTTGATATATTTTTTTACTTCTTAAACTTATGCTTACATTTATTATTATTTTTAAAATATATGTTTCATCAGTCTGACAAAAATTAATAATAATAAGTAGTAATAACAACAACAACAAATAATTAATATAGTATATGATGGGATTTTCTCTTTAATTATTTGATTAATAGTAATTCAAAATTTGTGGATTGTTAGAATATTATTGTAATATTATTTAATAAAAAATATGGATTGTTCGTAATTTTATTTTTAAATCAGAATTGTTCGTTGGGTTATACAATTAATTGAATCCGTAGAGTGGTCTCAGTAGTAAAAGATATGTATTTCATCAAGGTGATTCGAGTTCGAGCACTATATGTGCAACAGTGTGTGCGCATTATTAAATGACTAAAAAAATTAAATAAATATTATTTTGTAATCACACCAACATATTAAAAAAATTAAAAACCAATTGACTGTCAAACTACGTTATTAAATTGAACTAAATATTCTAGATTTAGATCGTATCCATTCATTAACTTTTAAAATCATTAATAAGATTTATATATTTAGTAAAAAATTAGCATTTTAAGGTTTACCACCAACTTAAAAATAAAATAAAATTTCTATATTATAAAAAATAAATATAAAAATTTACGTAGTGTTTGTGAATCTTTATTTACCTACTCAGATCAAATATTACAATTCAAATCAAAATTAAATTTCTTTCAAAAAGAACAATTTTCAATTTTCCGGATTTTTTTAAATCTAGTCATACTTCAAAGTCTCATGCTTGTTGGCGACTAGACTTTATATTTTGATTGTGATTATTATTCCAATAATAAAAAATAAAAATAACATTTAAATTTTTAAAAAAAATCTACGACGTTTTTTATTGGGTCTTCTGCCTACAAAAAATTAAAAAAAAATTACTCAACTTTAAAAAATAATAAAAATGGGGATGAAATTAAAGGAATGAGAATGATGGTTACCATATGATATTTGTTAGTATTTTTTTAAATTAAATGATATTTTGTAAAATTTTTTTATGAGTTTTACTATACACAACTTTACACAACTTTTATAAGAACTACTAAATTCTTATCATTAATTATTATTTTATTTTTCAATAAAATCTATAAAAATGTAATTAATTATATTCTTAAAATATTAAACATCATTATTCAGGACGTATAATGTAATTAATAATAATGTAAAAGAGTTTAGATGTTTAAAGCTTATGATTTATAATTTTAGGGTTAGAGTTTGTGCTGTCATATTTTATGGATTTTAGGGTTTTTAGTCTTTGATTTATGTTTTAATATTTAAGGTTTAGGGTTCGTGTTGTTGTATTTTTATGAGTTTTAGGGTTAATGGTTTTTGGTCTATGGTTTAGTGTTTAAAGATTTAAAGTTTATGGTTCAAGATTAAAGTTTAGGGTTTAAGATTCAGTGTTAATCTATGATTTTTAAAATTTATGCTTTAAGGTTTAGTATTTAGGGTTTAAGGTTAAAGTTTAAAATTAAGGTTCATGGCTTAGGGTTTAGAGTTAAGGTTATGGTTTAGGGTTGAATTCTATTAAACACTATAAATTAATGATAATTAATTTTTAAAAAATATAATTAATTACATTATAATTAATTTTATTAAAAATAAAATAATCATTAATAATAAAAATCTAGTACTAATAATTTTTGTACACATCTTTTAAGGCAGCAAAACCTTTTTTTTTTTTTATAATTAGAGGATTCGACAAAAACAAAAGCGCCTTATAGACTTATAGTACAACTTCTATAAGTAGCGGAAGAGTCCTTTTCAAATTAGCTTGCCCCCTTTAAACTTAACTCTTCCCTTACAAAAATCCGGGAACCGACACTCTTCCCTATAAAAAACCAGAATATACTTTGCTCTGCTTCTCAAAATCCCACTCATTCAATCCCTTCTTATACTGTTTTTCAACCATCATAAGGAAATTCAATCTCCTTCTCCATGGAGATTTTTCTTGAATTCTTGTTTACTGTTTCTTTTTCTTTTATTATTTCCTTCATTCTCTCCAAGCTTCTTTCTTTTTCGTCTATCATCGATCAACATCTCGAAATTCTGTCGAAATCGTATATGGAAGTCACAACTGAATCAGAAAAACATGTTTTTGAATGTGAGAACGGAATTGGGTTTGTTTCAGAAGCTGTAAAAGTTGATGCTTTTGGTGAATCTGTGGAGGAAATTGATACCCGGGAAGAGCCTTTGAATGGTAGTGAAGGATCAAGAGAAGTAGAAGAAGGAAATATTGAAGGAGAAGATGATTTTTTTAGTGAAACTACTGAGATTGAATTAGCTAAAGAGGATGAAGAAGAGATTGAGGCTTTGGATTGTGAAAAAGAGGATGGAAAAGATTGCTTAATGGAGGGGTTATCTGATGATGATGACTGGGAGAGAGTTGAAATAACTGAATTGGAGAAAGATTTTGGTGAAGCAATGTGCTTTTTGGAGTACAAATGTATTGCTGATAAAGATTTCAAACTCGGCAATGATTTGAAGATGCAGTTGTATGGACTTCACAAGATTGCCAATGAAGGGCCTTGCTATGAGCCTCAGCCGATGGCATTGGAGTTATCTGCTCGTGCAAAGTGGTAAAAAACCCCCCTCTGAATTTCGGTTTTTAGATTTTGTATTTTCTCTTGAATTTGGAAAAGAAAACTCTTGGTTTTTAGTATTGAATTTCTGGGTGTTGCCTCATTTGAGATCTGATAATTCTAATCTGTGTGTGATCCACATGGTATCTGGTTAAGAATTTCATAAATAGAATTTGATGAAGAGTAATGAATAGAATTGACTTGATGAAGAGTGAAAGCAAAGAATAAAAGCATATGAACAAGTAGGGAAAACATATTTATAAAGTAAACAATCAATGAAAAGAATGGATTGAAACTGATTCCCAATTGCTTTGTTGGTTCAATTTAGACCCTTTCCTTTTCTTGCCTTTGATAATTTTTGAAACTGATATTTTTCATAACAGGAATGCCTGGAAAAGACTTGGGAACATGAGTCCAGAAGCAGCTATGGAGCTGTATATCACCCTTGTTTCAAGTAGCATCCCTCGGTTCGTTCAAGATGATATTCATGTAAGCTTGCTTTCACGTCTTGCGGTTTTCTGATCACTTAAAGCGAACTTGGATTTGTTTATTCATGTTCCTTGCTTGCTTTGATGTTGTAGGAGAATGGTAAACAGGATTGTGCAGATGCCGAAGCCTCTAGGGAGGTGCCTTCGGATGTCAAAACAATGGCAGCAAACGAAGCTATAGATGTGGATTACAGGTACTAATTGTACTTATAATCTAGGATTGACTCAATACAAGAATCTTTAAGCTTTAGGCATCCCAAACACATATATCAGCACAGTTGGTGCAAACCAATGCCCCAATTTCACTGAACCGAGGCCGTTCGAATCCAAATGGTCCCTTAAACTCTCTTTTGCTGCTTTGCTTATTTTCAATTGTGACAACTCCTACAGGACTTCTAACGAGTTAACTGCACACAGTCAAAGCTCAGACGGGACAAAGTCTTCTGTCTACACTTCATGAATAAGGTATTACCATTGCATACTGCTGTTTTGTTTTGTATGTTCATAGTTTCAATTTCCTTGTAGTCTAGCATACTTTAAGGTATAGACGAATTTCAGTGAATGGTTCTTCGTATCGATATCTGTATATCTTAATCTCATATTTCTGGTACGCTTAAGTCGACTCATCCCTCGTAGTAACAAGGTAAAACTGAAAAGCTGGAATATAATGTTATCTGTGGAAACATTGCAGAACTCTTTTCCAGATCTTCTATAATTTTCTCTCTTTGATTTCAACTGTTATATCACAAAACACACATCTAAAGCTCATTCTGTGAATATAAAGCTCTGATAATAGCGATTCTCCGGGATATGCTTGACATATTTGATAGTGGTATGCTTTAAATTTGTTGACATTGTGAAATTTCACAACATATGATAAGAAAATGCCTCAAAATTTGAAATTGCGGAAACCCGATAACTGTCGAATTTACTTCCTGATCATACTACCATTATAGTGGTTTGAGCTGCAGTACTTGCCCGTTGCTATCATTCAGGTCCTTTCAACACCGATGATTATGCATGAATTGCAGACAAGCAACAGAATCCTTCTTTTCCGTTGCCGGTTTGATCTTCATCGAGCAGCTTTGATCATCTCAGTCACAACTACAAGCAACCATGGTTCCTTAGGAGCTTCTGCTTAGTTACAGACACATACATGTACATGCTACAGTGTTGATAAACAATAAAGCCATTGCATTTGTACAGCTTTTAGCTTCGTGTTTTTGGTTGAGTTTGGATTGTGAAACCCTTTTCCATGATTCTTGATGGAGTTGTTTTATTTAAAATATTCATTAGTGTTGATAAACAAACGCAGACATGTACCTTTGTATTTGTTATACGCTCAAATCCAAGTAAGAAAGTAATTTTCAAATGATTTAAAAAAACGTGTTTGCGAGAGTAAAGAGTCCGACATAATAGTAATGAGTAAAAATGTTGGGTAATTTAGGGGGATAATCCAAAATGGGTTAATAATTAGGGAAATAGGGGACTTTGGGGGATATTTTGGCATCTAGGCCAAAATCTACAGTACCACGCCACCTCCTTATGGCGTGGTCAACTTTTTGCCCAACCTCGTCATAAGGAGGTGGCGAGGTCCCTGGTGGCTCCCTTATGGCCGACTGCTCGGCTCGAGTGGTGGCTGGTGGCTGGAGGGAATGGTGACCTCGCCATGAGGAGGTGGCGAGGTCACATGGGCCATGCATCCTACGTCGTGGCTGGTGGCTGGAGGGAAGGGTGACCTCGCCATACGGAGGTGGCGAGGTCACATGGGACATGCATCCTACGTGCTATCCATGCATGGTGAAAATAATTTCAGGGTTCGGGGCTTATTTGCGGTTTAGGAAGTACGAAATTTGGGCAACAAACTGGAATGTATATTTTACATATATTTTAATCGTATTTATATTATTTTTATAATATTTATCATATCACGATACGTGTCTAAAATTACAATTTAATTCGAATAAAATCTATCTAAACTTTTTACAAATAGAATTTTATAAGATCATATTATTTAATTTTAGGGGTGAGTATGAGATTGAGTCGAATAAAAAGATTGAGTTAATTGAGTTAGTGAGTCTTATTTTATAAATCAAATTTTATTTAAATTTTTTAGTCGAGTTTATGATATTCGAGTCGGGTGAATTTAAGTCGAGATATTTGAATTTCTGTTTAAATTTAATTGTAAATATTTATAATGTTATAAATTATAATAATATTTTGTTACAATTTAAACGACACTCTAACTATACATTTTATCCATATATATTTATTCATATTTTTTATATAATATATATATATATATATATATATATAAGATAAAATTGAGTGACTCGATTCGAGACAAATTTTATTCACCCTGCCCAAAATCCAATAATTTCAATAGCGAATCACGCCCAAACTCCAATGCTTTCTGTTTTATCTATACGGTCATGTCAACTGTCAAAAGTGGATGAAAAATAATAATTTAGGGGTTAGGTAAATAATAATTTAGGAGATAAAAAAAAGTACTTGCATTAACACAAATTGCAAATTACATTAGTTTGATGGTCCGACATGATAGTTTGAGAAATTGTGTTTGTTCGGACATTTGGTTCTATTATGACCCGGTGCCCTACAAAGAGTACAATGCTTAACTAGAACTCCCCCCTCTCTATTATTCTCCGCATCATCCATATTCGTATGAATTCGAGTGGACTTCGGTCGACCCTTCAACTTTCTACGAAGCTCTGGATTTGGTAACCATTCTTCGTATATTGGCTCTACCGGCCAATAATCTTTGTTCGGGATCGTGTTAAACTGATTTCTGTAAATATTTGCAATATTCTCCAGCTTATAACATTGATCCGCAAATTCATAAGGGTCGAGACGAAAATGCAAGCATGCGGCGTGTGCGTGAGAGCAGGGGTATCTAAATGCTTGGAATGCACCACAATCACACCATCTCCGAGCAAGGTTTAAAGTGTACATTTTGTGCTCACCTCGGACCTTAGCTTCAACCGTAAATTGATAACCATCTGGATCGAATGTTCTGACTCTCATAGAGGTGGCTATGGCTTGAAGTTCGAGCATTTTTTTTGTAGGGTTTCAGACCAACTGAACCCGTTGTTTATCCGGGCGTTCACTTCCTGGCCTTTGTCGGCCCACACTTTACCCAATCTGAAATAAGTCTCCCACACAATGCTTGCAATTGGCAGATGGCGTGTTCCTTTAAGCACTGCGTTTATAGCCTCTGCAAGGTTCGTTGTCATATGGCCATAACGTCGACCTTCATCATATGCTTGTGCCCATCTTTCTCTGGGTATGTCGTTTGCAAAATCAAAAACAGCCGAACCATACCGCTTCAACCTATTTATCCTCGCGAGAAATTTTGGTTGAACTAGTTCGTTCCCTATTAAAAAGAAATTAAATAAGTCAGCATGATCAATTTAAAAGATTTACGTTAACTATTTTTTTATAAACAACAAATAAGAACTTACCCGCGTTATAAATATCTCTTCGAATTTGATTGTGTCCGAAACGCTGCTTCGCATTTGACATAATATGTCGGATACAATAGGCTGGATATGCATGTGGAGGCTTCCATAAACTGTTATCTCTGTCAATTATTGATAACAACGCAGTCCCCCTATCAGAAATCATGCAAATCCCATCTTTCTTGACTACATGGTTGCGTAGATGCTTCAAAAAGAATTCCCATCCTTCCGCGTCTTCTTTTTCAACAATGGCAAAGGCAATTGGGAATATATTACTGTCTCCATCTTGTGCAACGGCCACGAGTAATATATGACCGTACTTCCCATATAGCCAAGTACCATCCACTTGAATCATCTGTTTACAGAACGGGAACCCTTCGATGCACGCATTGAACGCCCAAAACAACTTACTAAATATTCTTTTACCATGGAGTATTTCGCCTTGTGCGTTGACCGCGACCTTTGTTTCGTATTCCACCTTGGTTCCTGGGATGAATATTTGCATTGCTCGTAAAAGAGGTGGTAGGTCATTATATGATGTATCCCAATTACCATACACTTGCTCCATCGCCTTCTGCTTTGCCATCCACGTCTTGTAGTAAGATGGACTATATCCAAACTGACTCCGAATTGATGCCACTAAGACTGCAATCGAAATTCTTGGGTCCTGTTGCACCAAGTCGATAGTGTAAGCACAAATTAGATCAGAGTTTAAATTAATGTGATCTTGGGATAAAACTCTATTTGAACAGGTGTGCTCATCAATAAACCGTGTCACCACCCAGTTGTCAGTCCTCTTCTTGTATGAAGCTCTTACCCACCAAGGACAGTTGCTCTTCCAATTTATACACTTTACACAATAGGTAATTTGATTGGACTCATTAACAAGACATGATGTATGGCGTTTGACGCAGTACTCTTGAATTGCCAACTGGGCAGCTTTTTTTGTGTCAAATTCAGCTCTCAATGCCAATTCTCCAAACTCGGAATGCGATGAAGAACCAAACACATGAGCTTGATATTCAGCATCGTGCATTGCAGAATAGTCGACCTCATACATACGAGCTGCTGGAGCTTTATATGCTGGATAAACTGGTTGCGCTTGTTCGGGCTCCGGTTGAACATAACCCCAAGCTGGTTGCGCTTGTTCGGGCTCCGGTTGAACATAACCCCAAGCTGGTTGGTTATTTCCCAACCCGAGCTTAGCAACAGCCGCGGCCCAAACATCATCTTCAACATCAATATCGTTGCCCATTGACACATCTGACATAATAGCCTCAACATCATCTCTGTCGAGTAAACGTACGTCGTCGTCGTCGTCCATAGGAACAATATTTTCTTCATCATCACTGAAGTCTGCAAGTGATTCGCCAAAACGACCGACTAAGGGTTCGGTGTCCCAATTTGTTGATGAACTCATTCTCTGACAAATTTGAAGTAATGGAACAAAACAATATGCTCCAACAACTGTGATTAACTCTCTCAAATTGTCAATATCAAAATTTTTATCTTCTCTCTTATGCCTTCTGAAGTGGCAAAACTAAATATATAGATACAAAAATTTCTCAACGCTACCTCGCCATAAGGACATGGCGAGATCACTTTTTTAACCTGACCATCAGCCTGCTCCTTGTCAATCAGCCTGCATGCATGTCATGCATGAGATATTATTTATGTTTTAGAGTAGGTTAGTCTAGTCTAGGGGTTCAAATTAGTACAGATAAATTTTTATTTTTTTATATTTCAATCGTACATTACTATTACAGGGATTTAATATATCAAATGTAATTTAATAAATTCATGATTATTCGAATCAACAAAAAATATAATTTTTTTTTATTTTATTCGCATTTAAAATTTATTTTAATAAATTCCGGATTATTCCAATCACAAATTTCAAATTTAAATACAAAATTCATTTTTTTATTTTTCATTCGAACGAATTTATATATTTTATTCTAAAGAAATATTCGAATTTTAATACAGGTGAATAAAGCTGCTCCTTGTCAATCAGCCTGCATGCATGTCATGCATGAGACATTATTTATGTTTGACAGTAGGTTACTCTAGTCTAGGGGTTCAAATTAGTACAGATAAATTTTTATTTTTTTATATTTCAATCGTACATTACTATTACAGGGATTTAATATATCAAATGTAATTTAATAAATTCATGATTATTCGAATCAACAAAAAATATAATTTTTTTTTTATTTTATTCGCATTTAAAATTTATTTTAATAAATTCCGGATTATTCCAATCACAAATTTCAAATTTAAATACAAAATTCATTTTTTTATTTTTCATTCGAACGAATTTATATATTTTATTCTAAAGAAATATTCGAATTTTAATACAGGTGAATAAAGCTGCTCCTTGTCAATCAGCCTGCATGCATGTCATGCATGAGACATTATTTATGTTTGACAGTAGGTTACTCTAGTCTAGGGGTTCAAATTAGTACAGATAAATTTTTATTTTTTATATTTCAATCGTACATTACTATTACAGGGATTTAATATATCAAATGTAATTTAATAAATTCATGATTATTCGAATCAACAAATAATATAATTTTTTTTATTTTATTCGCATTTAAAATTTATTTTAATAAATTCCGGATTATTCCAATCACAAATTTCAAATTTAAATACAAAATTCATTTTTTTATTTTTCATTCGAACGAATTTATATATTTTATTCGAAAGAAATATTCAAATTTTAATACAGGTGAATAAAGCTGCTCCCTATCCAATCCCCACTGTCCTTACCCTACTCTGCATGAGACATGCATGCCACCCTGCCAACCCACATGAACCAAGGCTGCCACCCCATGTGCTGCCCTGACGCGCCATGCATGCTCCACTCTGCCCCACAGTGACCACGCCATGTGCTTATGGCGAGGTCACAGCCTGCCACTCTGCCGCACAGTGACCACGCCATGTGCTTATGGCGAGGTCACAGCTTGCCACCCACTGCCGCACTGCCTGCCAGCCTGCCAGCCCGTGATTTTAATTGAACAGTGACCACGCCATGTGCTTATGGCGAGGTCACAAAATTTTTTTTTCCCCTATAAATATTCGATAGATTGATGGCTATTTTTGCCACTTGAGAAGGGAGAAGAGAAAATTTTTGTTGTTGAAATTACAGAGTTTTAGCACAAATCATCATTTCTGATTTTTATATTCGAATGGATTCCGAAAGAGTTTTGTTGTACCGCGACCACGAGCACATTTCCTCTCATATTCACGATGAAGGGGTAAGTTCAGATCGTGTAATTTTTTTATTTACTACTATAATTTATGATTTAAAAATTTTTTATTTACGGTTTTTATTATATTTGTAGGGTGTCGAGCATACTATCCGGCGTCGAGGACTGAAGATTAAGGAAGCTGATGCACGCATAACTTATTTTCTGCAGCGTGCAGGTTTTATAATGCTTCATTTCTCCGTGGATTTAAAATTATCCCTGGATTGATTACGACATTGATTGAACGGTGGAGACCAGAGACACACACATTTCATTTCTCATTTGGTGAATGCACAATAACTCTGGAGGATGTAGCACTACAACTTGGTGTCCCAACAAATGGGAAGCCTGTGGTTAGACAGAATAACCGTATAGTAGATCACCTTTGTTTGCAGTATCTGGACAAAATTCCTCCTTCAGATTGTGTGGACGGTCTTCGTATCAAGATTTCTTGGTTGCAACGAGAATTTATTTTAACAGATGAATCTAATGAGCGAGAAATTGAGTGTGCAACTCGAGCGTATATACTCTAACTTATTGGCGGGGTATTGATGCCAGATACATCTGGTAATATGGTTCACACTCAGTATCTGCCGTTCTTGGAAAATTTTGACACAGCTTCTACATACAGTTGGGGATCTGCAATATTGGCATTCTTGTACCATGAAATGTGCAGAGTTTCAATAATGTTTGGTTCGAGAAAGTTATCAGATATGGGTGGATGCCAAATCTTATTGCAGTCCTGGGCATGGTATAGACTGCCTTATCTTACGCCAATTGTAGAAGTACCGATGGAGTTTCCGCTTGCTGGAAGGTATATTAATTTTATTGATTAATTTTTTTTTGCAAAGACTTAAAAATATATGTTTTAAATTTTGGCAGATGGAGACATAGGATGACAAATGCGGGTGTGGTGCACAACACTGTCAGAGAAATAAGACTAAAAATCCAAACAATAGGGAAAGATCAGGTATCATAATTTTATTTTTTGGCTTTTATTCTGGCTTTGTAATTAATTAAAATAACACGTTTGTTTGTTTGTTTGTGTATGCATATTAATAATTGTCTTTTGCAGTTCTTTTGGCAGCCGTACGTGACTAGCACGATCTGGGACATTATACCGCTAAATTTTAGGCAAATGTCATCAATGTGGGGTGCGGTTGTGCCTTTGATACATTTTTCTATTGTTGAGTTTCATTGCGCTGACAGAGTGTTGCGGCAGTTTAACTACCATCAACCCATTCCTACAGCTCTACCACAACAAATTCATACTGTTCATAGAGGTCAATTCAACGCAAATTGGGTTGCAAAACAAGCGGAGTTCATCCAACTGTGGCGGGAAGGACGAAGATATTGGTATGCCAACTTGAGTCCAATTCAAGCCGATGATTTTGACTTTAATTCAGAATACTATTCATGGTTTTCATCAAATGGAAAACCGTTCATAGTACCTCTAGAAGAGGCAAATCAATGGCTTCAAGATCCACGGTGCTCAAGACGCGTACAACTGCCGTACGAACTTGGTCAGAGCTCTCATCAAGCACAGTTTGGAGAAAGCTCATCTTATCAGTCTGCTTACAACGATGATGAAGGATACATTCCACAATTTGAGTTTCCTCAAACACCCTTCCATGGGAAAGGTATGACTGTTGGTACTATGACATCCTTGTTGTCGACTACCACGATCAATACCTCGCCATTAGATTTGCAAGGCATTTATAGTACTCCACCTTCTATGCAAATGATGGGTGACGACAACGATGAGCAGACTCCGAATGAGCAGACTCCGAATGAGCAGACTCCGAATGAGCAGACTCCGAATGAGCAGACTCCGATTCAAGAACGAAGACAAGTTCACCCCCGCAGTGGTACCATCAAACATCATCATTCCACCGGCAGGTGTTACCAAGGACCCGTAGGAAATAGATTATTTTTATTTAAAAATATGTTTTTATGTTTTTATTACATTTTATTTAATAAAAATTGAGTGTTTTTTTAAATATTTTTAATATTTTTATGTTTTAGAATTAAAGTGTTTTTTTTTATGTGAAAGAGCACAATCTCCAACATTTATTTGTGTACGGGATAAAAATCCTTACCCCCTTAGTACGAGATACCAATATTTATACCAATTCTTTTCTTAATTTTCAATTTGGTCACTAAACTTTCAATAATGACAAAATAATCATTTATACCAATCCTTACCCCCTTACCTCAGTCACCACGTGAATCGCATGGCCCATGTGACCTCGCCACCTCCTTATGGCGAGGTCACCCTTACCTCAGCCACCAGCCAGCCGCCAAAGCCGAGCAGCCGGCCATAAGGGAGCCACTAGGGACCTCGCCACCTCCTTATGGCGAGGTTGGGCAAAAAGTTGACCACGCCATAAGGAGGTGGCGTGGTCCTGTAGCTTTTGGCCTAGATCTCAAAATATCCCCCAAAGTCCCCTATTTCCCTAATTATTAACCCATTTTGGATTATCCCCCTAAATTACCCAAAAATGTTCTTTTTCCAATGGATTCTGATTTTTATTTATTTTTCTCATATTCAATATTCATTATAATAACAAGTGCCGAAAGTGTTAATTTTTACATTTAAAAATAACATTTTATTTCTATTTTTTCAAACATCTTTTTAATTTTAAAAAATAAAATGTTTCTGAAAATAAAAAAATAGATAATATTTTTATAATACAAGCGAAAAAAAAGTTGTTGCCATTACTGTTAGAAAATAGACAATCAAACATATTTCTTTTTATAAAAGAGAATGATGTTCTCAAACCTGTGTTCGAATCGCTTTGTTTTATAGGGTTAAGAGTTAAGAATATGCATGAACATATTCTACTTTAAGATAATTTTGAAAAAAAATTTAAAAAGTAAAATGAAAATTAATTTTAAAAAAATGAAGAATATTTTCAAAAATCAAACCGATTTAAAATTTTAAAACTATTTTTGAAATGACTTTGTAACTTAATTAATTAATGTTCCAAAAATCACAAAATAAAATTAAAAGTCAAAATTTAAGATCAATATAGAAAGAAAAAAACTGAAAACCAAATTACATACAATTGATAGAATCGAACCGATCTCAGTCCTATTAAGCTTCTTGGTTCTTTGGTTTAAAAGTTTTTTAAAACGCAGTGTTTCAATTGGAACAGTAACACGGCGCGTGTTCAAAATCCAGAAGCGAATTCCACTTCTTTATCAGTTTTCAGTTTTCACTTCTCAGTTGCCTCAGATGCGTAACTGTTAACTTCCCATCTCCTCCCTAATCCTAATTCCCGATCCGATCTAGGGTTTTTCCGTCTGAGATCGAAATGGGGATCGTAATCGAGACCTCCGTTTGGGAACCAAGTTCCTCCGTCTTCATTTTCATTTTCATTTCTGGTTTCCTCTCACTCTCTATCTTCCCTTTCTATCTCTCCAAACACGCCCCTACAAAGGCTCCTCCTTTCTCCGATCACCCAACCTCCTCCTACTCCCCTTCTCTTCGCTTTCAACTTTACTTTCTCTTTCTCTATTCCATCGCTTCAGGTACACCATATATATAATCAACCTTTGTTTTTTCGTTGTGTGTGTGTGTTTTTAATTTAAAGCAAAAAACGATAGTTGATCTGATTTCTACGTCTTCGTTTTTTTCAGTATTGGAAGGATTATGGTCGGTGTACGGGGAGTTTGAACTGGTTTACCGTGGAATAAGCAAGGAAGATACGGTGACGTTTTTGCTTGTTGGATTTGGAGCTGCTCTTTTCGTTGGTAGTTTCTTTGGTATTGTATCTGATTTAATGTGAGTAAAAACTAAACATTTCCATGTTAATTTAATGTTTTAATGCCTTTGTTGAACGAATTAACCGTTGTTATTTATGGATTAATTAAGTATTGTATTAATTGTGAAAACTTTGATAGTTTTATTTATTTTATATTTATGCAGAGGTCGAAAGAAAATGTGTTTGGTGTTTTTTATCATGCACCTCATTGTTGGGATATGGAAGATGATTGCATCAAGTCCTAGCTTTTGGATAGCAAATGTATGTTTGTCTTTGGCAACATCAATATTTACCTTCAGTTTCGAGACATGGGCTGTTGCTGAACATGACAAGGTTCGCTCAAAGATTCAGTTCTTTCTTACTATGTTTCTTTGGTTGCTAAGAAAAAAAAAATGATAAGTTTCAACATGATGGTATGGAACATTTTCTTTTCTTCTTTGCAGCCAGGTCATAGGCAAGATATTTTGAATGAAACATTTTGGTTGATGATTTTTTTCGAGTCTGCATCTTTGATTGGAAGTCAGGTGATTGGTAATTGGATGGTGGGTGGTAATTTGGAGAAAGGGATTGGATCTCCTTCCATTGCAGCCGTCTTACTGGCGACAGTGGGCATCATCTGTATGTCCAGAGGACATGATGGAACTCCAAAGACAATGACATTTAAGGATTACCGTATGTCCTTTTATGCACATATCTTTGCTGGTAAGCATTTTGTAGTTTCATTTATTCTCGTCTTATTCATGAAAGCAAACTCATAGGGATAGATGAAAATTTTAGCATCTCTTGATATTAGCCTATTTGTAACTGAACACTTAAAGTTATAATATAAGTATAGATGCATGCCACATGATTAAATACATGTAATCCTTAAGGTATTGAAGTTTTCTTGAAGCTCCCTCTCCTTTAAGTTCCTTTTATCTGTCTTGACTAATATGAGTGCTACATTATTGATGATTGGGCTTCAGAAACTCCTACCTTCAAGTCTTAGTTTTCATCTCTTACTATAAAAGAAAAAATGTTATCCAGTGCTTGCCTTCTGCAGATAGAAGGATATGGCTGCTAGCATGTGCACAAGCTTGCCTTCATTTCTCCATTGCAGTTTTCTGGATTCTTTGGGCCCCAACACTGGTGGTAAGATCATATCTTTTGTTCACAACTATGTGCTATTAGTACTCAGTTTTTGTGCTTCTTCCCTTTAGGTTTCCAAATTCTCAGCTTGGAAGCTTGATTTCTTTGAAGTATAATGTTTGAAGGTGATTTTTATGTGTGTTAGGCTGATGGTCGAGAAGTGTATCTAGGGTTGATATATCCATGCATGCTGGGGGCAAGGATGTTAGGAAGCACAGTGTTTCCCTGGCTTATTGATGCTTCATTTCGGACCGAGGATTGCTTGATGTATGCATTTGTCACACAGGCTCTTCTTTTGTCAATTATAGCTTATGATTATCAGGTATGTTTATTCCTTCTCTCTGTAATTATTTGTAAATTTATAAATGAAGGCCCCTAGCGTTTATTCCAGCCATGGCCTCAGAGTTCTTGTGGTCTGGATTGCAGGACATTGGAGTTCTGGTGACACAGTTTTCTTTATTCCATGCCTGCATTGGCCTAATTCTGCCTTCACTTGCAAGATTGAGGACCATGTATGACAAACAATTTTATTTTATGAATTTTAAAAGTAACTTTTTCTTGTTTAGTGCCTTTTATTTGTCGAAATTAGTTTTAATACTCTGCTTTGATCATGTTTATGTAGATATGTGCCAAATGAGTTGCGTGGAGGACTGATAAGCCTTTCTCTGGCTCCTGCAAATGCAGCAATTTTGTTTCTTCTAATGCAGGTGTGTCCCTGACTAATTTATGCTTCCACGCTCATATGCATGCATTTTTTTGGGGTTTGGGGTGGGGCTGCAGATGTGCAATGGCAGCACGAGACAAAATACACTTGTGCAGCCTGATGCTGTTATAAATTGGCTAAGAATGACTTCAGGCATTGTGTTTTCCCCGGTGCCTATGCTTGCCCTTAGCTTAGAGCACTTGAGGGTAGGAAAACGATCTTGAGCATCTCCTCAATAAATCTAGTGGGAAACTTGGGAGTATGATATATGATACTATTTTTTTTCCTGATGAGCTTATGGGCTAGCTTCTTCATGTTGCAGAGAGGCTATTATAGGACCATTGAGAACTCAACAATGATAGCTTTTGCTGCAGTTGGATTATTTATGGCGGCTGGTTGCATGTATGTTTTGAAACGGTGCGGAAAGCAACCTTATCAAAACAGGCACAAATTATGATTTTTTTCATTCCCATTTTCCTGGAGTTCGTCATTAATCATTGATTGAACTGAAGGATTAAACAAGAATTACCACCGACCTTCAACTTACTACTTGTATGATGGCATTCAACGTATGCGAAAAGGCTAAAAAGGAAGAACTTATTTCCAAGTTGCAAGAACTAAGTTATAGTGATAACCTCCGAAGATGTTGACCTGAGAAATACAATCAAAGAGATTGATATCAGCCTGTAAGAATGGCCGTTGAATACAATGGCAAGCTTTATCCAATAAAAGTGAACATGTTTTACAAACAATTATGTTCTGCTCTGCAAGTTCGGCTGCGAATGATAAGAAGATGTGGCAGCTTAAAGGTGAATTAATGCAGCAATTGGCCTCTGATTGTTAAGAAAGTTGGTACTATACATTGAGAGAATCATAACTTATCTGAAACCGAGTTCTATCTGTTTGTTTATGGCTGACAGATTCCTTTTGTAGAACTGAAGATGTGAAACTGTTCTTTGATTTACTACTGTTTCTATTATGTTATTCGGATTTGAACGACTGTTCGATGCGAGAATTAAACTAATACAGGTTTGCTTAATTTTTCCCCCATATATCTGGATGAGGTCATTTCAGGCTCATGTCCAAATTTGTTTCAAGACATAATTGACAAGCTGGCACTTAAACCCAACCCAAAGCCACGAGGGGGGACAATACCCTATCCATGGCCCTCACAATCTTAATATACTCTGCCTCGTGGAAACACGAGCAATACACAAAAGAAGAGCGTGCAAGTCAATTTCTGCCACAGTTTGCTTGCATTAATCCACCCTTCCCAGCTCATACTTCTCCAACCACGAAAAATATTTGTCCTTTTAGTGGCAGATTTATCCATTTCATCAACGTAAAATCTATGATGTTAAGAACCTAACCAAGGAACAACACAAGAAAACAAAAGTAATTCTCTGGTTGTTTCTGCTCCACGCATATTATGTAAAACCAAACCATGTCTAAATGAACTCAATTATCAACTGTTGCGAGCTCTTCTCTTTGCCTCCCCCGGATCGAACTTAGTTGAGAAAGATAGATGCTTAGATTAAATGTTTATTGCTCTCTGAATATCCCTACTCCGGCGCATGTAAAGCTCGGGACTAGTTATGGTTCGGGCTTAGCTAATTGTCATGGAGGAACAAAGCTGCCTCGTGGGGTTTCAGTCAGGGCGTTAAAAGATGAGATGGACGGTGGCATGAGTGGTGGTTTTCAGGGCCGGAGCTGGGAACCTGGTTTGGAGATCGAGGTTCCTTTCGAACAAAGGCCGGTATGTTCATAATCTTAATATACTCTCGAAATGCATTTATTATATGAAACATACAATCATCTGTTTGCTGAAATAGGTGAATGAGTACTCGTCTCTGAAAGATGGCCCTCTGTATTCATGGGGCGAACTGGGACCAGGCCAATTTTTCCTTCGTCTTGGAGGGCTCTGGTTGGTAACTTTCACGGTTCTTGGAGCTCCAATTGCTGCTGCAAGCTTCAATCCTTCAAGGGTAAGTCCAAAAGATCACTGTTTATGTTATTCGGACCCTTGGGATAAAATTAACCATGCCCATATTAAATATACTTGGTCCGAATAACATTCTAATTCTCACCTTGCAGGAACCTCTAAGATTTGTGCTTGCTGCTGGAACAGGAACTCTTTTCCTCGTGTCACTGATTGTATTAAGAATTTATCTGGTATGATCGTCTTCTTCAAAGTTTAACCCTTTTGTTGCTGTTGTGCATAAGAATGTTTCAGTCATGGCCATTTGTTAATCATTCTAGGGAATTATTGTGTGTGCCATGTATATCTAAAAAAACATGCATGTGATTTATACTAGAAAGGATTACAGCTTTGCATCAATGTAATCTCATCATTTCTACGGAACGAATTGTTAAGATGTATTCATTTCGTATCATATGAACAGGAAGAACTAGGTTGAACATTGGGGACTTTGATCTACTCATGTGTTTCCTTCACTTAGAGAGGCTAAAACTAGAATAACTATTTAACAATTTAACTAGAAATCTCATACGGATAGACGGATAGATCATTGAACAAGCTCAGCACCACGAGACTTCTCGGAAATTACACAACAAATGAATCAACTTAGCTCACATAACCGCTATGCTCCGACTATCTGCTTCCTTGAACTCGAAAACATGAATAATGTATTCAGCATGTTGCAGGGATGGAGTTATGTTGGTGACAGACTTCTATCAGCAGTAATACCGTATGAAGAGACCGGCTGGTATGATGGTCAAATGTGGGTAAAACCACCTGAGGTTAGTACCTATCGATGGCGGCGCTTAGTTTCTAAAGCAAGAAAATTACAACCTTCAAACTTATTTTCATTTTCTACTGCTGAAATTAGAACAACCAAGAGTGAAATTGATATCTTTAATCCCTTTTCCCTCTCCCTCTCCCCTTTCCAGGTCCTGGCTCGTGACAGATTGCTGGGATCTTATAAGGTACTATATATCATATTCATATTAATGAAAAAAAGGGCACGAAAGCTTGACATGGGAAAATGTTGGACTTCAGGTTAAACCGGTTATCAAGTTGTTGAAACAGACACTAGTTGGAACAGGGGCCTTGCTTGTTACATCAGCATTTCTATTCATCTTCGCTACACCAGTGGAGGATTTCTTTAAAACAGCATTTTTCACAAAGGATACACCATCAACTGTTCTTGCTTCGAAAACCAACACAAAGTTCAATCTAAGGTATGTTACATGGATGTCACACATGAAGACTCAAACTGAACTCAAGTTCTTGAACTGTCATGACATTTTACAACACCACTTTCCATGTATGTATATATTGTAGGAAAGAAGAGTTGCTTCGACTGCCGGTGGAGGTTAAAGATGACGATGATCTAGCAGCAGCGGCTGCAGAGGCTGCCGATGGAAGACCGGTGTACTGCAGGGATAGATTTTATCGTGCGTTAGCAGGTGGGCAGTACTGCAAATGGGAGGATTTAGTGAAGTAGTTAGTTTGATTGAATTCTGGGTTTGGGTAGGAGAAGAATGGAGAACTTGATCTCCTTGGAATTTTTATATGGTTAATTTGCTTTGGACATTGTAGCTAAAGATGTAAATGCCAAAATTTTCTACAATTATTCCATGCCATTCAGAAGAAAATATCCCCTATGGCGAGCCAGGGTCGAATAAAACATTTGTTTTTTTTTTCATGCACCATGTTTGTAAATGGATAGAAATTATCACATAGTCTCAATAATTAGAAATTCCCCCACTTTTCCAAGAATCAGTTAGGTATATACTTTCTTCGGTCAGGGCCCCAAATATATATCGTTTCAGACAAGCATTCTTTGATTGAGCATGCATGCATGCATCCTTAAGATCACGATTTCATTTAATCATGCTGCTTTATTGACATAACAGATTTTGTCATAATCAATCATAATAAATATTAACCGTAAAAAGTATCCATATCACAAGTAAATAAGTTTTTCTATTCAAATTCACAAGTAAATAGGTATAGTGTTGACAAATGGAAAGAATGCTTTCAGATTCACTAATGAACACTCGTCCTATAGGACAAAATTTTCATGCTTTTTTTTTCGGTGCTTTTTTATACCACAATACTAAAAAATTAAATTTTAAATTCTATTTTTAGATTTTAAATCATAAACTATAAACCCTAAAAAATACACCATACCTCTAATTCCTTAAACCCTAATCTTAAACTTTAATCATAGACCCTAAACTTAATATTTTAGTATAGACATACATAGAAGCGCCGAAAAGAGACAAATAGTTTCTATTCTATCTAATATGGGTTCAAATTTCGACATTTATTTTGTAAAATATAATATCCTTTTATTTAATAAATAAAAAAAAAACATATCAAGAATGCTTTTCTTTCCTTATAAAAGAAGAATAGTAACAAGAGAGAAAATCATAAATAATTGAGAAAGATGATTTATGATGGAGATGAACATTCACAAGAGTGGAATATGCTGTCAAATTGAGAAGCTTTTATGAAAAGCAAAGCAAATGCTGAAGTACTAACCACTCCAAATACTTTTTACTCCTAATTATCTAGGGCCCACATCTGTAATTATAACTTATAAGAGGTTGAAAAGGAAATAAAATATACTGCAAATCTCCCAACAAAATGGACAAACTGATAAATTACTAGGAAAGAAAGACGAATTATTGGATTCTCCAAAGATTTAATCAAACTTTAAAGATCAACTAATGAAACGATGCAGTAGAGACAAATCTATTATTACTTTTCCCTTTGCAATCACGAAATCATCCTTCTTTTTTATTTTTTTATAAATAATCATGAAATCATCGAAAAAAGACATGGGACTTGAAATTGAAAGAAATAGTAAATAATTAAATTACTCTCCAAGGGTGTTGAATTAATACTCAATATGTCACTTCAATCCCTGTTATTAGACATTAATTAACATTCCTCCTACCCAAATTCATTCCTTTTCAACTTCTCCTTTTTGGCTAAATTGCATGGTTTTCATTTTTATTCCTTCTCTGATTGCTTCATTTTATGGTTTTCATTAACTTAACTAACATCGTGTAGGAATTAAAATCCTAAAAAAACCCTAATTTTTTCCTCTAGAAAGAAATGACAATTCTTTCCTGTGTCATGTGCTTTAGTGACAATCATGAATTATTATTTCCGGGGATAGACCAAAAAGGTTGAAAGTGGCTGTCGTCTCCTAAAAATTTAAAATTTATATAAAATAATTAATTTTTATATATTATCGATTTAAAAATTTATTTTCACCATTAAAATTTTGTAAGTCCGTTCCGTGGCGATCATTTTCTTGTCTCGTTAAAAGTTTAACACTTCTATCATGATCATCACTACCACCGTCAACCCCATATTCCTCCACCCATTACGGCTCTGCTACTATTTTCCAATCATTACTTCAACATCACAAACCAGAATTCAGGAATTAAAAAACAAAAACTTGAATAATATAACAAACCTCAAATCTCACACCACACAGCGAGACAGAGATTTTATAGGTACAACAACAGCCTGCACTTTGAACTATCTGAGAAAAAAACAAAAACAAAAATATAAACCAAAAGGAAAAAAGAAAAGTTGAAAAATGATGAAAGAAAAGAAAAAGAGAAGCATGCGAGGGATTGTTCATGAGCCTTTTCTTTTTCTTTAAGCCTCATCAACAAAGCCTGCATGTGAAAGCTCCTTTAACCATTCATACGTTCGATGACGTGATAAAACTTTCTTTCCTTCTCGCTTTTCTTTCATTTTTTTCTTTATTTTCGGTTCTTGCTGCAGTAGCTTCGTTTTCTCTTCCATGGCGGTTGCTTTCTCTTTTTCACTGTTCTTCTTCTTCATACTTTTGATGACCACGATTCTGTTCAGTGGAACTGTTTCGACTACATTGACTGAACATTTACATCCACCAAACAACCCTTTTCTTAAGAACCCTTTGATCGAATCTAGCTGATTAATGTTGCTGCTTTTAGTATTACTGCTATTGCAACTGCTGTTTCGGCTGACGGAGTTTCGATTCGAATTGTTGTTACGGATTTTCATATAGTCTAGTTCTAGTTCTGGTGCTCGAACCAAGCCCAACCTGAAAAAATCCCACATCGATGACGTCTGGTTTCGGCTGCTGACGTTTACTGGTCGAGTTTTGGACAACCTTATCTGTGGTTTTGGACTTGGATGTGTGTTGAAGTTGTTTCTGGTTTCGTTTGGCTTTGATTTGGGATTGGTAATTGAATTGAAATTCCTTGCTGTAACTTTGCTGGAATTACTGTTACTATTGGTTGAGTAATGGCTACTTCCGGTGCTGCTGCTTCTGCTACTGCTAGTGACACTTGCGAACCTACTTAACGAACCATAGTCCATGGACTCGGACCTTGGCAAGAACCGACTCGGTTTCTGGCTATCTTGACGATGGCAGCCACTGTCTGAACTAACAGAGACACGAAAGGGTAAAATTTGGCCTTTGAAGAACACTTCATCAGCTGCACACATTTCTGGTTTTGTAGACAAAAGGTCACCCCATGAGCCAAAGTTGAAATCTTCTTGGGATTGGCCATCTTCTTCATTCCTTGGTTGGATTTGATTCTCTTCTTTAACCAAATTGAGTGGCAGATCACACAATGACAATGCTTCTTCTTCTTCTTCTTCTTCCTCTGCAGATTCCCATTTTTGTTGTTCATCACAGTTAACTGCAGCATTCTCCATGGCTTGAAACCCGGAAAAGTTCTTATAAACTCTGTCTGGGTTTGGCTGAGGAGTAACAAGGGTGCTGAATATGGGGTTTTATATAGGAAGAGCAAGGTTTAACACTGATTTGTTGAGAGGGAAAGGGGAGACAAATGGAATATAAAGAAGTAAAAGGAACTGCAAAAGGAGCAAAGAAGAAACACTAAGCCAACAAGCTCTGCAGGTGAAGAAAACAGAGGGGACTATTGAGGTTGGCCACTAGCCAAACCCAAGCTAGTATTTATGCACTCTCACTTTCATCAATGCTGTTTTTGAAGACAAAAAAGGGGTTAGATTTCATGCTCTAGTGGGGCTTAAAACCTCAAGGACCAATGCCAATGTAAAAAAAAACGATATTGGCAATGGCATCTAATATCTTTATACATTTTGGGAACATATTTTATACATGGCAGCGAAAGCCTCTAGTTTTTAGAGTTTATAGTTTAGAGTTAGTATTTTAATGTTTGTAGTTAGATTTTAAAGTTTGAGGATAGATTGTATGATTTAAAGTCTAGAGTTTAAGATTTAAAATTTAGTGTTTAAGTCAAGGATAAAAATACTCTGCCCCTACTTATGCCCTAACACTAAAAAACACAACAAAATTAAATTTCAAGCCTCAACGCTAAATTCTAAAACTTAAACCCTACACCCTAAAAAATTCCCTAAACCTTAATCATAACCCCTAACCTAAAACCCTAAACTCTAAATCCTAAACCTAATTTTGAGTGAGAGTATAAGTAGGGGCACCGAAAAGGGGTAAAGAATTTCCATCCTTAAGTCAACTTTAGAAGTTCACTTGTGAAAAAATATTCTCTGACCGCGCATCAAATAATTACACAAATATTGTATTCCATATTATGGATCTTGGCTTAGTTTGAAAGGAAAAGTTGAAATTGGAATGTTGAGAGTTTAATTCACAGTGTCAAACAATGGTAAACACTATTTTCTGCAGCAAAAACATGAGATTTTATGCCCTGTAAAAATGAAATGATAAAGTTACCTGGTTGCCATTGACAGCCTCCAACATTCTGTTTTCTTAACTTTTTTGTAGTGATAAAAACATTTCGAGAAGGCAGAAAGGGACATGTTCGGTTTAGACTTTCTTCTTTTATGTTTTTACCTTTAGAAATATCTGACATATGTAGGGAAGAAGGTTGGATGACGGAATTCAATTTTTAAAATTAATATTGTAGAAAATTTCTTCATAGCAAAACTTATAAATTGAAAAGACAAATAAAAAAATTTATATGAAGAATTTTTAAAATTAATATTGTAGAAAATTTCTACTATAATATCTTATGTTTTTTCTTCTAAAGTGTTATTGTCCCCATATTTTGTTTCTCATTGAAACAAAGTTAGATGTTCGTAAAATGGAGAGGGTTCGACAGAGATGTGGCTTTCGCTTTGATATTGATGTTGGTGCGAATGGTTCCAAGGGAGGCTTGTCACTTGGTTGGAAGCCGGAATGCAATGTTACTTTATCCAGCTACTCACAACATCACATTGATGTGATTATTAGAGAAGATGATGCTGAACCATGGAGATTTACAGGGTTTTATGACAACCCAATTGAAAGCGAGAGAGCAAGTTCATGGAACCTACTGCGTCGATTAAGCACTCAACATGACATGCCATGGTTAGTTGCCATTGATTTTAATAAAATAATGTATTCATTTGAAAAGATGGGTAGGAGAATACGGCCAGAGCGGAACATGTTACAATTCAGAGACACGTTGAATGATTGTGAACTTGAAGATCTTGGCTTTAATGGTGTCTGGTTTACTTGGGAGAGAGGTAATTTCCCCCAAACAAATGTTCGTGAACGTCTTGATAGAGCATTAGCAAATCCGAGATGGTGGAACATTCATCCCTCGTATTGTGTTAAACATTTACTCCACTCAATCTCTGACCATTGCCCAGTGCTAATTGATACATTAGGGCATGCATCTGCTCATAGTAGAACAACAGTCAATCTGTTTAGATTTGATGCACATTGGGTTCTCGAAGAAGAAGCAGAAGGTTTGATTAAAGGTGTATGGGAGGAGTCGGGCACTGTCTTGCATAAACTTGCTAAACTGGGATCCACCCTTTTACTTTGGAGCAAAGAAAAGAAACATACAAAGAGGGCATCGAAGAAGGCTTTATTGTCTAGACTGCAGCAATTAATCTGTTCCGATCCTGACGATGACAAATTGCAGGAGTTGATTGAAGTCAAACTTGGATTGAACATCGAAGCTGATAAAGAAGAACTATTTTGGGAACAAAGAGCTCGATCGAACTGGCTTACTCATGGTGATAGCAACACTTCCTTCTTCCACAAGTTTGCATCTTATCGTCAGAAGAAAAATCATGTTCAGGGGTTATTTGATGCTGCAGGGGGATGGGTTACCTCAGAAAATGAAATGATCAGGATGGCAACTTCTTATTTTACTGACTTGTTCACAACATCTTCACCTACTGATGCTTCTTTCCTTCTCGATAATGTTCAACCGAAGATTTCTAATGATACAAATGCAAAACTGCTACAACCATTCACAATGGATGAGGTATGGACTGCTATTAAAAGTATGGCCCCTATGAAAGCCAGTGGTGTTGATGGCTACCCAGCTTTATTCTACCAGAAATATTGGCACATCATAGGCTCAGACATTTCAACATTTTGCTTATCAATACTAAATGGCAGTTCGAGTGTTAGGGAGATAAATGACACACTGATTGTCTTAATTCCTAAGATTAAAAAGCCTGAAAACATGTCACATTTTCGGCCAATTAGTCTTTGTATTGTCATATATAAAATTGTGGCAAAGGTTTTGGCCATTTGGTTCTCTTCAACCTTGGATACATGTATTGATGAGTGTCAAGGAGCTTTTATCCCAACCCGACAAATTTCAGACAACATATTAATAGCATATGAAATTCTGCACTCCATGAAGAATAAAAGGGCTAGAAAACAGGGATCATTTGCCTTCAAAGCTGATCTTAGTAAAGCTTATGATCGTGTAGAGTGGCCTTTTTTTGCAAAAAATGCTTCTAAAATTGGGATATGATGAACGTTGGGTGCAACTGTTAATGGACTGCATTTCAACAGTATCTTATTCTGTAGGCTTTAATGGGGTTGTAGGCGAGAAGTTTATTTCATCCCGTGGCCTACGGCAAGGTTTCCCACTGAGTCCATACCTGTTTTTAGTGTGTGCAGAGGGTCTCTCGAAGCTGTTGAACCAAGCCATGCATAATAGAAACCTTCGAGGAATCACCATTGGTCGAGAAAGACTAGAGATTGGCCACTTATTTTTTTGCTGATGACAGCATATGCTTCGCTAATGCATCTGAGGAAGCTGATGTGGTTCTTAAAAATATTTTAACTCAATTTGGCAATGTCTCTGGGCAACGTGTAAACTACGTCTTCAGCACCAATGTACCAACCAGGATCCAACATGCAATTGGTTCCATCCTGGGTGTTCGTATCGCATCCAACCCAGAACGATACTTGGGATTACCAACAATGGTTGGCAGAAATAAAAGAGAAGCCTTTAGTTACTATGTGGATAGGGTTAATAGCAAGTCAAATACATACAGTACCAAGTTTCTATCTATGGGCGGTAAAGCAACCTTAATTCGAAGTGTATTGCAAGCAATCTCAGTTTATGACATGCACTGCTTTCTATTGCCCTCTTCTTTATGTCAAGCTTTGGAACAATCCATGGCCAAGTTCTGGTGGAAGACTGCAAGCACAAGTAAAGGCATTCACTGGACAACTTGGAACCAGTTAGCATACTCGAAGCAAGAGGGAGGCATGAGCTTCAGAGATCTTGGTCAGTTCAATGTGGCATTACTAGCCAAACAATGCTGGAGACTCATTAAGCATCCTGATTCTTTGCTGGCAAGGGTTCTAAAGGCCAGGTACTACCCCACAACGGATTTCCTTCACGCTAATTTGAGCTCCAACCCATCATACACTTGGCGAAGTATATGGAGTGCAAGAGGACTTCTTGAAAAGGGCCTTACATGGCGTATTGGAAATGATGAATCAGTCAACATATGGAATGATTCGTGGATTCCAAATGAAGGAGACGGTAGGCTTCGATTAGATGTTATTAATATACACTACACTAAGGTTGCGGACCTTATAGATGTGCCTGCCAAATGTTGGAAGTTAGATGTGCTACATAGCTTATTTCCAGATTGTTTGGTGTCCAAAATATGCGAAATTTCGTTGGCAAATTCGCATCAACGTGACACTTTGGTTTGGAAGCATGATAATGCAGGTGTCTACACAGTCAAAAGCGGGTACAAGTTACTCCGCAGAAACCCTACAGCAGCTCCAGGTACACCTTAATTGAGTATGAAGCAGTTTTATAATCACATGTGGACTTTACATTTACCAGAAAAAATAAAGATCACAATGTGGAGAATTGCGAACAATTTCCTTCCAACCTTTGAGAATCTTCAGACTCGAAAACTGCATATCCCAAATCGATGTCGATTTTATCAATCTGCCAGTGAGGGGATAGAGCACTTGGTACGCGAATGCTGGTACTCAAAAGCCATATTCGAAGCCCAGGGAATTTCCCTACCCATGACCAGTTCAATCTTGCCTTGGAAGGAGTGGATAACCACTGCCTATAACAGTTTGAGTGAGACTGCTAAGAAGGGCTTTGTAGTATCCTGCTGGGCCATATGGTATGCTCGAAATAAAGTTGTACATGAGAATCAGACTACCACAGTTCAGGAAGCGGTTGCTTTCATCCAAGCTTATATTAGGGAACATGAGAACCTACATGATGCAGTTCAACCACTGCCACGTACACAACCACAACAGTGGAATGCTCCACAAGAGAACCTAATTAAAGCAAATTTTGATGCTGCTTACTGTGTGCAATCCAAAGTTTCTGTTTCAGGCGTAATTTGTAGAAACAGTGCTGGCTTAATAATGGGAGCATGCACCATAAAACACCATCACATTGCCAATGTGTTCTTAGCGGAAGCCCTAGCTTGCAGGGATGCTGTGAATTTTGTCAAAGACCTGAGGTTTGATAGGGCTGTCTTCGAGGGAGACTCACTGACTATTATTAAGAAATTGAACTCAGCATCTGAAGATCTCTCGCCGTTGAGGGTAGTGATCGAAGACATCAAATATGCAAGTTGCAACCTACGTGAAGCTGCTTTATGCCATGTTCGACGTGAAGGGAATATGGCCGCTCACACTCTTGCACAACATGAAAGAAGCTATGACACGCCGGCATTTTGGATAGAAGAAGCTCCCGTTGCAACCACTCTAGTAGTGGAAAGAGACAGACAACACATCCATAGTTCACAATGAACACCCTTCCACAGTTTGCGATGATTCTTTCTTGCTACACTGATTGAAGAAAGGTTGTTTGTTTTAAGTTCCTTCTCAGATTATTACGTTATCTGCATTTCAGTTGATGCACTCCGAGTTTGTTCAGATCTTTGGGCTAGTTTTAATGTTTTCTTAAGTTTCATTTCTTAGATTAAGAGAAGTCCTTTATGGAATATACTATGTTTCCTCACATTTTCTTTTCCTGTTTATCTTTATCAATAAAACCAGCACTTTTCAAACAAAACTGGGAGACCGCTACATAAAATTGTGAGCCTGGTTTGGGCTGGGATATGTAACCTTTGGACCTATTAATTCAATTCTAAAGACCAATTAATTAAAAGTTTATTTTAATTAGTAATTAATAGCGTGTCAGCGAATTACATGGGCTCTTTTCTGTGGGCTCCGAATCCAGATATGTCGACTCTGGGATCGCCACGTTATACCGTCTCTTTGATCTACAATTTGATGCTCGTGGGCTCCACTAGAGGTTTTCATCGAACGGTTATTTCTGTTTTCTGATCTAAACTCGTTCGTAACTTTGATCATCATAATTTTTCTGATTTAACTCGTTCATTTATTTATATATGTAGACGCTCTCTTTAGTCTTTACTACTTTTACTAGTTTCTGTTACAACTTCACTCTCCTGCTGTCTCAAAAAAATGGATCGTAGAAGCGCATTTGCAGTTTCTTTGATTTGTCTTGTGGTGACCGCTGTCGGTGCCCAAACTCCGGCAGCCGCACCTGCTAAAGCTCCGCCGGCAGCGACTACTCCCGCTACAGCTCCCGTGAGTAATCCTAAATCACCGGCTCCAACGGTTGCCCCTACCACTTCTTCACCACCTGCTGCGGCTCCGCAGAAGTCTGCTCCGGCTTCTTCTCCTCCGGCTGTTACTCCAGTGAGTTCGCCACCGGCTTCTTCTCCTCCGCCTGCTGCTCCAGTGAGTTCGCCACCGGCTTCTCCTCCTCCGCCTGCTGCTCCAGTGAGTTCTCCTCCAGCCAAATCGCCTCCCGTTGCTGCACCGACAATTCCTCCAGAGAGCTCGGCGTCTCCTCCGGCTCCTGTTGCGGCACCGACTACTGCTGAGGTTCCGGCACCAGCTCCAAGCAAGAAATCTAAGAAACACAATGCACCCGCTCCTTCACCTGATTTGCTTGGACCTCCCGCTCCACCAACTGGCGCTCCCGGACCTAGCCTCGAAGCTTCCTCTCCAGGCCCTTCTGTTGCTGCGGATCAGGTACATTCCATCGTCTTCAGTCACATTTCAATCTAGTTTTCTTCTATGTTACACAGTTCAACAATGTGCTTTCAGATCTGAACATCTAGACCAATTACACTGCGTATATTAACAAACTCGATCTGATATTGGATTTCTGAACATGAACATCTAGACTAATTATAACGAGGATTGTAGCTCAAAATTAGATAGAGTCGGTTTGTGTTTAGTCTATAAGCGCGTTTAAAGGACGCGCCACTGTGGAGCGTAGAACTAGTCCATTTAATTTTCTGAAAGAAGGACTAACAGATCTCGAGGTAATCTGAAAATATGTCTGATTAGTTATGATGGCATATCCCGATTTTTTTATATTAATAATAAAAATAACATAAATCCTAAATTATTTGGTTTCTGCAATAAATACAAAAAAATCTAATTCAAATTTATCTAAATTATTTAATTATGATGGTTTATTTAGTCGATCCTGAGTAGTTTTATTTGTATGATTACGTAAATTTTATTAATAGTTAAAAATAAAACAAATTTATCTAATGTAGTTTTTTAAACAAACAAATTTAATTTTTTCACAGTTTTTATATAATTTTATTTCAATGTTCAAATTCTATATTGTTATAGTATTTTTTATTTTAAAATAATAGTTTCAAAATATATTTTTTAAGTAGAAAGGATTATATTGATAAATTTAATATCTTTAATCTATTATTTCCTGTTCAACAAATTATTGTTTTAGTCAGTTTAGTATGTATGTAATGACAAATGATATCACTTTAATCATGGTAGTCATCAGATACAACCCTTTCCCACCTCTTATAAAAGCAAACATATAAATGAGTGAGCATACGCTATATGCATGTTTTGGGATTTTTCTAAAATTATTTTTTTCGTGAATTAAAGTGAAAGATTAAAAGACTCGAAATCTGAAGAGAAAAAAAAAACATTTGACTGATCCACACATCTTATTGGACAGAAGAAATGTTTTAACGTTTTATTTCATTCAATTTTGATGTGCGTACGCGCTTTGGGAGGCTGAGTAAGTTGTAGGTTTGCGACATTGTTGGAGTTGCGAGGAAATGTATATTAAGGGTCAGTCAGGGATGTATGAGGGGGCTGGCGGACAATCGCCCTTCTAAAAATTTAAAATTTATATACGATTTGAAGATTTATTTTCGTTCTTTAAATTTTTATAAGTTTGTCGTCTAAAAATTTATAGGTTCGCTTCCCTTAATTTAAAGTCCTGTGTCTGTCCTGGGGTCAGTGATGATCTAATTTAATAATAGATGTATACAAAGCTTGGTAGGTTTCAGTTTGGTAATTGTTGAATCAATTTCTATTTTTTAATCGAACTTTAATAGCCTGTGAGAAGTGTATCGTTTAACTGAAATGAAAAAAAAAAAAACAATGCAGAGTGGAGCAGAGACAATGAAGAAGATTGGAGGATTGGCATTGGGGTGGGCAGCCATTGCGTTGATGCTGTAGACTAGATTTCACCTCATTCCGTATTTGCTTTGTAATTCTTTGGTGTACTGAAAATTTGACATTGAGAGGCGGAGACTGCAGTTTTTCTTTTTCTTTTGTGTTTTTTGTTTTCTAGTTTCCACTATTTCGAATACCTTATTTTTTGGGGACAATTCGTTTTGTTTTCAGGATATATGCTTTTCTTCATTTTCCCGTTTCCTTTTTGTCTTTAAAATTATTTTCTTATCTATTCTTATTAAATCACAATTTGTCTGCTTTATACCTTTTTTTTCCTGTATCGCCGATACCAATGAATCAAAAGAAAGAATACGAGTGGTAAAAGAGATTGTACAAGTTCACAAAATAGATTGGTTGCGTTGCGTTTCGAGCAAATTTGATTTGTTTTTTATTCCCAATTTTTTAAAAAAAGTCTAAATTATTGAAAGAAACTTGAAAAATATTATATAAAAACTATTTTCAAAAAATATAAAGAACTGATGTGCTTAAATCAAAATGAAACAAGTTGTAATAAAATTCAGACTGCTCTTCAACCAGCTTAAATAACATCAATTAAGAGTGTTTGACAAATTGATAAATGAAATATACTGCATAGAAGCATTAAATGCCTGCTCTTGTTTGGCTGCCTGAAAATACATAACTTACAAATCAATCTGAATATCTAGTTTAATCTGGAAAACAGTTCCGAGTCGTAGAAAAAAAGCCAAGGGACATAAACGAGGACAGACATTATCCATCGATTCATATCGTCACCCCCGAGCTCACTCCAAAGAGCAGACAGACTCACATGTACGAAATTCCATTCTTACATTCACAACTGCACATTTAAAAGAAGCATTTCACAAGAGGACTCCATCGAATCCTCTACAAATGATTTTTTTTCCTAAACAAACCCTGTAAAATGTAAATCCAAGCAGCAAAACCTTCAAAATGCATTATTTGAAACATCAAATGTACACAAACTGTATTAGACCCAATGCCCTTGGATGCCGTGAAAGTTGTTTTGCGACTTTCAGCCTCTTCCAGCACTACCATGTCGTTGGCTTCTGAAGTAGGTCAGAAGTGCCTGAGCCTGCACAACCAACAGCAGCTTATGATAATTTTCAAGAAAGGTAAAAGAAAGAAGGATTTATCAGAAAAAGAAAACAGGAGTATACCTTCTCTCTAGCTCTTGGGGTGCCGGACTGGGACAAGGCCACTAGTGGTGGAACAGCTCCTTCTTGGAGCACCATACTGCAAAACCTACCACTGGTTGTGCAGAGTTGTAAAAGAGCAGCAGCAGCGTTTTCCTTCCCTCTCGCTGAACCCAACTCAACAACCTCAACCAGCACAGGAATCCCACCCTCCTGCCCAATCGCATTCCTCCCTTCGGGAACTGTAGCAAGATTAGCCAAAACAGCAACCGCCTTATCAACCATTCCAGCTGCTGGGTCCATCAAGTCTACAAGGTGTCTTACCGCACCAGCTTGCACAATTCGGGACTTGTTTTCATGAAATATTGACAGATTAAACAAGGCAGTAGCTGCATCTTTCTTTCCCCTAGGAGTACCATTCCCCAATAAATCAACAAGAGGCTTGATTGCCCCAGACCTTCCGATCTTGATTTTGTTATCCTCAATGACCGAAAGGCTGAAGAGAGTAGCAGCTGAGTTTTCTTTAGCTTCAGGGCTTCCTGTCTCAAGGACATGAATCAGAGGCTCAATTGCATTAGCGTCCGCAATAGCTGTTTTGTTGTTATCATTAATTGATAAGTTGAGAAGTGCTGTAACAGCATTTTCCTGAGTCCTTGTATCCGGTGAAAGAAGCAAATCAACTAGCAAGGTAATGGACCCACAATTTGCTATTATAATCCGATTATCCATATTGTGCTTAGCAAGTAACCTGAGTTGAGATGAGGCCTCTCTCTGATTATCAACCGAAGTGCTCTTCAAGTCCTCTACCAACTTCTTAACCTGGGTTTCAATGCCAGAAAGGTCAGCCCTGTTCTCAACACTGGGAGAAGAAATTATCCTTGGAATGAACCTCTCTGATGGCCGGCGCCAGATTGGTTGGCTTCGAGATCGTGCTTCTACCAATCGAGGAGGAAACTCGGGTTCTCTCTGTGGGACGGCTGAGCTGACTGTAGGTTGTGGGTCAGATTTAACCTCCCCAGAAACGTCACTATTGTAGGCTGTGAGAAGGCTTTCAGAAGTCTCATTGGCATCTCCAGCTGCTCCTCGAGGAGAATCTGAATTAGGAAGTGCACTAGAGGCTGAAACAGATCTTGTATGGTTCTGAGATGAGTGTCCGGCATTGTTAGAAGGTGACATAGGGGGTTCGCCAACAGAATCATTATACATTTGTTCCGATTCTGAATTGTCTTCAGCACTATTTACTGATATCCTTGCAACATCCAGACCCTCTCCATTTACAGCTATACCTGGCAAGGAACCCTCTGAGGTAGAACGAGGATGTAGTGGGGAGGTTCCATCCCGATGAAGTCCACTGGATGTGACTAGGTTCTTACCAGCTTGACCTCTAGACCGTGACTCAGGTGATAATGGTTGGCTGCTTCTAGGAGTAAAATTATTTGAATCCCTTGGCAAGCCGGACTCTGCTGCCACAAGAACGGGGTAGGACTGGTTTAAACTGATGGACTTCAGGGGATTGGGCAACTTCACATTGTTTGACTCGCACCAGTTTGCAATTAGTGCCTTTACTGTGTAATTAGGTATAAGATTGGTATGCGACAAAGTTTGCCGTGTCTTGGGGCACACAGTGAGCCCAAGACCAATCCAGTTCTTAATGAAAGCCCGCTCATAGGTTTGTCCAGATGCCACGATCACTGGGTCAGTCATTAGCTCTAGGGAAAGTGGGCAGCAGAAATCAGCAGGTATGTGAACTGGACTACTGGTCTCAGATTGTTTCATTAATACAAGACGATCATGCATGCGGGTTACAATAGCAATTATTTGATCAATAAACTCAGCTTCTGCAGTTTTTTCGGCTTGTTCAGCATTCTCCTTCAACTTTTCAAGGGCCACAGCTTCTATTAGAATCTCCTGGTTTGACCTCAAGCTCAAGTGTTCTGCAATTTTCACTATTATGTCTGAGGATGGTCCAACACTATCCACTTGATCCCGTATGGCTTCCCTGATGACAGATGATGCTTGTTCATATGGTACATGCTTGATTTTCTGCAAGCAGTGCTGCAATCAATTGCCAATAGTTAAACATCCTGAATTGTGGATTCCCCTTTAGCATTCTTCTAACTCAGAAATCAAATCAAAATGAAAGCTAAATATTCTCATATCTCAAAACTGTACATTTGCATGCCATTCACTCTCCAATAGAAGACTTTTTTGGTAATCATTGTGAGAATACAATAATTATGCTCTATTTATAAAAACTTAAAACACAATATGAAGAGTACAAGCTTCAAATAAAAGCATAAAATCTCAAGTAACTTGGGTCATAAATTACCTCAAGAGATGTTGAACTCAATTCATCAGGCAGGTGCTGATGGGAAGACTTCAAGAACTGGAATACATCCAGGCTAGAATTCCGAAACTTTGATATTAATGACTCAACTTGCAGAACCTAGAGATCAAGTGGAACAGAGGATGGTTACCCAAGTGCATATATTAAGGGCCGACACTAATTGGCTAGTAGCTAATAAGAAAAATATATTTTTCTATAATATTGTTTTCTTAAAAGGAAACCATCTACAGCAATTTTCCATCTCAATATGAGCGAACATTCAAGAATCAGGACTTGGGGGCTAAATATATTCCTAAAGCTCAACAATGACTCTTACAGTAATGTTCTAATAACCATAAGAAATAAGAAGAAAATGCGGACATCAATAGACCATAGGGGCAGAAATATGTACGACAAGTTATTGCACAAGAACTAACTGTAAAATTACAGCAATAATCTACAACATGCATCTCATATCGGGGGTATGCCAATGCCTAAAAGGTTAACTTAGGTACTTCTTCCAGCCATAAGTGGATTGAAATTGCCAAGTGAAGTTGTGAACTTAAAGTAACTAGTAACTTACAAAGTAAACTTTACTCGAAAGGGGTTGCCAGCTTTCGAATTGCTCCCTCAATTCTTCTATAGAGAGACTTAATCCTTCAAATGCCTTACTAAGCACCTCATCAGAAGTAATTTCTGAATCAACAATAGCACTAAGAATTGGCTTCAACAACTTTAGTATCTCTTCTGTTCTCTGGTAATACTTCTGAACCGGTTCTGAGTTAATGTTCTCAGAAGATGAAAAATTTAAAAACGAAGAAATGTTGCTGAGAAGTGTCTTCAACAAAGATATCTCCATATGATCTGGGTAATAAAAAAACAGAAGCCAGAGAGATCACAATTAAGAAAGAGGAGTAGAAGGAGAATTGACAATAATAATAATAATAATAATAAGCAAACTACCATGCATAACATGCAAACGATATGATACTAGTATCTTTTTCATGAAAATAGAGGAAGGTTGGAGCCTAAAACAACATAATTTCTTTCTCGGCATTCAATTTAAGCTAATGCAAAATCATCAGTGAACTAGAGCATATTCTAGCAACACCACCATTATTACCACAGTTATTTTTTTCATAAAAAAACTGATACAGGGGTAAAATGAATAAAAAGTGAAAAAGGAAAGTCCTAGTAGTAAGGACATGGCACATACCGTGTTTTATAAATTCCAACAGAAAAATTCTTTCTCAAATATGGATTATGGATCCTTTGGAAACCATATCATTCCATAAAACTGAAGACAACCCTTTGAACTCCGTTAGCTTATGTAATACAACACTATCTTGTTAACAAGAACCAGACAGGTTCTTGAAATCTCACCTTCGCCAACTAGCAATCCTAATACAAAATCAAAAACAATATATAAATCAAACGATATTTAAACCATTAATTTTTACCACCAAAATGCAAATCTAAAAGAAATAATCAAAAGCAGCCACCTATCCACTTTAAACATAGCATGATGCCCTCCCACCCACCATCAAGGAGATAGTTGACTAAAAACACGCCAAATTCTTCTCAAAGATTATATGAAATAAAAGAAGGGTGGGGAATAATTAAATTTGGTAACTGATCCTTCAATGGATTCATCTTTACTCCAGTGCCTCATAAACTTCGGTACTACAGACAGAGTCCCTCTTTTCTAAAGTCCATGTTTTTAGGAAATTAACAGTTAGTTATTTGGATATATTTTTCCTATTTTTGGTAATCATCTGCACTTCTATCAAAAGTTAATGCACATCAGATGTACCTCTTGGGATAGAGAAAAGCCACTATTCGAACAAAATTATCAGATAGGAGTAGGACTACTGGGATATAGAACCATCCATACAAGTTCAGCAACCATATGGTGATTTAAACCCAGAATTAGCATGCTTCAAATCGAGGATATAAAGACAACCATAACTCGTCAAATTCCACATGCTACTAATTTAAAACTAGCACGGCAGTAATGAAGAAACCAACAAACTTACCTAAATCATTACTTCCAAAACCTATTTCCAAATGGTTTCTGATATCAGCTAATATGGCATAAATTTTGTGCTTTCCAAGCTCCGAATAACAGTATACTAACATTACAACTTAATTAGACCTGAATGATTTTGGCACTATTCTTGTCGTAGTCATATAAAAAGTAGGAATACTTTGTTCTAAGAACAAACTTAAGCTGTTTTTCGCACTTTCCCAGCAGCAAGGCAAACAAATAAATAAATATTAACCCTAAAACCCCATCATTCCACCTTAAAATCTCAATTATCCAAAAACCCATTTAACCTTTCAAACTCATACTATAAAACAACATGATCATAAAGAAAGTAATTAGATCAAACGGGTTTCCTTATTATTCCAAAATACCCAACTCCAAAGAAGTAAACAAGAACCCAAATTCATATATAAACAAGAAAAGATAATTGAACTCAAGAAATAAAGATAAAGTTTCCAAAGCCAAAGAAGAAGGAGAAAGGAATGGTACCTTAATGCAGCTTTGAATTCTGGGTTTTTCCCCTTTTGTGGTAAGCTAATCTTTCCAAGAAATAAATAAATAAGTCCCAGATTTCGCTATTGTGCTGCTGGGTCTTCAGGCAAAATTGTCTTCCCCTTTTCCAAGTATTTGTTTTTTCTTTTCGTCATTATTTAATTGTTTTGCCTGCGTTGCTTAGTTGGAGATTGGCGGATTCCGTCGTTTTGGAATTTCTTTAGGAATAGTTTGACTTGATTTTTTGGAATTTATTTTAATTATATTTTTTGTGATTGGCCAAAAGAAGTAATCCTACGTAAATTAATAAATAATTAAATATCCTCACCTTTTTATTTATTGATCCAAAATAAGCATTTTCAATAAGCATATTCATATATAAATTTCATTTTCCTTCTAGATGCTTCTTTTTTTCCTTCAAAATTTTTAAAAATGAAATTAGAAAAGAAATGCCGTGTTTAATATTAAACTATAATAATTACAATTTTATTTTCAAAGATATAATAATTATATTTCATTATATTTTGTTTGTACTTTTAAAAACTATAATTTTTTTTAAATATGCTAATATAATTACAAAATAATATTTATTTAATAAAATTACAGTGAATTTTAAAAAGCTACAACGATTAGAAATAATAACAAAAGTTATAAAATCATATTACAGTCTGATGTTCCCCGGTCAACTCGATGGAAATTTTGTCCTGGACGATTTATGGCCCAACTTCCTTCCTTTCCTGATAAAAAAGCTCAGTCCAACACTAAACATGATTTTCAAGGCAATGGATAATCGAAAATTCTGGAAACAGAGACGAAACCAAAATTTGAAGTTGGAGAATAAAATATAAACGTTATTACAATCATAATAAAAATATTAAAATTAAAAACGTTATTACAACCGAAATTTTAAATTATTGATTGTGACGTCGGGTCTCGATCTCTTTGACGAGTGCTGTTTATCAAGATATTTTCACATCTAACAATTGTAATGTATTATTGGACTTGGGCATGATATTAAAAGACTTATTTTCTGTTCGAAAAATGATATTAAATTACATTCTAAACAGTATTTAAAAAATAAGAAAGGAAAGCACTTGTAAGTTGTAATGTCACTGTTGTTTGTTTACGCTTAAACCTTTCCTTTACAGTTTACTGTGCTGGTCAGGTTTTGCATTTCTACGGATGTCACGTGTCAGCCTTTCGTGAAACCGTCGTATTACTATTATGTAAATAGTTTTACGAGAGAACGACCCCAAGAGTTTTGGACTGTGTACAATGTCAACGTATTTATTGAAAGTCCGCCAAATATTCCAACATAAAAAGGGCTTTGTAGTGTTCATTTTAGTAAAAATTGGTGATGAAATCGAATAATTTGCTTACATTTCAATTGAATTGCCAATTGGAATATATTGCTAACTTCTTTATTATTCTTAGTGCTAGGGCTTTGTGCGATCGCTCATCTCGTACATTTCCAAAAGCCCAATGAATTTACTTTTTCGTCTATATTGAAATCTTGTTCTCTCGAACATGGAAAAATGCTTCATTCTCAAGTTATCAAACTTGGGTTTGATTCGGATTTGTATGTAAAGACGGGCCTAGTCTACGTTTATGCTAGACGGGTGACATCGGGTCTGCCTGTCTCGTGTTCGAGAGAATGCCGGAAAAGAGTTTAGTTTCTTTGACCACCATGCTAACTTGTTATGCGAAACACGGGGAGCTCAAGGAAGCAAGGTTGCTGTTTGATGGAATGGTGAAGAAGGATGTGGTATGTTGGAATGTGATGATCGATGGGTATGCTCAACATAGGATGCCTAATGAAGCTTTGGTGCTTTTCAGGCGAATGCTGGCAGCCGAAGCTAAGCCTAAAGAAATCACTATAGTAGCTGTTTTATCAGCTTGTGGGCAGCTTGGTGCCTTGGAATCAGGCAGATGGCTTCATTCGTATATAGCTATAGATAATAATCGTCTTGCTACTGCTTTGATTGATATGTACAGCAAATGTGGGAGCTTGGAGGATGCAAGATTAGTGTTGGATAGAATTTATGGTAAGGATGTTGTTGCATGGAATTCAATGATTATCGGGTTCAGCCAAGATGCAAAAATAATGCCCTATGGTTTGAGCTTGCCCAGGAATAGGATTAGCGCCCATTTTAGGCTTCGCATTGAGGTCATTGATTAGTGTCTTCAATGGGAAAGGTTAAGTTAGAAGTAGATTTACGCGATTGAATGGAAAGTGCTCATCGTGCCCAACTTGAACCAGTGGAGCCATGTATACCAAGGTGACCAACCATAAGCTAGACTGCTCGGGTACTTTACGTAGAAATCGTTCGATATATATATACGATCAATTTATACAATGCAAATTTTTTTAAGTTTTACACATTTTCTAGATCGTTAGATGGGGAAAATGGATGGCTCAGATTAACTTCTTACTCTTTTTTTTTCAAGTGATAATCTTCACATATTTACCGTTAATCTCATCCATTTGTTTCACTCATCAAACGATCCAAAAAACGTGTAAAACTTAAAGTGTAAACGGATCTTATCTCATATATATAGGTTTTAAAAGTGCTAGGTGTTCGGAAGTTAAAAGCGAAAAAAAAAATTGTGGTTCAATACCAAATAAATTACACATAGATGAGATTTAACGAGAATGAGGTTTAGTTTTGTCTATCCCACAGGTAAAAGACAATAATTGACCGTAAGCATAAACATCACAAAGAATACGAATTTATAAAATTCATTGCATCTATATATATATATATAATGTATCTAGAAAAACTCTCCTAATATGCCCACAAATATATATATATATAATGTATCTAGAAAAACTCTCCTAGTATGCCCACAAATATATATATATATATAATGTATCTAGAAAAACTCTCCTAATATGCCAACAAATATATATAATGTATCTAGAAAAACTCTCCTAATATGCCCACAAATATATATATATATATATATATGTATCTAGAAAAACTCTCCTAATTTGCCCACAAATATATATATATATATATAATATGTATCTAGAAAAACTCTCCTAATATGCCCAAAATTATGACACATGTAACACAATTGGCCGTTCAATTTTCTATCATACTTTATAATAATTTCATATATTAGCCCTGTTTAACAATTAGCGAATAGTTGATAGCGAATTATATTAGCTAATAGTTGATTGTATTAGCTGATTTGACTAGTGGATTGTATTAGTTGATTGTATAAAAATGTTTGGTAAAACTAACTGATATTTGATAGTTGTTTGATTATTTAAACAAACAAAACGACATATAAGGACATGATTATATTTAATACTTATTTGAATAGTTTATTAGTTATTAATATTTTGTATCTATTAATATTAATTAGATTATAAAAAATAATTTTTAATATAACATTATCAAACATATTTGAAAGATATATATATATATTAATTTATTATTTATATAATTATTTTTAATACAATTTGATTAATTATTAAATTTAAATACAAATATAAATGTGTGAGAATAAAAAAATAAAAGGATTAGATTATAAATTTCACAATATTGTAAATACACGAGGTTGAAGAATTAAAATAAAAATAGTTAAATTTAAGTTATTTTGAGATTTTTTATAATTGTTAAGAGTAAAATGATGTTTATAACTCTTATGTTAAAACCTTCAATTTCATAAAGTTAATATTAGTATTTTTTTTAAATTAAAGGTTTCACCTAAATCCGCTATTTTAATATGTTCTTTACCAAACATCTAAATTAATGAATTTAACCGGTCAAATCTTTAATTTTAACTCAAACTTTTAATTTTGACTAAAACTTATTTTTATCAAACACAGACCATTGTATATGTACTCACTATTACAAATTTTAATCCAATATTCTCACCGCTTACTGTGAGCGTTTTTATTCTGAACCAGTAATTAAAATGATAATGATCTTTCTTTTTTTTAATTCCCAGAGGTTAATATTTTAAAGAGTGAACAAATTCCCACAAATATACCTTCATCATGTATGTGTAAGATTTCTAAAGATGCATTACTGCACATTGATCGCTTTAAATCTGCCCACAAATAAATTTTTATAGATTTACACGGTTCAAAATTAATTGGCTATTCAAAAATAATATTTTTTATTAAATAGATGTATATTATTTATAAGAGGTAATTGAGAACGTATATAAATTACAAATAATAAAAAAATAGGTATACTTCTTTTCCTATCTCTATCCCAATTATTCAGACGTATTGGATATTCGATCAAATTAAATTTTATTGTTTTCTTAAATAATAAATACAATACTAAAGGATAAATATTTGCGAAATGCATTTTCATTTTTTAGCAGTTCCTATCTAGATTATGTTTTCATTTTTTTAGCGGTTCCCATCTAGAATCTAGATTATGTTTTCATTTTTTAGCAGTTCCTAGATTATGTTTTCATTTTCTCAGCGGTTCCCATCTAGAATCTAGATTATGTTTTCAATTCTTTTTTGTGAAATAAAAAATATCAATTGATTTAGAGATTATTAGTCAAAATCAATTGCTTTAGAGTTTTTGTCTGCAGGCAAGTTCTGGGCGTCATTTTGTTTGGAGAAAAAATGCTGTACGGCTTCAATCCCCTTTATATACCGCTCAAACCTGGAAAATTTCAAGGAATTGTTAGTTTTGAGCAAATTGAAAATGGAACAAATGTTGATATACTCGTTGATTTCAGCACTTTTTGCATGGCTGATCATCTCAAGACGCAAAAATCTCCCACCGAGTCCGTTGGCTCTTCCGATTCTGGGCCACCTCCATCTCCTCAAAGAACCCCTCCATCGAACACTCTTTTCCCTCTCACAAAAACACGGCCCCATCTTCTCCCTCAGGCTCGGCTACCGTTTCCTCGTCGTCGTCTCCTCGCCCTCCGCCGTCCAACAATGTTTCACCAAGAACGACATCGTTTTAGCCAACCGCCCTCGTTTCATCATGGGCAAGCATGTCGGCTACAACTACACCACTCTCGGTATTGCCCCGTACGGCGACCATTGGCGCAACCTCCGGAAACTATCGACCATCGAGATCTTCTCCTCCACTCGTCTGAACATGTCTCTGGACATTCGAAGAGACGAAATCAAGCGTTTATTGCTCCAATTGTACCGGGCTTCAGCCGACGGGTTCGCCAAGGTGGAGCTGAAATCGATGTTTTCTGAGCTGACGTTTAATATAATCATGAGAATCATGGCGGGGAAACGGTATTTCGGCGACGATGTTGGCCAGAATTCCGACGAAGGGAGGCGGTTCAGGGAGATGATCAAGGAGCTATTTGAATTGTCGGTGTCTTCGTATCCGGGAGATTTCTTGCCAATATTGCAGTGGGTTGATTACAATGGATACATGAGGAGGATAAAAGATCTGGGTAAGAAAACAGATGAACTAATGCAAGGAATGATTGATGAACACAGAAGGAACAAAGGCGATTTAAGCATACAAAACACTATGATCACTCATTTGCTATCTTTGCAAGAATCACAGCCTCAATATTACACTGATGTACTCATCAAAGGACTCATACAGGTCAGTTGGAGTTTTCAGCTTCTTTATTTAATAATTATTATGACCTTTTCTGAAAGTTTCAATAGAAAAGCCAAGTCCGACATTTTTTTTACTTTTTGTTACAAGTAGGTTGAGAAATAAATATTAAAAATGACGTGGGGTTTAGGTGTGTGGTTATTGGAGCAAAGCGGATGGTACGTACAATGTAGCCTAGGGGAAAACACTTAGGACGGGTTGAGGGTGGTGGGTTTAGGGATGGCAACGGGGCGGGGCGGGTTTTTGACCGCCCCGAACCCGCCCCGACCTATAAAATACTATACCCGACCCTGCCCGCCCCGAATTAAAATATTAATTTATCTGCCCCGACACGCCCCGATAAAATAACTCTTAAACCCGACCCGTCCCGACCTGCCCCGAAAAATTAAAAAAAAAATTAATCTTCGTCGACGGTAAATATTAGATTCGACCAATCTTCCACCACAATCACAAATTATGGTTTCAAACTTATATAAAAAAATAAAATAAAACTAATTTTAAATTATCCACGTGTTAAACTACATATTTAAAAGAATAAACTTGAATCATTGACCGTTAGAATCGAATATATTAAAACTTGAACAAGATCTAACAAAATTTTACAAAATGTACGAAACAAAACAAAAACAAAAAATAGCTTAAAACACATAAAAGTGTTTAAATATAATGATATTTTTTATAAATATAATAAAAATATATATAAAAATATAAAAATATACCGGGGCGGGGCGAGAAATATCTAGCAAATACCCGAACCCGCCCCGCCCCGACTTCATGTCTTTCCCGCCCCGCCCCACTTCGATTCCCGAAATTTTAGAAAAATTCTCGGTCGGGTCGGGTCCGGGTATTTTTGCCATCCCTGGGTGGAGTTCTATATTTAGAAGTTTTTATTGTTTTTTGAATCGTGCGACTTATCAATTCAACCAAAACATCATTAACCTTAAAAATAAAATGGCAATTTTTAAAGTATTGTAAATGAAGTGATAAGTAATACTTATCATTTTCAGTATTTGCATAGAAAAAAATGAATTTCATCTCACATAATAAAAAATAAATAAAAACTAATGTTTTAGATAAATTAGTATATGATAATTTAATATAGAACATTATATTCTATAAAAAGACTGTATAACTTAAATTAAAGCATAAATGCAAAGGTATTTTTCTATAATTTTCTTATTTCTTCTATAATTTATTTCTTCTTATAATTTAATTTTTTAACTTTACATTTTATTCAATTTAGTCCTTAGAAAAATAATATTATAAGCATATTATATAATTTAAGATATTTGTTTTATTAAAAAACATTACAAATCACACTTGCAAAAAAAATTATATATACTCACCCGAAAATACTTTGATACACGAGCATGTGTTAATTTATACAAGTTTATTAATTTTAGAGTTTTAATTTAGGATTTAAAGGTTTAGGTTATATAGGGTTTAAAATTTAAAATTTTGGGTTAAAATTTAAAGTTTAAGGAATAGATTTTAGGGTTTAAAATTTAAGGCGTTAGAGTTAGAGATTTAAATTTTAAAGAATGGTTGTGTAATTTTTTTATATAACTCGTGTATTAAAATATAACTTATATATCCTATATGATTATAGAAACAATTTAATTTGCAACCAAATATTTATAATTAAATTTGAATAGAATCTCGAATATCTTTATTAAAAAAAAAGATAAATTTTGAATTATAAAATAGAATTCACCAACTCAAAAGTTTTTTACTTGATTCGATTGAATATTTACTTCTAATATTAACTAGTTTGGTGACACAAATTTAACTTGATTCGATTGAATGTTCACTTCTAATATTAACTAGTTTGGTGACACAAATTTCTGTAAATTAAAGTTTAGTTGAATTTCCAAGCACGTCATCTCCTCACCCAACTGAGTTAGCTTTGATTGTTAAAATAATGTTTATATTACACAATTTCATAAGTTCGAATTTCATTTTCGCAGGTCATTTTAAATGCCGGAACTGATACAACAGCACTAACATTGGAATGGGCAATGTCTAATCTGCTAAACAATCCACAAGTGTTGGCAAAAGCTAGAGCTGAACTAGACCAACATATCGGTCAAGAAAAACTGGTGGAAGAAGCCGATCTAGCAAAATTACCTTACTTGCAATGCATAATTTCCGAGACACTTCGGCTATACCCGGCAGCTCCACTGTTAGTTCCACATTCGGCATCCGAAATTTGCAGCATCGGAGGCTACAAAATACCCAAAGATGCAATTTTGATTGTGAATGCTTGGGCTATACAAAGGGACCCTAAGCTATGGGATGATCCGACAAGTTTTAAGCCAGAGAGGTTCAACCAAGGCAAAGAAACAAGTGATCTGATTTATAAGTTAATGCCGTTCGGGTTAGGAAGGAGAGCTTGCCCTGGCATGATGTTAGCCCAGCATGTGCTGGGGTCGACACTGGGGGCATTGATTCAATGTTTTGAGTGGGAACGGGTGAGTGATGAGGCAATCGACATGACCGAAGGGCTAGGGCTCACTATGCCTAAAGTTGAACCATTGGAAGCCATGTGCAAAGCAAGTCAGCTAGGGATGAAGCTGCTTGCTTAGTTTCTGAGACTGTCTGGGATTTACAACTTCCTTTTCCGCTTTATGTAATTCTTCATAAAGAAGAATGTTTAAACTATTTCAAATTAAAATCTAGGGGTACAACAAGTATAATTTATTCAAGCAAAGTTGGTAACATTCGGTGTCGATCTAACATCCCTCACTTCGATTAGGCTTGGAAGAAACAAAGACCTGATCATACACATACAAGCAAAACATGATCATTGAACAAATGATCCTTTTAGTTAAGAAATTAAGAATAAGGCCTAAATGAATACCTGATCTTGTTCAAGGGTGGGAATCCAGTCATTTGTTGCTGGGTTGCTTTTGAAAAGTGGCTTGTTGGCTGAAGTCCCACCACCCCGACCATTTCCCAGTTGAATATCATATTCATTTGCTTCAGCTCCTTCTTTCATCACTCTTATAAACCCACTTCCTGTCTATCATCAATGACACACAAAACACTTCAGGGTTCAGACAAAACAACGTCACTGTAAGAAGATAAAAAGTCAAGACAAATAAATAAACAAAAATAAAAAGAAACCGTGTGATGCTCTTTGCCGATGGAATTCATCTCCCTGTAATATTCTGTCTCCACAAATTCATATTGTTCCACTGTAATTCCCCCCTCTGAAATCTTCACCTATGAAATTAGAATACAGAAATGAAACAAAGGGGGCCAAAAAAAGAAAGGGTAATAAAGAATCTAAAAAAAAAAACATCAAACTTTAAGGGATTGTGCGTACATGGGACTGAGATTGAAGGGATCGTAACTTGTCGAGCTCGGGTATGGTTTGGTCGACGTCTGAAGGGAGATTGGAGGCGATGGTGGTGGTTGATGCTGAATCCGGTTCACTCCTGTTGGGTTTGGTGGGTCGTTTTGGGACCATCGAATCGAACTGAGCTCTGACTTGACTGGTGATTTGGTGCTGTTGATCAGCGTCCAAAACTTCATCGCTTCGGCACGGTTTAGTCGCCGTCCATTGACCCACCATCTTGATCTTGGTTTTTTCTTTTACCCTTGTTGCTGTTAGATTGTACGAAAGAATAACGAGTCCGGTTGGTGAAATGGGTCGGCCATCTTAATAAATATAGACCGATTATAAAAATCAAAACTATGGGCTACAAAAATACTGCTTACATTAACTTTTTCGGCTTCGGCATCTATCAATTTCTAGGTTTCAGACTAGGATTCTAGAACGACGAAGTTGGTGTAAATATCCGATCGAGTCGAATCAAATAGAATAAAAAATTTAAATTAATCGAGATGCTATGTTTTATTTAATTTGATTATTACTTAATTAAGTGGAGCTAATTGAAATGTAAACATGGTAAATTTAACTTGAAACTCGAGATCTTAATTAATTTATTCAACCCAAGACTTGATATAGACGCAAATATAATAGTTTAAACTTGACCCGAATACGAAACAAAATTAAACTGAATTTAGTTAAACTAAAAATCAACCTAAATCGAAAACAACCCAAATCAAAAGTAACCCGAATTTAATTTCCTCAAATATGTATGTTTTATTCTTATTTTATGTTATATCATTAATTAACAACTATGTTTAGTAATAGTTTAATAGTATTTTTCTCCTTTAAAAGATTATATTCATATATTGACCTAAATTGAAAGTCGATCGATCTAATATTAACCCGACCCAAAAAGTAACCAATCCGACATTGACCAGACCCGAAAAGTCAACTGGTCTAATATTGGTCCAACCCGAAAATCAACCGATCTAATATTAACCCGACTCGAAATAACATAGACCGGAACTAAATCTGAATCAGACCTGATCCGACCGAATCAAACTTAAACAGAAAGCAACTCGAACCGAAAATCAACCCGACCCGAACGACTCGTTTGCCACCTCTAATGAAATGTATATTTCATGGATTTAATTGGAATAAATTTATAAAATTTATTTTTTTAAAAAAATAATTAAAAAATTGTTGGCAATATAGCAAAATTTTAAATTATAACAAATAAATCCAATACTATATATACCTTTTTTTTTTTGAAATATCAATACTATATATACCTTGAAAACTCTTTAAAAAAAATAAACAATATGTTTAGTATGGTGACTTTATTTTGATAATTATTTATTTAATATTGTGAATCCATCGTTTTGGAATTTAAAACTTTTAAAACCCAATTTTTTTATATATTTTTTAAATTGACCAATTTACACATTTTTTAAAAAGATATGACTATAGTTTACATATATTTCAAGAAAATAATAAATAGTAAATAAGAACAGACTAGTAACATATAATTCGATAAAAAAAACTAGAAACGTATAAAATATTTTTAATGCTTTAATTAAACTAAAATTTTATAATAACACGAATACGTACATTTCTTTTCCGTTTCCTTTCTTTTTCTTTTTTTAATAAAGGAAAGAAAATGAATTATCACGGGCTTCGTTAAAAACCCTCCTAACCTAAATGAGGGAAAAGAGTACCCATAGATAACCCATACAAACATGCGAAAAAACCAAGTACAACCGAAGCCTCAAGCAGGCTTAGATTGAGGGATAATCCTCTCTCAAAAGATCTAGCATCCCCCTAGGGGCACGAGGGAAAACACAAGTTCCTACCGAACCTCTTAGCGCCATTTTTGCCATCGCGTCTACTACTGCATTAGCATCACGGTAAACATGTCTAAACTCCACTGCACCATAACCAAGTCCATGATGGAATCAACCAAAGAGGAAGAAATCAACTGAGAATTCGGGTCTGATAGCACCCGAATTACGTCTAAATTATCCGTCTCTAACACAACCTTCATCTCATCCACACCCATAGCACACTTAAGCCCTTCAAACACGGCCTAAAGTTCAACTTCGATAGCCGAGCAACAACCTATATACTTTGAAAAACCTGAGATCCAAACACTGTTAGAGTCACGGATCACCCCTCTACAAGAGGTCGATCCATCAAACCGACATCTCGCCCCGTCCACATTAACTTTGACGACACCACTATCCGGTGCCCGCCATCTCGCCCGCTGCAGTGGAGGGTTGCGCACGCCCGTCACCGGTCCAGTAGCCACCTTGGCTCTCCCCGACGTTGCACCAGCAACGATACGCCATGCACGCTCCAACACTCCCTCCCCATGAGTCACCCTGATGCCAAAAATGCGCTCATTGCGAGTGCACCAAATAATCCAAAGCAACCCTCCGAACAGCTCCGCTCAACTAACCCCATTCAGCACGACGTCTCCCCCCTGCTGCAGATTGGACCAAAGCCAGTCCTTCAATGGCAAAGATAAAAAATCGGCAAGGTGCTGTGGTGCAATCACCCTTTGCCAAGTCATCGCCGCCATAGGACATCGACACATGATGTGGTCGATGTCCTCACGAATCGCCCCACAAAGCGTACAAGCTTCCGAATCCGCCAAATGCCGACGGGTTCGTTCAACATTAGTCAACAACCGACCTTTACCAAGAAGCTAAAGGAACATCCGAACCCGCGGGGACCCTTGAAAGCTTGAATTAAACTCCAAAATCTATCGCCACCTTCTTCCGTCGGCTAAGAACGCACCTCATACGCTGAACAGACGGTGAATTTCCTCGTCCGACACCATCTCCAACCCGGCCAATCTGGTCCGTTCGAAACCATAGGCGGCTTGATTGCTGCAATGTAGTCCAAGACTTCCATCGGCAACATATCGGCAAACGCATCCCACAACCACTCCCCATTTGAATCAACCATATCACTCACGGCGGTGGGTAACAACGGTGCTGCCAACCGTACACAGTGCTGATCAAGAGGGCCAATATCCGCAATCCAACAATCCTTCCAAAAATCAACTGTCATACCATTACCAATATTCCAAACAATGTCGTCACGTAGATCGCCCCATACCGCACTTACACCCTTCTAAAGGACCGAACAATTATTTTTTGCGACCGTAATTGGGATCCGATCAAAACACTTGTACTTGGCGCGTAACAAGCGAACCCAAAGCTGATCTGTCTTTGTCACAATGTTATACGCCACTTTCATCAGGAAAGCATCATTCTGATAGCTCAAATCTTTAAAACCAAGCCCACCACTAGCAACTGGCGATACAACATCTTCCCATTTCACAAGATGAATTCCCCTTTTTAACGATGAATTCCCCCAGATGAACGCCCGAATAATACCCTCAATCTTGTCGCAAACACCTTTAGGGATCCTGGTCGTTTGCATACAATAAAACGGAATAGCCGACAACACAGATTTGGATAAAACAATACGCCCAGCAAAAGAAAGATAGCGCGCTTTCCACCCAGTCAACCGATCCCTTACTTTCTGGACTAAGAACTCATACGTTGCCTTAGTCACTCTCTGATGTAGCATAGGCACGCCTAAATACCTCCCTAAGTCTTGAACTTTCGAAAAACCACACCTAGTACAAATAGCTTGCCTCAACGAACCCGAGACATTTTTGGAAAAGAACACACTAGTCTTTGCGATACTTACTTTCATCCCGGAAGCAGCACAGAAATCCGCAAGCACTGAATGAACAACCTCTACTTGTTCCATCGATGCCTCAACAAAAAAAACCATATCGTCGGCAAACATAAGATGCGATATAACCAGACATTGTCGCGATACCCTGAAACCCTTCCAACTACCCTCAGCAATATTATGTTCAATCAGCTGTCCAAGACGCTCCATGCAAAGCACGAAGAGATAGGGAGATAGCGGATCACCCTGACGGATCCTCCTAGTCGGCCAAAATCTCTCTGTCTGGGCCCCATTCCATAAAATACTAGTAGTCACTGAAGACACGCATCGCATAATCAAATGGCGTAATTTCCTCGGAAGCCCAATGTCGCATAACGTATTAGCTATAAAATCCCACTCAAGACGATCATACGCCTTCTCTAGATCAATTTTCACAGCCATCCACCCCTTTGCACCAGTCTTACGTCTCATGGAATGAACCACCTCCTGGGCAATGATGATGTTATCAGAAATTAATCTTCCATGAACAAAGCTAGTCTGATTGTCTTTCACCCGCTCATGTATAAACGGTTTAATTCTATTCACAACGACCTTAGTAACAATCTTATATAAAACCTGGCAGAGACTGATAGGCCTAAAATGAGACATACTTTCCAGCGATTTTACCTTTGGGATCAACACCAACAGCGTATCATTCAAGTTATCAGGAAAGGGAGCCCCTTCAAAGATATCCTGAACCAAACGACAAACTCCATCCCCGACGACATCCCAATTCTGCTGATAAAACAGAGCATGAAGACCATCACTGCCGGGTGCCTTATGCGCATCCATCTGGAACACTGCCCTACGAACCTCGTCCTTGGACACAACACTATCGAAGAACTTAACAATAGCACTGCTAAGGGGGGAATTTACCACGCATCGAGAAGTTATCAACATTAACATTACCGTGTGTAAACAAATGACTATAAAACTCCACTGCATGATTACGAAGCTCCTCTTGTGATTCAAACCAAACGCCATTACTATCCTGCAACCGCGTAATCAAATTCCTCCTCCTCCGGCTAACCGCAGAAGCATGAAAAAATTTTGTGTTCCCATCTCCATGTGTGATCCATTTACACCTCGATTTTTGGAACCATAAACTCTTCTCCTGTTCCAATACTCTATCCAACTCTTCTCGCAACTCCTTTTCCATATTCACAAGAAAACCAGAATAATTCCGACGAAGAGCGCGGTCAATTCCTCTCAGACGTGCCAGAATCTTTTTCTTCCGCTGACCAATATGCCCAAACACCTCAATATTCCAAGTGCTAACGGCCGACTGGAACCTCGCTATATTCACATCAACCGGTGCCGTTGGATTCCAACAATCTCCCAGAAGATTAGCAAACTCCGAATGATCCTGCCAAGCCGCAAGGAAACGAAAAGGCCTATCATCATCCGCCTTGGTACAAGAATCATTCTTAAGAAGAAGGGGACAGTGATCAAATCCCAGTCGATCTAAATGAATAACTAGACTATGCGGGAAAAGCCCCTGCCATGTACCATTCACCAAACAACGATCGAGACGTTTATAAAGACGCCCACGTCTCCAAGTAAAATCATCACCCATGTAGTCAACCTCAAATAAACCCGCCGAGTACACAAATTCCTGAAACAAAGAACTAACCTCAGCCACCCTAGAGCAACTACCATAACATTCCTCAACACGAAGGATAGAATTAAAATCACCCCTAACACCCAAGCCTGCCCCGCGCTTGGTTGAACCTTCAACAACTGATCCCACAACAAGTTCCGCAAACCCACCGACGACGACGCATACACAGCCGTAAAATAAACCCACTTATTAAGATCATCTTCATAAAACTTCCCATGAACGAATTGGTTCGAAGCAACTAAGATTTCAACGCGAACCTCATCCCTCCAAAGAACCCAGATACCACCACTGAACCCACGACATTCAACACGATATGAATTACCAAAACCCAGATTGCGGATCACCCTATCCGCTTGTAAACCACTGACACGCGGCTCAACTAAACAAACAATCCTCGGATCATGTTTCCTTACAAAGGAACGAAAATGACGGCGATATTCCAGGCTCGCCGCACCCTGACAATTCCAAAACATTAAATTAATCATCAAAATAGATGAAAAAGCACAACTAACCTCAAACCAAAGGAGCTGAATTCTCATTGTTCAAATCCGACGTGGTTGTAGCGCCGGTGCGGGCCTCAGTCTCAGCATTCGAACCTGAAGAAGATGAATCCACAACACTCTCCCCCGAGACCTTAGCCACGTTCTCCGTCCCCTGCACATCAGATACAACATGTTCCTGCATGTTCTGAAGTTTCCCGGACAAAGATTGGACCCACTCCGCCAGCACTGGCTTCGCCGGAGCACGGCCCACAGAGCCCCGCTTCGACTGCTTCGATGGTTTCTTGAGAGTACCTTTCACCGGCAGCAAGCTTCTCCCACGACCAACCTCTCTCCGTTCACTCCCTACGACACCTTTTCCTTTCGCACCTTCCGTGATGGACACCGCTCTATGTGAACCATTAGCTATCGATGGCTCATACGCTTGAACTTGCACCGGCAAGCTCGGGAACATCGTAACAACCTTAGGACCTCCGCGCGGAGCTGTCACATTATTCGAAACCTCTTGCAACGGAGTTCTTCCTACCTTGTCGGCACGTGGACGCTGCAAAACAGCTCCTTTCCCACTACTAACATCCGTCGAAACCCCAGCAACCATAACATCTTTACCATGGGGTTTTGACCCCGACTGTCCAGCATGAGGAACCTCCCCGTGAGAACCCAACTCAGCAGCAGCAGCAGCCCCCTCTCCATGGTTACCCAACTCGGCAGCAACAACACCGCCATCCTTACTACCATCAGACCCGTCAAGAATAGCGAAACGCGAGCCCCCCGTACTGTGTCCACCAGCAACAGGTTAACGGTCAACCACCTTCCGAGGCTTACGTTTCCTAGCATCCACCGCCATCCACGATCCATAGAGATTATCCGAAGTACCCTCCTCCACACGTTCTACATTTGAAGCACCGACATCGGGGGCCACGTCAACATGGTTCCCACACATCTCCGACATATGCCCATAAATGCCACACTTGAAACAACTTTGGTTCAAACCCTCATACTCGAGTTTTTGTGTAAAACCGTCAATCCCAATGCACGGCAACAAAGGTTTGTTCAAATTCACAAGGACCGCGAGTCGAGCGAACTTACCTCTTTCCCCTACTGTCGTATTGTAATCAATACGAACCACACTTCCGATGATGCTTCCAATTAATTTGAATAACGCCTTGGTATAATACCTATACGGCAGCCCTGAGAGGCGAATCCAAACCATAACTTGCGACGGATGCCTCTGTGAAGTCGAGAACGATTGCGACCATGGCTGGACTGTAAGGTAGCTTCCGTATAAAGTCCATGGACCAGCTGATAAAACCCTAGTGTAGTCCTCATTCAATGTAAAATTCACTAAAAAGTAGTTGTTGTCAAGATCCACAACCTGATAATCACCCACCGGCTCCCACAAACCGGGGATACGGGGTAGCAAAGTCTTGTATCCGATAGTTCGCCCCAACAATCGGACAATCACAGCTCGCTTCATGCTTTCATCGATCGATGCGTGAACCCCCTCAGAGAATCTTATTTTTTGGGAACGACCCACTGCGGTCGATGGAAAAATTTGAATCCAATACTTGTATGCTATCAGCGATCACACCAGTTTTTTACCGTCCTCTGGTACCCTCACCACGCGCCATCATGTCCGCATAATTTCCTTTGCTCTTGCCAGAGGCCACCACCGTCGGCCCTCCTGCACCATCAGACTTTTCCAGCGATCCTCCTTCCCTCACGTCACTGGTCGCGGCATCACCACCCGTAGCGTCTGCAGCATCAATAACTTCTATGGGCGTTTCCTGCCCCTCCCCCGACGCCTCTAACGCCTGAGGCGACTCCATAGTCGCGGCCGCATGCGGGCTATCCACCATTGGCCCTCCTCCCGGCGGCTAACTATCGGAGAACGGATAACACCTAAAGCTAGGGTTTGTCGCACAAGGGTCAAAACCCTCCGAGAAAACAGGAGCTAACATATTATCTTTTCCGTTTCCTTTCTTTCTTTTCATTTTTCTCAATTTTTTTACGTAGTAAATTATTAAATTAGCCTCCACAAATATAAATTGTCATTGTTTTTTTTTTGGATAAGTTGAGTTTATTATCCAAGAAAACAGTCAAGTAGACTATAACAAAAAAACCTAAAGATCCTGGGCAGTCATCCCCTTAGGAAATTCCCCAAGCATCCTTCATCATGCTACTTACAAATGTTCCCCGTATATTTGTACTTTGTAATCATATACTTACAATATCCCTAATGCAATGTACTAAACTGTTACAATCACAACTACTATTTCTAAATCTCTTATAATTGCGTTCTTCCCAAGTAAGGTAAACAAATGAACTCCAAGCAAGCTTACAAATAAGCACTCGCAGCTTCTTTCCCTTTAAGTTCGTAGAGAGCCAAGTCAGTTCAGCATCCCAGTCCAATACATCCCTATTAAGACCACACAAACCCAACAAAGTTTGCCAGATTTGCTTAGAATAGGGGCAGTCAAAAAAATGTGATCTCGAGTCTCTTGCCCATCTTCGCACAGGAAACATGAGCTATCAACCAACAGTCCCATACGCTAAAGCCTATCCATTGTTGGCAAACGACTAAGAATAGACATCCATACGATAATAGAGTGCCTTGGGATTCGGGCTCTAAACCAAACCAACTTCTCCCATATTACCTTTACTCCAGGCTCTCGAACTACATTCCAGATGAGCATCAAACTTAAAAGGCCCTGAGGAGCAAGGCTCTGCATCACAGTTCTCAATTTTAGCATCTTGCGAAAGCTCCAACTGAACCAAGGTTTAGACACCACAGTTCAGTAGTTATGGTCCTTCAGAATATAAACTTTGACCCAAGCAACCCACAAAGACCCCTCAGCAAAAAGGAGTTTTTGGATGAGCCGAACGATACAGGCCTTATTCTAGGAGTGTAGGTCCTTAACACCAAGGCCACCTTCCCCCTTAGGCCTGCAAATATACTTCCATCCCACACGAGCACCATATGCAAGAGAATCCTTACCATGCCAGAAGAATCTCAGACATAGCTGTTCTATCCTTTTAATGACACATTTGGGCAAAATAACCTGCTGACACCAGTAATTAACAATGCTTAATATGACAGTATTGATGAGTTGCAGCCTCCCAGCATAACTGGGATGTCTGTTAGTTCAGGTCTCCAAACGTTTCTTTACCTTCTCCATGAGAACAGCACAATCCCCTTCAGAAAGTCTTCGAGTAACCAAAGGTATCCCTAAATAGCGAACAGAAAGGGAATCGATTTTAAATCCAGTAATAGAGCCCCAACGAGCCTGTTGTTCCACTGAAACTCCAGCAATGAAAAGCTCAGACTTAGCTATGTTCAGCTTGAGCCCAAAAAGAGTATAAAACTCATCCAAAACACTTTGAACACCAAGAATAGAGTCTAGATCCCCCTTACAGAAAATAAGCAGATCGTCATCGAAACACAAGTGAGTTAGCATAACTTTCCGGCACTTCGGATGAAATTGAAAAATACCATTCTCGGCAGCAAGATCTAATAAATACGAAAGAACATTCATTGCAAGAACGAACAAATAAGGGGACAGAGGGTCCCCCTGTCGAACCCCTCTTCTTCCCTTAAAAAAGCCAACAAGACTTCCATTAAGAGAGATTGAGAAGCGACTACCAGTAAAGCATACTTCAATCCATCTTCGAAACTTGTTAGGCAGATCAATGGCCTTCAGCACGGTGGAGAGAAAACACCAACTAAGCGAATCGAAGGCCTTTTGCAGGCCAACCTTTAGCGCGCACCGAGGAGAAATAGATCCTCTACCATACCCCTTTACCAGCTCTTAAGCAAGCATTGTATTGTCAACGATACTCTGTCCTTTAATAAAAGCAGATTGATTCCAAAAAATTAGACCAGGCAAAGATCCAGTCAATCTCTCAACCAAAATCTTAGTAATGGTTTTGTATACCACAGAACAGCAAGAGATAGGCCGAAAATCTCTAAGAGAACAAGAATTTAGAATCTTTGGGACCAGGGTGATAGCAGTTGCATTAAACGCAGACAAAAAAACAAAAGAATCAAAGAAGTATCTTACAGCAGCACAAAAATCATTTCCCACAGTGCCCCAAGCCACACGGAAGAACCACGACGTGTATCCATCCGGACCAGATAATTTATCCTTACCATGAGAGCAGATAGCATTCTTAATCTCTGCATTAAATTGTCATTGTTTACTTGTCATTCGTAGAATGGTCTCAAAATTTTAATTGAAAGTATCAATAATAATAATAATTTGATCGAACCATCTCGAAGCTTTTTTTTTAATAAATACCGATTACTTTTATCGAAGATACAAACAAAACATTTATAAAAGTACAATGGAACTTGAAAAGAGCATAACAAAGTAAAATTGAATCTTTCAATTTAAGCCCAACAAAGTTTTTTTTAATATGTAATTGATATATTTAAGTTTGAGTTTAAACTCGCACATTAGATTTTACCGTATCTATATTACAAGTGAGAGAATATTCTATATAAAAATATATTAATCAAAATTTATTCAACAAATTATCGTGGATAATATGATAAATGATTTGCATTTAAATATGTTATTTATGTATTCAATTATTAAAATATGACTTATTTTTTATTTAATGATTCTTAATTTGTTATTTAAAGATTATATGGGAGGATACCACTATTATAATAATCATAATTAATATTTAAAAATTATTGTTTAATCAACAATCAGTTGATTTGGCAGATGAGGCGTTATGTCCCTTTAATTAAGGTTATGTATTCGAATTTCTATGTTGTGAATGGAAAAAATTGTGTTAAGAGGATCATCTCATATTAAGCTTTTACAAAATTTGATCTAAATTAATTGACCAATAAATTAGATATAGGTCGTTAAATAATATATATATATATATATTATTTTTAACAACTCAATTAATACTTGATTAACTGGTGAAATTTTTATCATGTAAAAATAAATGTATGTAATACTTTAAACACCTTATGACGGATCCATATAATCTCGTTTTTTACTCTATTTCCTTTCATTATCTTTTTATTGATATCAAATTTTCAACAAAAGCATTTCAAAACTTGGGACAACTTTTCATACTATGATTGTATATATTAGATTACAACATGAATTAAAATTGAATGATTTGATATTAGCTCGATTAAGTTTTTTATATAGTTTATATATTGGAGTTCGAGTTTAAATTCATAACATAATTTATATTAAGTGAGATCCATGAATTGATCTAATAGCTAAGGATACTCATCTTATCTCATTTTGTATGAGTTCGAATCTCATTATAGAAATATAATATTTCTTTATTTAATAAAAAATATATAATTTATATTAAGTAACAAATTTTATAGTGACCCAATTTTCAATTAGTGGATAGCTGATAGTTGATAACGAATTACATTAGCTGATAGCTGATTGCATTAACTGATTTGACTAGCGAATTGTATTAGTTGATTGTATAAAACTGTTTGGTAAAATTAACTGATAACTGTTTGATTATTTAAACAAGCAAAATGACATATAAGGACATGATTATATTTTATACTTATTTGAATAGTTTATTAGTTATCAATATTTTGTATCTATTAATATTAATAGATTATGAAAAACAATTTTTAATATAACATTACTAAGTATATTTGAAGGATCTATATATTAATTTATTATTTATATAATTATTTTAATATGATTTAATTAATTATTAAATTTAAATACAAATATAAATATGTGAGAATAAAAAGAAAAAAACAAAAGAGATTAATTTACAAATGTCACAACGTAAATACGTGAGGTTGAAGAATTAAAATAGAAATGGTTAAATTTAAGTTATTTGAAGATTTTTTATAATTGTTAATGATAAAAGAATCTTTATGTCAAAATCTCTAATTTTAAAAAGTTCCTATTAACAATTTTTTCAAAAATAAAAGTTTCAGCTCTATCCGTTATTTTAATATGTTCTTTACCAAACATTCAAATTAATAAATTTGACTTGTCAAACCCCTAATTTTAGCTCTAACTTTTCTTTACTAAATATGGCCAATATATTTTTTATAACAATTTTTATAGTATGTTTCAAATAAGACATGAGGAGGGAAGGAAATGTAACACAAATAAAGGTAGGCATGATTAACTTTTGATCCGAACCAATTTTATCAAAATTAATTTTTTATTCGGATGTAAAATTGGACATATTTTCAATCAAAATTTAAAATTTGAGTCTGTTGGATTTAAATCAAATAGTAGCATCTCCCTTCAAAAGAATTATCCAAATACCATTCTTTAACTTTACATATACTTCTATATATTCCAATTAGATATTTTTAAACTTTTATACCTCTTTTAATTTTATAACTACTATTATGTATTCTAATTTAAACTTTTTAATCATTTATAATGGGTTGTAAAAACTTGACCATTCTTTATCTTTATTTTTATATAATATTTTGTAATGTGTATTTTTTAATCATGTGAATTTTTTTATGATATGAAAAAATATGTAATATTTCAGGCCGAGTTGACCTTTTTTTAGAAAGTATAAAAGGAAGGGACTCGTTAAAAAAGTTTTAATTTGTATTTTTATAAAATAATAAAAATATTTTTTTAATCTTGGTCTTAAATCACGATATTTTTTTAAAAAATGTATTTACCTCCTCACTTAATCCAAAATGAAAAAAATAAAAAAAATCAATTTTATTATTAAGAGAAAACCATAAATTTTAAATATTAACCTAAAATAGACTTAAAAATAAAAAATAAATTATTTCTTTCTCTCGATGATTTAATTTATTCACCGGTTTAATCTATAACTATAAGTACAACAACCCAATAGAGAAGGGGAAAAATGGTGGCGTAAGTGCTTAAATATATAAATACGTATATTTATTTGAAAGTCGCTTTCATGATGCAAAACTTCCCACAAGCCCCTCCTTATTTTATAATCTCACTGTCCCACCACTACAACAACCGATGCATTGTATAATTCCATGGACGACCTTCCACAACCACTGTTGTATAATTTAATTAAACACCAATTTTATATCATATTCTCATTTTAACTTATGCTTCTTCTGCTTTGCGGTAGGTTTGGGGATTTCCCACCTGCAACATTCCATCACATTTTAATTTTCTCCTAAATGATAAAAGGTTTAGGGCTAATGGCCTTTCTGGAATTGATTAGATTATATAAATAATCATCCGATTTTTAGTGTTTTCTCTTATAATCATTTGACTATAAAAAGTTATGAAATAGTCTTTTAATTTGTAGATTTTTGTCACCCGCCATTAAATGACTTAACGAAAATAAGATGTGATGGTTTTTAAAATCGGTATAATAATAAATTTAATTTTATTATTTATGCATTGTTATAATTTGATCCTTATTTAAAAAATCCCTTAATCTTTATACATTGTGTGAATTTAGTCATGCCTCCAAAAACACTTGAAAAACTTATTAAGAATATAAACATGATAAAAAGTTGGAAAATCTATTAAAATTTAAGTTTCATATATAATTTAATTTTTTAAATTTTTATGTATTTTTATTTAAAATCTATTTATACTCTTTGAAATTTAACAAATTACTCCTTAAATCGAAGGCTGGAAGAAATCTATGAAGTCATTGTTTAAAAACGACAAGAAACCAGCAACCCCGTGATTAATAAATAAATTCATCGTCAACTAACTATCTCACTGCTGTTGAACCAAAGAAAAGTCAAGAAAGATAGGTTCTTTAGGACAAGGTGGGAAAACAAGTTAATGCCGTGATCAGAATTGACATGTCCAGAAATAATAGATATTTCCTCTGCACAAAACCATTTCGCTTGGCAATATTAGAGGACCTGAATCTCTTTTTATCTTTTCAACTCAAATGTATCCCACACAACATGAATCCTAGTCAGATCGTTAACCAAAGTCTTCCTTTTTAGCCATTGTTGTCGCTCACTAAACCTGGTTTTTAGCCGCCCTGAGATTGCAATGGGGAATCTGCGGTTCCTTACCTTTGCTTTTTTGCCTTTGTTTCTTCTTCTTCAGTTGTACCCTGTTTTGGTCCTCTCAGCACCCTATGTTTTCCCAGATAAATACTACATCAACTGTGGGTCGGATTCTCCCGATACACAACAAGGAGGTAGGAAATTTGTCGGCGACGAAAACCCAAACTCCTTCTCTGTTGCCAGTGGCAGACCGATCACAGACACAACAAACCAGCAGTCATCATCAAGCTCGGTTCTTTACCAAACAGCAAGGTTTTCAAGTGATCCTTTTTCCTATCAACTTGACGACATCAGTGACAGAGGCCTACATGTGGTACGCCTCCATTTCTTTCCTTTTGCTAATCTAGGGGATGCCTTGTTCGATGTTACAGCTTCAAGTAAGTCTCTGTTATCCGATTTCAGTGTCGGAAACACTACTTCTTTCCCTGTGATTAAGGATTTCTTAGTGCCTATAACTTCGTTCAAGTTCAAAATCAACTTCATCCCTGCAAACCAATCTTTGGCCTTTGTGAACGCCATAGAAGTTTTCCATGTTCCAAATCTCAAGGATAATCGAACTCATCTGAGTCCTGCAGGAAGTATGGGTCTTTACCAGGGTTTGCCCTCTCAGTTGCTTAGAACAGTTCATAGAGTTGCTTTTGGAGGCCAACCCCAATCCATTAGTGACCCAACCGTGGTTGCATCAGAATGGGTGGCTGATACCGACTACATGGTTGTTGGAAATTGGGCAACAAATTGCTCTTATCAACAGGCTGGTAGGCTAGTTTATGATGATCAATATCTACTAGATAATGAAATCTATAATGCAGCTTCTCAAAACTTTATCCCAGACGGTGTCTATAGGACTTGCAAAGAAGTAAACCTAAGTGGTAATCAGTCGTCAAATTCTCTCAACATTACTTGGCATTTCAATGTCAGTAAGAATGCACAACATTTTGTTCGAGTCCATTTCTGCGACACTCTTAGTACATCAGCCAATACTGTCCAATTCGGTCTCTTTATATACAATAACTTCACCCAACAAATCAATCCTTACCTGTATACTATCCGCACGGCGGCTCCATTCTATTTGGATTTCGTGGTGGACTCGGATGAATCTGATTTCATTAGTGTTGGTGTTGTTGCTTGGGCGAACTCAACGGTGGAAAACTTTGCTTACCTTAATGGACTCGAGATCATGGAGTTCATCACTGAACCAGGACTGGATATAGAGATTAGTGGGTCAAAGAGGAACAATTTAGTGTATATCATTGTTGGTTCTGTCGCTGGGTTTGCTGTTATCTGCTGTACCTTGTTGGTGGCTTTCTTGTTGTTTAAGAAACGAAGAAAAGCTAAAGCTTTGGAACCAATGGCTTCATATGGTACCCTTCCTTTCGGAGGAGCAAGCCCTTATATCGGAGTAAGCTCGAAATCAGGCAATCCCCCTCCTGTTCCGAACTTAAACCTGAAGTTAAAGATGCCTTTTGCTGAAATATTAGAGGCAACCAAAAACTTCGATGCTAAATTCTTGATTGGGGAAGGAGGGTTTGGGAAAGTCTATAAAGGGACTCTGAGAAATGGTCTCAAAGTTGCAGTCAAAAGAAGTGAGTCCAAACATGGTCAGGGTCTCCCAGAATTCCAAACGGAGGTCATGATTCTATCCAAGATTCGACACCGCCATCTCGTGTCCCTGATTGGGTATTGTGATGAAGGGTCCGAGATGATACTGGTTTATGAATTCATGGAGAAAGGGACTCTCAGGGATCATCTTTACAAGTTGCAAGGGAATCCAGAGAAATCATCTTCATTATCTTTACTGGCATGGAGGCAAAGGCTCGAAATTTGTATTGGTGCCGCAAAGGGTCTTCATTATCTTCACACCGGTTCGGATGGAGGAATCATTCACCGTGATGTTAAGTCCACAAATATCTTGCTTGATGAAGAATATGTGGCAAAAGTTGCAGATTTCGGACTTTCTAAATCCGGCCTTCTCGATCCAGATGGGTTCAGCACTGGCATCAAAGGCAGCTTCGGGTATCTTGATCCCGAGTATTTTAGATGCCTTCAGTTTACTGAAAAATCCGATGTTTATTCTTTCGGTGTTGTACTCCTTGAAGTGCTCTGCGCTAGACCAGCTATCATTAACTCACATAGGAAGGAGGAGATAAACTTAGCCGAGTGGGGAATGATTTGGTTAAACAAAGGGGAACTTGAAAAGATCGTTGATCCTTCAATGGCTTCTCAGATCAATCCTAATTCATTGAGAAAATTCAGTGAAATAGTTGAGAAATGCCTGAGGCCAACTGGAGACAGTAGGCCAGCAATGCTCGACATCTGCTGGGACTTGGAATACACATTGCAGTTACAGCAAACTGCGGTGCACCGAGAGCCGCACGAGGACAGCGCCATTGATTCTTCTTTCAACATGTCATCGAGACCTTTTCAACAGTTGCCTTCGAACAATTACCCAGTCGAGAAGGGCGATGTGCCCATGGAAAAGGATGATGGTTCAGACACAACAGAAAGTGGTGTGTTCTCCCAGCTGAGGATTGATGGTGGCAGATAGTCTAATTCAGCTGGTAATTTGTCTTCTTAGCTACAACTCTATCATTGTATTGATGTTGAAATGTATCTTTTGTTGTCTAAAAAACTGTATCTTAGTAGTGTATTCATTTGGTGAAGATATCGTCGTATATAGTAGCCTTAGAAAGTTCCTTAGTGCACTGCTTTGCTCATAATTCAAGTAGTTTCAAATAAACTGAGCTGCAAGAAGCTGTCGCTTCGCTTTCTTTCACTTGTATAACTGTATTTGTTGTGTTATCTGGTTTACTTCATGGTTTCGAAAACTGATTCCATAAACCAACAGAGCTAAAACCGGACTCTGAATGATCGTTGTGAATGTCTGTACTCGGTACCATTGAAAGGCAAGCACTTGCCTGAAGCAGCCATGGTAAGCAAAAAGTTGAGAAGCTAAAAGTATTTAATTACTCAATTAGGCTACAAAACTGGAGAATGAGAAACATATGCTTAAATACACCATATTAGTAAGATCACTTGTCTCCTTTACCAAACAGAAGAGTTTTGCCATTGACAACAAACAGGCATCAAAGACACCATCAGCTCTGTATCGAACGTCAAGAATTTTCGGGCAGAAGTCTTCTTACGTGCTTGAAATCTACAGTAATGGTTCTTACATGGTACGTCTTCATTTCTTCAGTCCAATGAATATGTCCGCTGCTGTTTTTGATGTTTCAGCTTCTGGTTTCGTGCTCTTACACAATTTCACAGTCCAAAACAGTAACAACACTGCTGTAGTAAAAGAATTCATTTTAAGCATTCCTATAGGTAGCTTTTCAATCAACTTTGTACCTCAAGGATCTTCTTTCGCGTTCGTAAACGCAATTGAGGTCTTTCCGGCTCCTCCGGACTTCATTAATGATGAAGATAGCAGTGGTAACAAAGGTATACTCTCTCAAGCTTTACATACAATTCATAGGATTAATGTCGGAGGCCCTACTCTTTCACCAATAAATGACACTTTATTGAGAGCATGGCTTCCCGATGACGGTTACCTGTATGAAGCGCACACCGCAAAGAACGAACAAGATTTAGCAGTTCAACTTAACTATTTGGCTCCGGTTAACAAATTTATTGCACCAGCTCCTGTATATATGACTGCCAGAGAGATGAATATAGATACTAGTAGACAATCAAATAACTTCAATGTAACATGGTCCTATGATGTAACTCGAAACGCCCGGCACTTGGTTCGGGTTCACTTCTGCAACATTGTTAGTTCTTCACTGAGCAACTTCCAGTTTCTTCTCTATATAGATTGCTGCTTGAGCCAGAAAATCAATCCTTATAACAGAACGGGGCAATTGGCAACTCCATTTTATGTCGACTTTGTGGTTGGTTCTGATGATTCAGGATTCATGAACATCTCCATAGGGCCTGATAGTAGTTCTTGTATGCGTCTTTGGAGGTTTGTTGTGTAATAGATTGAAATTCAGGCAGTCGGAATCTGTTGGAACTCCGGAATGGACACCGTTAACTGCCTATAAAGGAAGCACTCACAGTAACAGGAAGATGCCTCAACAGTCAAAACTAAGCAGAGAGGGCACCACCAATACCTCATATGTCCCTGATTTGAGTCTGGGTTTGAAGATACCATTTTTTGAGATTCAGTTAGCCACGAGCAACTTTGATACAAAGCTGCTGATTGGTAAGGGTGGATTCCGTGATGTCTACCGAGGAACTCTTAGAACTGGCATCAAAGTGGCTGTGAAACGAAGCAAGCCAGGGTCGGGCCAAGGCCTCCCGGAATTTCAGACAGAGATCATGGTTTTATCCCGAATTCGTCATCTCCATCTTGTTTCCTTGATCGGATATTGTGACGAAATGTCTGAGATGATCCTGGTGTATGAGTTCATGGATAAAGGAACTCTAAGGGAGCACCTATACAACTCAGAACTGCCTAGCTTGCCTTGGAAGCAAAGGCTTGAAATTTGCATTGGTGCCGCAAGGGGACTTAATTACCTTCACAAAGGTGCAACCGGAGGCATCATTCACCGTGATGTCAAATCGACAAACATCTTGCTTGATGAGAATCTTGTGGCCAAAGTAGCTGACAAGTCGTCGTTTAACCGGTCAAAATAAATAAATTAATTAACCTCTTTCAGCAATAAATAAAATAAGAAATTAAATAAGTATAGGGAAAGAGGGTCGATCCGCAGGGAGATTAGTCGAAATTCTTGACTTGAATTCTGTCGGATTTGAATTCCCAGGAATATCTGCAAAACAAGGAAATAAAAAGGGGGGTGATCTGATATTGAGTGAAGTAATAATGCAAGAATTAAAAATAATAATAGGAAAAACCAATTATGAAAATTAGCCTCGAGCTAGCCTTGTCAATTCTTTCGATCATTGAAATAGATTTTTACTTCGGGGATCATGTCGGTTACAGTCTGCGAGGCCCAACCCGTCGCAACTTGCTTCTCTCTCGAGTAACCAATTCTCCCAAGACTATCTTCGAAGGTTGATTCTTAAACAAATTAGCCACGTCTATCGCCGTTAAAGTGTTTAGTTTTGAAAGCAGGAAAAGCCCGACTCAGAAATTGTCTTAAAAAGAATCGCTTCTGATTTTATCTTTCCTTAGCGGACTGCCGCTAAGAGTGTTCACAGGAAGTCGAAATTGCCACAGGCCGATCCTTCCTCCCAACTATGTCTTTAAACGATTCCAGATCAACGAGCTCTTTTTGATTTGAAAAACGATTAAAAACTTTAGTAAGGCCGATTGCCAAACTATCTAAATAGAAAGATAAAAATGTATTCCCGAAGAAATTTAGGCAATATTCAATTCTCACGATTAGAATTGATTTGGCTAACTCTTGGCTCAAGAAATTTAGCTAAGCATGATATTAATTATCATACTTAACTTAATTTTAGAAAAACAATTAAATAACATAAAAAAAATGAAAACAAGAAATTAAAGGAAAATGAACTTGAATTAAAACTAAAAAGAGTTTACAAAGATAAAAACTAAAATGAATGATGGATGGATGGATGAAGCATCTAAGCCTTTACCAAGGGTGGTATTTATAGGCTTAGATTTACAAAGATAAAGTGATGAAATAATTTAAAATAATAAACAAAAGATAAAACAATTCAAATGTTTTAAAATTTAAATGCAGGAATCTAATCGGATAAGCTGATAACATCTTCCAGAACGTTCCAAAAGCTTCTAGAAGTCGCCACGTCATTGCCACGTCACTGCCACGTCAGACGCGTCGTGCCCGGTGTCGTGCCCATGATGCCAGTCATGACAGAATTATAATAAAAACTGCAGAAATGCCTCATTTTCACTGCTATTTCCAGAATTGGGTCCCTGCACAAAATATAACGAAAACAACATGGATTAAGCAGCAAGAAGTCCCAATAGCTAGAAAAATAGAAAATGAAATGTGTCATATTTGAGCACTCATCAAATTCCCCCTCACTTGTCTCATACTTGTCCTCAAGTATGTCCGAAAAAATCATAAACCCAAGAATGCATTTCTCAACCATTACAAGCATCAAACATAATCATAAGAGTTCTAACACGAAAGGAGGTTCATGAAAGAAACATAATTAAAACCAAATAGATACAAGCAAAGAGCAGCCCTTGTCCTTTTCAATTACCTATCAAGCATTAATCAAATTCTAACCTAGTCTTAATCCTCACCAAGGTACACTCAAGAGCACTCAAAGTGTTTAAAAGGTAAATTTAAAGCAGAAACACTCAAAGTCATGCATGAACAAAGGTTTCCATAAGCTTGTAACAAGTTCAATTCTCCACTACTTTAATAGAATCGAGGTGCAAAAATCATTAGGTCTTTGTTCAAGGTGTAATGTGGGTTTAGAGAAAAAAAAGGTAGAAAGATGGAAAGAAAAAGAAGATGATCAAAGCAAGATATTTCAAACATTCAGCAGTGAAGACATTAAAGAGGAGCTAAAAATGGGCAAGCAAAACACACATTTTTTTTCTTTTCTTTTTTTTCTTTTCTTCTTTTCGAAACTGTTTTTTATTCTTTTTTATTCTTTTCTTTTTTTTCCGAAGCAATTGCTTCCTTTATTTTGTTTTTTTTTTCTTTTTTTCATTTTTCTTTTTTTTCTTTTTTTTCAAAAAAATTCTGCCCTTATTCGAATTGCAGCCCCTTTTTGTCTAGCAATATAGTTCTAGCATTTGATCAATCAAAAAAAAAATTGGTTGAGGGTTAAGCCAAAAAAAAGGGGTGTAAAGCTAACAAAAGGCTCACTAGGCGATGAGAAAGGGTAAATTAAAATGAAAGGGATAGAAGAGGTTAAACCCTAATGCCTAAATCATTTTAAAGCACCTCATTCTAGTGTAGTCTCAAATCGTAAGCAAGCCACAAGTTCTAGATTCCTAAAATTCAAGATGACACTCTCAAATAAATGAGCATAATATGAAGAAAGCATGCTCAAGGCTCAAAGTCTCACAAAATTGGGCTAATTTGATTAAGCTAGGCGAGAAATTTAATTAACACTATCAAGAGTAATTAAAAGAGATGTTAAACTGCAGATTGCCCATATCATTTGATTATCAAAAATGCTCCAATTCAATCATTCCTAAGCATTAGAACAAGTACAACATGCTGGACAACAAGTAATGGCAAGAAAAAATTCATCTTAAGGTTTAATCAAAATCAAAACATATTATCAAACAAGCAGACAAGTGGTAATTTACTACCCTCCCCCTCACTTAAGTGAATTGCCCCAATTCAGAGAAAAGAATTAAAAAAAATAAGGCAAAGAGGGGTAAAGAGAACTCCCCGTGATCAGCGATGATTGCGACGATGGTGATGGTGACCGTCGAGAAGGCGGCCGGCGGGTGGAGCTTGGTCCAGCGGGGCTGTTGGAGAGCTGCGAATGGCGGCTGACGGCTAGGGGAGAAGGCGGAGGTGCGGAGACATAGTGCGTTTCTGCGTATGGCGACGCCGTCCGCCAACTCCAAGGACGGTGGGTTGAACGGCAGCCGATCTAGGGGGTGCTACTCTCCCTTGTCGTTGGGTTCGGACCATGGCTGGTTTGGGAGGAAAGATGAGGACCGGTTGGAATTGCGGCTGGCTGTGTTGTTTTTTAGGGTTCTGGTAATTCACGGGAAAGAAAGAAAGAAAAGGGAAAAAGGGTTTCAAATGGGGACAAATAAAGAAAAGAATTGAAAACAATTCTTACTTTATTTTATTCCTATGCAACCGGTCAAAGGGTTTTGAAAATGGTTGGAAAGGGGTTTGCTACCATGCGCCATTAAGTGGGAAGGGGTTTTGCTATCGTGCGCCAACTTTAATGAAACGGTGCACTTCACTGGAGTGTGATGTTTGGCTTGCTGTGTGCGAAAATAATCCTGCAGAGGGAAAGAAAATTTTATTAAGGCAATTAAAAAAAAAGAATGAAAAATAAAGAAACATAAATTAAAGTGAAAAATGACGAAAAATAAACTAATGGGTTGCCTCCCATTTAGCGCTTTGTTTAACGTCGTTTAGCTCGACGACCTTTGCTAAATTTTCGGCTCTTCAAAATAAAGGTCTTCAAACAATCGATAATGTCCATCGCTCGTCGTTTTAACGTCTTCCTTCATCTTTCTTTTTGTGCGCAAAACAACAACTCTACCTCCTTCCCAAGACAACTTACTCAAGATGATGTTTGGTAAAGTTTGGTTGTCGCCTAAAAATATATAATCAAACCATTCCAACCTTGGCTTTGGTTCCTGCAAAATTGATGGAAAATGTTTAGTTCGAATTGGAATTAATCGAAAATCAGAAAGGGAAGAAAGATTTGAAATGATTTCGCCTTTGTTTTTATCGTCGAGATCTGCGAATTCCCTACAAAATTCATAACACATATCAGTGTCGATCAAATCATTAGCTAACGGATCTATAATATCAACGAAATTTAAACTTGCGACCGAATCAGGATACTTCATAGCTTTATACATATCAAATTTAACTACTTCCCCATCAAATTCCATAGTTAAGATGCCGTCGCAGACACCGATCTTTGTATGCGCGGTTGATAGGAAAGGTCGGCCAAGCAAGATTTCGGATCCGTTGTTGCTGCGATCATTTTCCATGTCAATTATATAAAAATCAGCAGGGAAAATAAGATTTTTTACCTGTACCAACACGTTTTCTAGTACTCCCTCGGGGTAGATAACTGAACGATCAGCTAGTTGAATCGTCACTCGCGTTTCTTTCAATGGTTCAGTCAAAATTTTGTTGTAAACGCTTAATGGCATGACGTTGATAGATGCGCCTAAATCGCACATCGCTCTTTTTATCCCAACATTCCCAATTTTACAAGGAATCGCAAACATACCTTGATCCTTGTACTTGGGTGGCAATGGTCTTTGAAAGATGGCCGAAATATTTTCACCAAGGTTAACTTTCTCATTTCCGGATAGTCGCCTTCGGTTTGTGCATAAGTCCTTCAGAAACCTTGCGTATTTAGGCACTTTTCGAATAACATCAAGAAGTGGAATATTAATTTCTACTTTCTTGAATACATCCAAAATTTCCTTCTCCTCCTCCTTTTTATCTCGTTTCGCCAATCTACCTGGAAAAGGAGGATCAGGTTCGTAAGTAGAAACAAAAATATTGTACTTAGAGTTACCTGCAATGGGTGTAGACTTTTCGTTCTGGTCCTTCGAAGAGTTGCCTTGCTCGTCGGATTTTTGCTCGGTTTGTTTGAGCGGTTCAGGTGTTATCACAGTTCCACTACGCAGAGTGATTGCACTAACGTTTTCCCTTGGGTTGGTTTCGGTTTGGGATGGTAACTTTCCCTGGGATTCCATACGGCTAACGGCTTGAGCTAGTTAGCTTATTTGTTTGTCGATTTGTTGGAGATGGGATTGTGTTTGGGTTTGGAATTTTTCCTGCGAAACTGCCAATCTCTCAACAATAGACTCAAGCGAAGATTTTTGGGGTGCTTGGTTTTGGTAGGGAGGTTGTTGCCTAGGTTGGTAATTCGGGTTCTGATTATCGTAGCTCAAGTTTGGGTGATCTCTCCAACCGGGATTAAAGGTATTGCTATGTGGGTTATAAGGTCTTTGGGGAGGTCCGGGAAAGTTGTGAATGGCATTAACTTGGGCACTAGTCGTTTCCCTTAACATTGGGCATAGATCGGTGGCGTGATCGTGCATTGTACAAATTCCGCATACCTTAGCAGCTTTTATCTCCCCTAAAACAAGAGAATACACAATATTAGTCAAATTATCAATTTTATTCTCTAATGAAATTGTGCTTACTGTGTGAACCCGTCGGATGGGTTCACTTGTAGAACCAAATTGCTGCGAGTTTGCAGTCATTGTGGAGATTAATGTTCTCGCTGCAGTAGGAGTCATGTTAACGAGCGCGCCACCGCTTGCTGCATCTACCATCTTTTTGTCCATTGGTAACATTCCTTCATATAGGTATTGAAGGAGTGTTTGCTCGGATAGGCCATGTTGCGGACAGCTTGCGCATAACTTCTTGAACCTTTCCAAATAATCATATAGGGATTCGTCGTGCATTTGTTGGATACTCAAAATGCTTCGCCTAAGTTCAGTCGCTTTTGCTGCAGGGAAATACCTGTCAAGGAAAACACGAGAAAGATCAGCCCATGTATTAATAGAATTCGGAGGTAAATAAAATAACCATTCTTTAGCCATTCCGGCTAAAGAAAAAGGAAATGCCCTTAGTTTTATCTGATCCTCTGAAACTCCTTGCGGTTTCATGCTGCTGCACACCATGTGAAATTCGGCAAGATGCTTATGTGGGCTTTCAGTAGGTAAACCGTTAAAGGTAGGGAGTAGATGAATTAATCCCGTTTTGAGCTGAAAGGGAGTGTCGCCTTGAGGAAAAGCGATGCAAAGGGGTTGTTGCACAGTAGGAGCTGCGTTCAGCTCTCGAATCGTTTGGTCCGCCATTGTTTCTGGTTCTTGTGTAGGTTCTTCGATTGGTGTTGTTTCGGAAGTGGATTCTTGTTCGGGTCGTCGTGTGCTTTGTTGTTTCTTTCGTCGAAGTGTTTCGCCGTGAGTTCTACGAGCGCTTGCTTCAATTTCCGGGTTATATGGAGCTAAAGTACCCGGATTCTTCCTGGTCATAAAATAAAACAAAAATCAGTCAAAAATTGCCGAAAATAAATCTCCTCGGCAACGGCGCCAATTTTGACAAGTCGTCGTTTAACCGGTCAAAATAAATAAATTAATTAACCTCTTTCAGCAATAAATAAAATAAGAAATTAAATAAGTATAGGGAAAGAGGGTCGATCCGCAGGGAGATTAGTCGAAATTCTTGACTTGAATTCTGTCGGATTTGAATTCCCAGGAATATCTGCAAAACAAGGAAATAAAAAGGGGGGTGATCTGATATTGAGTGAAGTAATAATGCAAGAATTAAAAATAATAATAGGAAAAACCAATTATGAAAATTAGCCTCGAGCTAGCCTTGTCAATTCTTTCGATCATTGAAATAGATTTTTACTTCGGGGATCATGTCGGTTACAGTCTGCGAGGCCCAACCCGTCGCAACTTGCTTCTCTCTCGAGTAACCAATTCTCCCAAGACTATCTTCGAAGGTTGATTCTTAAACAAATTAGACACGTCTATCGCCGTTAAAGTGTTTAGTTTTGAAAGCAGGAAAAGCACGACTCAGAAATTGTCTTAAAAAGAATCGCTTCTGATTTTATCTTTCCTTAGCGAACCGCCGCTAAGAGTGTTCACAGGAAGTCGAAATTGCCACAGGCCGATCCTTCCTCCCAACTATGTCTTTAAACGATTCCAGATCAACGAGCTCTTTTTGATTTGAAAAACGATTAAAAACTTTAGTAAGGCCGATTGCCAAACTATCTAAATAGAAAGATAAAAATGTATTCCCGAAGGAATTTAGGCAATATTCAATTCTCACGATTAGAATTGATTTGGCTAACTCTTGGCTCAAGAAATTTAGCTAAGCATGATATTAATTATCATACTTAACTTAATTTTAGAAAAACAATTAAATAACATAAAAAAAATGAAAACAAGAAATTAAAGGAAAATGAACTTGAATTAAAACTAAAAAGAGTTTACAAAGATAAAAACTAAAATGAATGATGGATGGATGGATGGATGAATCATCTAAGCCTTTACCAAGGGTGGTATTTATAGGCTTAGATTTACAAAGATAAAGTGATGAAATAATTTAAAATAATAAACAAAAGATAAAACAATTCAAATGTTTTAAAATTTAAATGCAGGAATCTAATCGGATAAGCTGATAACATCTTCCAGAACGTTCCAAAAGCTTCTAGAAGTCGCCACGTCACTGCCACGTCAGACGCGTCGTGCCCGGTGTCGTGCCCATGATGCCAGTCATGACAGAATTATAATAAAAATTGCAGAAATGCCTCATTTTCACTGCTATTTCCAGAATTGGGTCCCTGCACAAAATATAACGAAAACAACATGGATTAAGCAGCAAGAAGTCCCAATAACTAGAAAAATAGAAAATGAAATGTGTCATATTTGAGCACTCATCAGTAGCCGATTTTGGCCTTTCAAGAATAGGTCCTCCTGATCAATCCCATGTTAGCACAGTTGTTAAAGGAACTTTTGGTTATCTTGATCCTGACTACTTCAGCACCCAACAGCTGACAGAGAAATCAGATGTTTATTCGTTCGGTGTGGTTCTTCTCGAGGTGCTGTGTGCAAGGGCAGTTATCGATCCTACACTTCAAAGAGACCAAGTCAACCTAGCCGAATGGGGAGTGCTATACAAGAGGAAAGGACTGCTAGAGAAGATTCTCGATCCCTCCATAAAACCTCAGATCAATCCAAACTCATTAAGAAAATTTGCAGATATAGCGGAGAAATGTCTGCAAGAAGATGCTGCTGATAGGCCTACCATGAGTGATGTGGCATGGGACGTGGAGTACGCTTTGCAGCTTCAGCAAACTGCAGTTGTACAAGAGCCACACGAGGACAGCATGTCCAATGTTTCCGCCATGTTGGTGTTGCCTGTTTTCGAGAGTTTGCCTTCCATGATTGCTCCGTTTCATAGTGATGATACGTCCATTATAAGGGAGGATGAGTCCGATTCAGTCCCATTAGCAGGTGAAGTTTTCTCCCAGTTGAGAAGTGATGATACAGGATAAACCAATCGGTTACATCTTTGCCAGTTTAATGTTGTTTAAGCTACATCTGAAATCAAATTGCCAGATCTCTATTAGTGTTTGGAGTTGTAGAGTTCATAGATTTACCAGATACCAGCTAGTTGAATTGTACTACAAGAGATCGTTTCTAAGATATAAAGGGTTACCTAAAGAATTTATTTGCATGATCGAACTTTACACATTGAAACATTTAAAATCAATACGATGAAAGAGATAACTTGTGTTGCAAGGCAATATTCCGGGTTTTAGCAAAACTACAAAGGATTCTTTATAGGGGGTGACAACTGGGGAAGCTATGGACTGCATCTTGGATAAAACTTCCCCAGCTAACAGTTATAGCCTTCTCCAGGGAAACGAATCCCGGAACCCCGAAATCCAAAAGTAGGTGATCAGCCGAAACAAAGAGTGTTGTTTCAGCGCTTATACTGATCACTCAAGCACTCGGTTGAAGATCCAATCTGAATCATTATGCTTATTTCATTTGCAATGCAAACATGCCACAAATCATGGGGCTCTGATACTTGTTAGTAATTTACAGAGAATATAAGAAACATGGCCTATTTTGAAGTTGGAAAGGAAACAACAAAACCAAAAACGCGTGAAAAATAATGTTAGCTACTTGTAAAATACTCCATAATTCGGAAAAAATAATAATAATCTCTTTTTTAACATGAGAAATACATCCCCAGGAAAGCCTTGACAAATTCTTTGAGACATTTGCTATGACATCTACCAGACAGAATCAATAAATCTTCTAAAACTGTACACATAAATACAGAGCCTATAACATATACCACACCCCTCCCCAATTACAAACCAGAAGAACTGGAAAAAAATGAACAACATGAATCTGTAGGATAAACCACTAATGACCAGGGCCTTTTCTACTAGGTCCAGCAGCCAAATTAGTCTCCACTTGCTTCTCTTCTAAACCCCGACCCCTCCCATTTTCAGCCGAATCCAAACCGACCCGAACATCGTCTCCGGTTGCATCACCGATCGTCTTTGTCGATCGAAGAGGCCTACAACAATCAACAGAAGCCGATTCCGAAAGAAGGAGCATGGCCAATACAACAAGAACGAGACAGAAGCGTCTCATTGCGAAGGAAGATCGTCCTCGGGAGACTATTGGGTCTTAAGTTGGATAGTCGAAAGCCACCCTTTGTATAATATAAGTTTATTTAAAGGAGTTTGAAAATATTCTGTGAATAAAGTATGGAGCCAAAAAGAATGGTTAAGCTGAGCATCTCCATTGAATGAGGTACCCTCACCTTTTTATAACAATGCGTTTGTTTTGAGTGGCCAAGTAAAGGACGGTTTAAGGCTTTTTGAACTTGTTCCATCAATGGAGGTTGTATTTGACTCAATTAATCCAACTTTTTATTCTTTCTTTTCTTGTCTTTTCCAGAACTCTACACTTCTGGAAAACCAAAGTAGAAGCTAATCAGCCTATGAGTAAAACCTAGTGATTCAGGTTTGGTTTTAATAGTGTAAAAAACACAGTTATGGTTGCAAAATATCAGATTTGGTCTTAATTTTCTGGGTTTTTTTAGGGTTGTGGATGCCAAAAAAGAATAGGTGCAGTATTCAAAGATGAAACAAATAATTTGGAAAGGAATAATGGGGATAGAAAATGAGAGGTGGAAACAAAGAACAAAAAGTAGACATCATTTGTTATTCTTGATGCGTTTTCATTGGTAAAGGAAAGAAAGCGAAACCACATAGCTCGACAAGAACGAACCATATTTTAAGTTTGAAAGTGTTTTATGCTCCAGACTCGGTAGTGCGTACGTGTAAACTCCCAGTCTTAGTCACCTAATACATGTCGTATTATACTTGTCGATACATGAATCATGATCTAGATCAATCTACAGTATGTGATTTGGAGCCTACAAAATTTTATTACTTTCGCATGTGCTTCTATAAATCTAAGTCCACATCACACCATGTACATGACTGTATTCTCTGTATAACGAATATCGATTCTACTTGTAATTATTCTATACACAAGCGATTGAGAAATTTTGTTTATACGAGTGTTTTAGTTTTAGTTTTATAGTTTAGAGATTTTATTTAAAGTTTAGGGTTTAAAGGTCTAATTGTAATAGTTTTAAATTTATGGGTTATTGATAGAATTTTGGGTTCAAGATTAAAATTTAGAGTTTATAAGTTAAAACTCAAATCTATAACTATATTACCCTAAAACCTAAACCCTAAATTCTAACCATGAACTATAAATTTTAAACCTCTAAACACTAAACCATAAACCGTAAAATTGAGGTACTTGTGGAAACAAAAAGTTTCCACCGGCTGTGTATGAGATAATAATCCATAATTTTTTTTGATAAAGATAATAATCTATAGTTAAATTAATATCTGTTTTATTAAGAATATATTTATATGTGTATGATGAGTAGAAATCACATTCTCTTTTTTATGCCTTTATTTATGCGTTAATATTAAAAAATAAGTTTAAAATATATGATTGTAATTTAGGGTTAGGGTTTAGAGTATTTGATGTATGGTGTATTTTTAGGGTTTAAAATTTAAAATTTAGAGATGGAGCTTAAGATTTTATTTTTTTAGTATTAGAGCATAAAAAGAGACACTAAAAAGAGACATGTAATTTTTGTTCGCGTATAATATAATATATGACCAAATCTTTAATGGCATGTGAAATTTAAAGAGTAATTTGGACTTACGCTCTCATAATATGGTACAATTCATGTCCTGTAGACCAAGTTAAATCGAGTCATAACACTTAGATTTTGGGATATAAATAATTAGTGTGCATGTAATTTTCTATGGAAAGAGCCGCTCAAAGTGGGGAATCTAATTTGAGAGAAGGTGAACAAAGGAAAACTTAATTAATTCTTCCTCCAGGATTGGAGGGTCGGGGCTGTTTCATATGTTTAAAAAATAGAACAAAAATAGTAAAAGGAAAAAAGATGCTAAGACATTCTTGTATGGTTATTATTGTCGTGCCATATATTTTGTTTGATTCTTATGGTAATCTAAATTCATTTTTAATTTCCAATTAACAATTTAATAATGTATTAAAAAATTCGAATAATTGAACCCAAAAGTGATTTCAGTATTAAAAAAAATGTTTATTGTAAGAGACTCAAGTTCAAATCGCGTTGTCTACAAAGTGCTTGTGCATTGTTAAAAGGTTAACAATATATGTTTGAACATATATCACCTTATAATCAATTTAAAACTATTGAAAATTAAAGAATTAATTGAATAATATATAGACGGATAAAAGTGTCATAGCCCCTTGTCCGATTGTCCAAATGAAATTCGATCGTTAAATAATTTATGAAAATTTTCTTATAAAAAAATTCAAATAAAAAGTAAGAAATAGTAAACGGTAAGTTATGGGAATTGAAAGATTTACAGTCAAGATAATCAGTAATGTAATTTCATTATTCTCTCTTTACAGAAAAACAAACATTAAACCAATTTTTTTAACATAATTAAACCGAATTCTTTAAAACCGTCTTTTTTTGGGGAAACTGATTGATAGGCAAGACAAAGGAAATCTTTGACGAAAAAGCGAGAAGGTATAATTAACTTCGGTAGGCGTTGGCTTATAATTGGTGAATTTTTGTCACAATTCTCTATATTAAATTTAATTCTTCACTTTAATCCTTTTTTATTAGCTTTATGTCATTTTTAACCACAGCTATTACAATAACACCAGTGGACGCTGTACTGGGTTCAAATAACAGGCAATTTTTTGCTTGCATAAAAGTTTAAAATGTTTTATGTTCGATTTCAAATTAAAGTTTATTTTTAAAATAAGATAAGAGATTCGTTCGAATATTAGTGTTATAAATAGAATGAACTATTTTAAAAGGGTCACTTTTATAATAATCATTTGTAGTATTTGTTCCGGATTTATCAACGGTCGACGACGGGTGAGTCAAATACCAATAATTATATAAAAATAATAATAATTTTAGATAGATTACATGTGAGTTGAGATGGCTAGACCCTGTGAGGCTATGACAGCCTATGGATAGGTCGGCAGAGTTAGACTCAATTTTCATGTATTAGGCTTAGCATGTTGATCACGTGGATACGGACAATAGTGTTTGTCGATGTCTTTTTTCAAAACAGTCTGAAAGCTCCGGTTATATTAATTTTCAGAGGAATTGCTGTGATTTTTTTCGATTTCTGTCAAATATGAAGATTTTAAAAGGGGTTTTTTTTTTTTTAAATTGTGAGAAGGCAAAAGAATTGGTATAACAAAATTGTGAGTAGGCAAAAGAATTGGTATAACAAATTCTAATTGTATATGATTAATTAAAATCAATTTTTTATATTATCGATGAATTTACTTGCAAATTTTTATTGTTTAATTATGTTAAAACAAAAAAAATGCAGAATTCATATTATGTACATAATTTAGGATGATGGAAGATGTTTTCGGTGGCACTTCAGCCTCTCCCGCTACCATTATCAATCACTTTGAAATAAATAGAAAATCAAAAGAATTCCGTAAAGTTTAAAAATTCCATCCAAAGAGGGTTTAATATTTATAAATATTTAAAATTAAATTTAAATTTTAAAATATTACTCACTTGGATAATCAATATTTTTTGAGTCGATTTAATTAAATACTCAACCTATTTAAAAAATTAAAGTTTTATCTAGTAATTAACGGATAGCTGATAGCGAATAACATTAGCTAATTTGACTACCGAATTTGTATTAAATATTTGTATAAAAGCGTTTAGTAAAATTAACTAATAGATGATAACTGTTTGATTATTTAAACAAACAAAATGACATATAAAGACATTATTATATTCGATACTTGTTCGAATAATTTATTAATTATCAATATTTTATATCTATTACTATTAGTTAGATTGTGAAAACATCATTTTTTTAATAACTAAGGTGAAGTAATACATAGGCCTCCTCATTAAAGAAAGCTCCCTAAACTTAAATGGAGAAAAAAGAGTGTTAGAATACTTAAAAAACAAAGAGTCATGACTCAAACAAAATAACGAAAAAAATTATCATTTTAAAATCAGATAAAACTGTGTACGAGACTTAATTCAGTGGCTCAATAAACTCATGAAAACCAAATAATAATTTCTACACTAACTGAACAAGTGCGTCTGCTACCTTATTCCTTTCCTGATTCACTCAAACTCTCCCATTGTGAATATATCAAGTCTCATATATGATGAATAATATATGGTTGACTATGAAAATATTTTTTAATATAACATTACTAATCATATTTAAATGATTTATATTTAATTTATTATTTATATAATTTAATTAATTATTAAATTTAAATATAAATGTGTTAGAATAAAAAAGAAAAAAATATTAATTTATAAATGTCATAATATAAATACATAATGTTGAAAATTAAAATAAAAAAATAATTAAAATTATTTATATAATTTAATTAATTATTAAATTTAAATATAAATGTGTTAGAATAAAAAAGAAAAAAATATTAATTTCTTCTCTCTTTTTATGAAAGAAAACTAAAGTGATTACAAGTAGTATATGTTCTAAATATACTCTCAATCATTTGACAATAAAAGCACAATCACTCTGCTGCAGCTGCTGGTGCTCAAACCCGTGACCTCTAGGAACAACAATCGTTCTCTTAACCATTGAGTTAAGTTGGTTCGTGCCAAAATATTTAATTTTAAAAAAATTTATATTAGCAGTTTTTAAAATTAAAAAATTCACCTCAATCTACTAAATTATTTTTTGATCAAAGAGACTTGCATTAATTAAACCGAGTGAGGCAAAGCCTTAAACAAACATTCCGAGAAAGGAACAATAACCGACCTAAACAAGGGACATAAAAGAGAAGCATCGGGCTCGCAGGCCACGAGATCAAACCAAAAAGCAGAAAACCTAAACAAGGAACAAGGATGATGTCGCGACTCAGGCGACCATGGACAACGGCGGTCGGGGCCACAAGCCCAACGAGAGACCGTAATAACCAACGCGACCGATTTGCACGAAGTGGTTTGCGTTTTCGAGACCTTCCAAGCTAGACTCCCTCGGCAAGGAACAAAACTAATTCGCCACCACCAACTGTTGTTTACAGTCCATCGTCGATACCGGAGAGCTCTATCCAGAGGCAGGCTTCCTACCAAAATTGGTCGGTCCTTATCACGGCAAGCAACAACGGGCAACATCAGTGAGCTTAACGGTCGAACTAAAGAACCTTACTCCGTCTGGCTCGGAAAGATCCAAGCTCCAAAATAACAACCAAAACCCGTAGATAAAATAGCTGGAAACCCTGGTTCACAGATCCAAGGTTCATCGATAACATTGATACCAATCGAACTTGAGAGAAAAAAACAACAAAACCAAGAACCACCTGGATCCCAAAGAAAACTCGGATCAGATAAAGGCTCAAAGCCAGCATAACTCCACCACATACCAATCTTCCATATCCCATAAATCAAGCATATGTCTGTCCTAAAAAGAAAATAAAAGGACCATATCCCACGAAAATCGGTCACCTTAGGCTGAAAAAGGAAATGATTATAAACTGTCAGCATAGGCCCAGAACTGAGGTGACTTATCCTGTGGGAAAAAGACATAGATGCCCTTGCCACCGTCTCCTTCTCCCTCCACGCGCTCAGTTTCGCAAGTATAATGTTGGTCGGGTTTCCAGCTAAACGGCGATTGCAACAGCGAGAGGCGGATAGGTCTGAAAGCCCATCCCAGCTTTGCTTTCCGGAGCACCATGTTCGTTGGTTCCAGGTTCTTCGCTCTCCTCCAGATCTGGTGGCCGTCTCCTGCGGCAACGTCGCGGACAACCTTACTGGAGCGCCGAGGGGCGTTCGAAGAGGGGAGCCCCATCGTGAAATAAGGGCACTGTCGGGGGGGCTGAGCCTTGAAATCTTGCCTACCGGTGAAGAGGGTCGTCGTTTCCCAACACCGCCGCTCCCTGAAAGGGGTCTTCTGCACCGGCTAAACCGCAGAGGGCTGTTTGCCGCACCCTCATGCACGACCCTGCGAAATCCCTCCCCTGAGCACCGGACCAAACCTCCACCAGTCGGCGTCGTCCTCTAAAACACCGGCAGCCGACGAGCACAGGAGGGAGGGAGCCTCCTTCTCATGGCCTCGAGCAAGACAGCCGGCTCGGATAGATCACATCGCCCTCTGAGGGTCGCAAGTTTCAGGAAAAGAGAGGAACAGGGGAAGCGCGTGGGGCGCGTTCTGTTTTCATCGCGCGCGTTCTGTTTTCATCGCCCATGATTGGGTCTTTGCCCTACCTAACTTGGAAAAAATTACCTCAATCTACTAAATTAACAAATTTAAATAAATAAATTTTTAATATTAACTCAGTTTCACAGGATTTTTTCCTCTATTTTTATCCTTCCGTTTTAACCATTTTTAATAAAATGAAAAATCCATTTCTCCTTCTCATTGTTAACCATTTTTTTAATTTCCCTCGTTTTGTACATTATCTAGTTATTTTTCCATCCTAAGGAAAATCGAAAGGCAAATTTTTTTTAGTATGACATTTAACTTGCGAAATAAATTTTACTCGATCTGAGTCTGACTCATCCCAACACGGTTCAAAGCCACAATCCTAAACACACCACTCAAGCACATCCCGTTCCTCCACCTGAAACTGCATCGTTTTGCTGTTGCACCTGCACCATGTAACTCCTCACCTCCACCCTTATCATCTCTTGAATCGCCGCCATGAACTCCGTACTGAACCCCATCACCCCACCTGTCCCTTCGTTTATCTTCTGGGTTGACTCCGTGACTGGGTGTGTTGACACCTCGCACGAATCGGCCCCCGGTAATGACAGACACAGTGAAGTCGGCGGATCGTTACAAGACGCCGCCACCTCGATCCCCGCAGGCGTAGTGTTCACGTCAACGTCGATCTTAACCCCTCCGATCCTTTCGATGGGCTTTTGCAACGGCGAAGATGATAAATCGGGAACACTGAAATCGCTCAAACCGGATCCAGATGGATATCCCGGGCTCATATACTGCCCAGCACTCACTGCTCTTTTCAACGGCTGTCGCTCTTCCCCTTCCAAATTACCATCATACCCGCCGTTATTGATATATTTACACTCTTCCCCAACCGACAAGCACTTACGTTTTAGCGTCGAGTTCCAGTGGTTTTTAATGGCGTTGTCGGTTCGGCCATCGAGGAGTCGCGCTATGGTTGCCCACTTGTTACCGAACCTGGCATGCGCACGAATGATGGTCTCGTCTTCTTCAGCGGTGAAGCCCCGGTGCTGAACTTGGGGAGACAGTTGGTTGCACCATCGGAGGCGACAGGATTTTCCGGATCGACCCGGGATTGATTTGCTGATCAAAGACCAATTTTTGGGTCCGTGTTTTTGGACCAGTTTCTGGAGCAAGTTATCTTCGTTGGGGCTCCACGGACCTTTGATCCGATCCATTTATTTTCCGTTTGATATGCCTGTAACATCCATGGAATCAAAATTAGAAAGGAAAATCCGATGCTTTGGTAGTGTTATTATCCGGTGTTGAATGAAGCGGAGGCCAGGGCGGCGCGAGACGATGGCGGGGATATATAAGAGAGGAGAGGATGTAGCCGGTTGGAAATGGCGGAAGGGTAAAGAGAGGCAGAGCGTTATGGGCACCGAGTGTTCCAGTTAAGCGGTTAGGAAAATGGTGGTTTGGGATACAGCTGGATAACTGACACGCGTTAAATCTGAACTGCACTCACTCTCTAATATTTCACTCTCTTTTAAGCTTTTTTTTACATGGGAGCGTCTATCCCATTCTCTCCGTGTTTATGAATAGAGAATTTTTAGATTTACTGAACTAGAATTAAATTTTTGCACGGAGCGGCGTTCCCTTCAAATTTTGAATCAACATAATTCAAATTCAATTTAACCTTTAGTTTGGAGCGTCCTCTTTTTCTTTTGGTAAGTTACATAAGATACTACTTACTTTTAAGATGGGTAAATGTTTTAATTATAACGTTAATTTTAGTTTTGATTTCAATTATTTATGTTACAGAAGGCTTACATTTTATACGAGTTAAACGTGTTCGTTGAACGTATTGCATATAGTTAATGTGTTCGTTATAACAATATAAAAATTAGTTTTACTTTATCCGGGTATAGTTAATGGTGTTAACATTTTGGAGTAATTAATAACAATATAAAAATAAAACTTGTGTGTACGCGTTATCAAAGGGTTAAAAAGTATGAATAGATACTATCTTGTAATCACCTTACTACCATTCTAAAAAGTAAAAAGGGACTAAACTATATAAAAATCAAAGTATAAGGATTGAATCTTATATTTTAAAATATCGAGGGAATAAAACAAAAATTTTACCAAATAATGTATAGGTTTTGATCATTGGGGTTGAGCAATTGAAAGCATCAACTTTTGAGTTGGGCCATAGTATTTATACGTTTGGGTTTAAATAACCCATTTTGATGGACGCTAAATAAAATAATTAAAATCTATTGGGATCCGTTTCCCGTGCCTTCATACTTTAGGCAAAAGCACTTCACACATTGGTTATGGACTTATGGTTATGGTTGATTAGCCAGCCGTAGAAACTAGAAACTAAAGTTGGTGGAACCAGCGACTTTTTTTTTGACACATCAGACAACTTTATTTTTATTTTTTTGAATAATTTAAAAGCAATTAAAAAGTAGTATTTATTTATAGATATTTTTAATCTTTTGACAATGTGCATACATTATGTAAATAAAACGATTTGAACCCGTGTATCTATTTTATTATTAAACAAAAAGTAAAACAACAAATATATTATCAAAGGTTTTAAAACATCCCAAAACAATAAAAAAACGATAGGTCTAAAAAAAATATAAGTGCTACACTGATAATATTAAACACTTTCTCTTTGTAATAACTATCAAATATTAAAATATTAAACCAATTGGCTATTAGCCTATTACTATCAAAGCACATTTAATACATTTCGGAATGTTCAAACTTCAAAGCCAAATCATCAACTGGATTAAAACTAAACTTAAAATTAAAATATTAAAGAAATTCAATGGGGAGGGGATATCAGATTAGTGACATTCACATTACAGGAATTCGCAATACCAACTTTATCAGATTCTCAAATAATGTAAATCCAGTGTCCTTATCCCCTAAAGAAAAGAGAAGAAAATGCTGAAAATCCCAACCACCTCGTTGACAAGCTGCCTGTAAAAAGTTGGGTAAATATGGGGTCTACGAGACATTGACCCGAACAGAGTGATTAATAACAAATGGCTAAGCATGTGGGATTACAGATCAGATCTAACCTTGTTCATTCCATTACACCACCCTTTATCTTATTTCTGTAGAAAACAGACAACCTTGCCCATTGTCCCACCATAGGCCAAATTTTGCAGGCATTTGGCAACCTAGTCTTTGTCTATCGAATATCAATCCAAGGGGGAAAGAAAATATAGCTCAATTATTTGCTGCACGCATTAATTAAGCTGTGCATGTAAGTTTTGTCCGAACCGCCAAGAACAATAAAATTTTGTAAGGTTGGTGTACAAGAGAAGAAATTACAGTAAGCAATTTAAACCCATGGCCCTGCCCAAGTAAGAAATGGCTGAAAAGATCTTCATTTTTCTAAATACAGATTGGCTGTCCAACAAAATTTTTCCCTTTCTGGTAGTTTCCAAATTCCAATGGAACTGTAAGAAGATAAGAAATGCATGCAAGAGTTGGCATGACCCGCACTTACACAAGCAAAACTGTGCATATTATTAACAAGGCAATGCCATTTGTCTGTTTTTTCCAACTTGTTGTGTCAACTGATAGTTAGCAGTTTTCTCATCGGAAAGCTTTAAATGTAGGGACAACGGCAATAACTTCTTGGTTTGTTGTATTCTGGCATCGCATCAAATCAAAATCAGCACCATTTTCAAATCACACTAAGAATTTGTCACCTTTTATTGTTATTATTTTTAAATTAACTTTAGAGGTACTGGTGAGGGAAGTAATTCGGTTTTAATTTAATTTGAAGGTCACAATTGTTTGTTTTGACCCAATTCCACCTTTTTCCTTGTTTGTTGAGTATTCCATTCCAAAAATGAAAAAAAAAATCTAGGAATTTCATCCAAATGCATAAAAGCGAAAGGTGGAAAGTGATAGTGTAGGAGACATGATGTGCAAAATGTTAATTCTGTAGCTTTCCCTATCTTTTTTAACTGATGGCTTGTGTTAATTACCAAGCTGTCAAAATCCATGATGTAAGGCTCTGGTGGATCCAGATTTACCTTTCCAAAAGTTCATTTTTCAATTTTCATCTTCTGGAAAAAGAAAATGGCAATTGGCATGGGCCAGTATACTTTTATTTGTTTATGGAAATTGCAAAAGTAAATGAATGGTTTAAATATATTGATTGATTTTAAATTTTTGGAGATATTACAGAAAACTTGACAGATTTAAACCTAAATGAAGCAGAGCAAAAAGGCAGGCAGACAAAATCTTTTGAATCTTGTATTTATCAATTATCAAGACCTGAATAAGTATCCCCTGCCCCTGTTTTTAATTAATATATTATAAGGAGGTGCTTAAAGCTGCCACAAACAATTTTTTAAAAGAACGATGGATGAAATAATGCAATCATCTCCAGGTGTGAACAAGATTACAAGTTTAGATCTCAAGATTCTGCAGTCATGGTCTTGAAGTAGGGTTTTGCAGAGAGAAGAACAAGAGCCGAAAGCTTCCCACCATTCTCATCAATCTCAAAACAATGGGAAATCTAGGACCCATAGCTGGGAATCTTAAATGTTCTGGACTAGAAAAAGCTTGGGGCTTCTCAGCAAAAAAATGGTAGACAACAGAACATGCCCTGTTCCTGTTAGGCTTTCAAATTCTAACAGCAGTTCAGTAACAAATTTGGGTTTCAAAATTGTATAAACATACAAATATTATTCATTTTATATGGGAGATGTAAGTGTAATGATTTCACCATGCAAAGGGCTCACCCACCAGACGGTCAAATTTTTGGAAACGGTGGAGCAATGAATGAAGATTGAAGGCCTCAAATTCTTACATGTGCATTAATGGCGCTCTGGGGGGATATCGATATTAAGGACCATTTTAGAGGGACCCCTCCACAATAATGTTGCCCTACATATTTACAAATTACAACCTCCAAGATTTTGATTCATTTTCCCTCCCAAATCCTCTCTAATTCTCCCAACCAATAGCAGTTTTATAAATTATAATAGCTGAGTTTCATTGAAAAACACACACACACAATCATCTAAATTTGACAAAACTTGAAAAATTATTGAAATCGAGGAATGTATGCTCATTCCCTTGTCTTTGTAACCAATATAAAATTGAAACAACATTATTCCCGTTTCAGTGAAAATGTTAGAGAAAAAAAGAAAGCCCGCCTTAATGTTATTTAAGAAATATTGGACCGTATTTGTAACGAGAATACACATGAAGTTATTCAATCGTATTATAAATTTTAGGCAAAATATAAAAGATGTCCCAAACGTTTGCATGTTTTGTTATTTGGCCTCCTATTCTTTTTTTTGGTCTAAATATGCCCCCTACGTTTGCTTGCTTTATCATTTGGCCCCCTATTCTTTCTTTTGGTCCAAATATGCCCCAACATTTCATTTGTAGTCCAAATATACCCCAAACGTTTCAATTTAGTCTAAATATGCCCTCGTTAGATGAAAACTGTCAATCAACTGACGTTCAACAGCTTATGCTGACTGGACTTGCCACGTATTAAGATCTGTTGATGCCACATCAAAAAAAATTTATAAGTCTTTGACCGTTAGTTGATTGACAGTTTACATCCAACATGGGCATATTTGGACTATGAATGAAACGTTATGAGCATATTTGGACCCAAAAAAAGAATATAGGGCCAAATGACAAAACAAGCAAACGTTGGGGACATATTAAAAAGATATAGTACCCAAATGACAAAATATGATAACGTTAAGGCATCTTTTGTATTTTGCCTAAATTTTATGTATCCCTATCTTATTTCTTCTTCTTTGTATTTCTAGGAATTAAAAAAGAAAATTAAGGAACCAGAAAGTTAAAGTCAATCTAAGAGAAAACACTGCAACCTTTTCATCTTTACATTGATGTCTTGTATCAAAGATGCTATTCTGAGATATTTTTTTATGAATTAATATTATTCTGATATTGTAGCCTGTAGCTCGTACTTGATTGTATTTGTTTATTTATTTATTTACTCGTAAAACCAACTGTGATATCATTAATACATAATCATTTCTATCAAACCTTAAAAATTATAATATATATATTCACACAGAGAGCAGCCAATCCAGAACATATTTGCGATATGAGACAAGTTTGTGTTTTTTTTTTTTTTTGGTTTTGATTTGTTTTTTTACAGCCAACTTCCATCACATGGCTTCTCTGCAACTTCTTGGACATAAATGATCAATCTCAGTTACTTCTCTTACTTCACTTCTCTATCTTTCCTTTCCCTTTCTCTCTTTGTGTCTATTTTCGTACGACAAATGTGTGATCAGTTCGAAAAACCATGAATTCCTTCCCCGGTTTTAAACTCCATTCATGGTGGAGAGTTCTCGTTGTTCTTGAGTTTCTTGTGGTTCAGCCTCTGGGGCTAAACACAGATGGGGTTCTCTTGCTTTCTTTCAGGTACTTGATTCTCAGTGATCCTTTAAACGTTCTACAAAGCTGGAATTTCGTCGACCAGACGCCTTGTTCTTGGAACGGAGTAGCTTGCGACTCCATTGATGGTTACCTTCGAGTTACGAGCTTGTCACTTCCGAATTGTCAGCTTATTGGTTCGGTTCCATCCGATCTGGGATTGCTTGAGCACCTTCATATTCTTGATCTTTCCAACAATTCACTAAATGGGTCTCTTCCTGTTTCCTTGTTCAATTCGACTAAGCTTCGGGTTCTTGACTTGTCGAACAATTTGATCGCCGGTGGAATACCGGAAACGATCGGAAGTTTGCAGAACCTTCAAGTCCTTAACCTTTCCGACAATGGATTGACGGGTGCTTTGCCTGCAAGTCTCACTACTATCCAGAATCTAACCGTTGTTTCTTTGAAGAACAATTACTTTTCAGGCAATCTTCCAACTGGATTTCAATCGGTTCAAGTTTTAGATCTCTCTTCCAATCTCGTCCAAGGCTCTTTGCCTCCGAAATTCGGAGGCATCAATCTCAAGTACTTCAACGTTTCCTACAACAGACTTTCCGGAGAAATCCCGCCGGAATTCGCCGAGAAAATTCCTGGTAACGCCACCATTGATCTTTCTTTCAATAATCTCTCGGGAGAAATCCCGGAGTCCGTAGTTTTCAAGAACCAAGAACCCGAGTCTTTTTCCGGGAATCCTCTTCTATGTGGCGAAGTAACGAAGCGTGATTGTGCAAGTCCTTCACCAACTTTTCCACCAGCAATGGCCGCCATCCCGAAGACACCGGGCCGCAGAGCTAAAAAATCGACAGGAAATAAGCTCAAACCAGGGACAATAGTGGCAATCATAGTCGGAGATATAGCAGGGATTGGATTCGTAGTCATGGTTTTCTTTCTCGTCTACAAAATAAAGACCAAAAAGAGAGTACTGCTCGAGACTACGCCGAAGCAAGAAGCTAATGCATCCCAGGACAATCGGTCTTTAACATCTCCAACGTTGGAATCAAAAGGGTTTTCGAGATGGTCGTGTTTGAGAAAGAGAGGAGAGTACGAAGAAGAAACTGACACCGAAGAAGAAGAAGAAGAAGAAGATGATGATATTCAACGGCAGCAAGCGCAAGAGCAAGAAGATGACAAGAAAGGGACATTGGTGACCGTCGATGGGGAAAAGAAGCTCGACCTAGACACGCTACTCAAAGCGTCAGCATACATATTAGGTGCCACGGGGTCTAATATCATGTACAAAGCCGTGCTCGAAGACGGATCCTCGTTGGCGGTGCGACGGATCGGTGAGAACAGTGTGGACCGTTTCAAGGATTTCGAGACCCAGGTTCGAGCCATTGCTAAATTAGTCCATCCCAATTTGGTCAGGGTCCGTGGGTTCTATTGGGGAGTCGATGAAAAGCTCATTATCTACGATTTTGTACCAAATGGCAGCCTCGCCAGCGCTCGTTATAACAGTGAGTCCTTTTCTCCCTTTCAACTTTGAAAGGTAAAATATATATGCGTACGTCAAGATGGTGTAGTAGGTGCAACTAAACGTTGTAGTTTAATGCATGGGAAAGTCAAACAACGATCGACGTCTACATAGGAAAACGACCCATCTTTGTTCTCTCAGTTTACACTTGTTTAGTTTTGGGGTTTTGTTAATTTCTTGTTTTTCTTTGGCAGGAAAAGTTGGTTCTTCACCTTGTCATCTTCCATGGGAGACTCGGCTAAAGATTGCTAAAGGTGTGGCCCGTGGTCTAGCGTATCTCCACGAGAAGAAACATGTGCACGCCAATTTGAAGCCCAGCAATATCCTCTTATGCTCTAACATGGAGCCCAAGATAGGAGATTTCGGTCTCGAAAGGCTCGTAACCTCTAAAGTCGGAACATCAGTTCGAAATTTCGGTAGCAAGAGGTCAACGGCTTCAAGGGATAGCTTCCAAGAACTAATCGGTCCCAGTCCAAGTCCAAGCCCGAGCCCGAGCTCGTTCGGTGTATCACCTTACCTTGCCCCGGAGTCGCTTCGAAGCCTCAAGCCCAACCCGAAGTGGGACGTGTACGCATTTGGGGCAATTTTGCTCGAGCTTCTAACGGGGAAAGTTATAGTTGTGGACGAGTTGGGGCAGGTGAATGGGGTTGTGGTTGAGGACCAGAACAAGGCAATGAGAATGGCTGATGCGACGATCCGTGGGGATTTAGAAGGCAAAGAGGATGCATTGTTGGCTTGTTTCAAGTTGGGGTACAATTGTGCGTCTCCAATACCACAAAAGAGACCCACCATGAAAGAAGCCTTGCAAATTCTTGAAAAAATCCCATCTTCTTCACACTACTATGGATACTGAAAACCCCTTGGATAAAAATTTGGACCTCCCCTTGTAATCAGAAATGTATGTAACGATTGACTTATAGGTTTTCATTTTATTTTCTCTTATCTTTTAAATTTTTGTTTTAAAGTTGCACGAATCAACTTGCCTCAATAGTTAAAGTAATGGTTGTTGTTCCTATAGGTCACAGATTCGAGCACCAACAACTGCAGCAGGGTAATTGAGAATGCCAGATACTACTTGTAATCACCTTAGTTTTTTTTTTTAAAAAAAAAACTTTAGTTTGAGTTAATTGGTAATTGCATAACAAGGCGTCGGATTTTCTTGATGTGGTGTCTAATTATAATATTTAGAGGCATAATGGTACAATTGCATATAATATTGGGCTTGATCAAGCCCATTAATATTGGACCGGCGCCTCTAGTTTTTTTCTAGGGCGGCTAAGCTAGCCCCGAGGTTTTTGAATTGTCCCGCTCCTCTCATTTTAAAAACTCTCATAGCCGTTAAAAAGAAACTAAAAAGCAAGGGAAAGGCAAAGGCTTTGGTTTCCAAAGAAGAAGAGGGAAAAAGAGAGCAATGGCGACGAATATTGGAATGATGGACGGGGCTTACTTCGTCGGCAGATCTGAGATTCTTGCTTGGATCAACTCCACTCTCCATCTCAATCTCTCCAAAGTCGAAGAGGTTTCTTTCTTTCTTGTTTTTTTCTTCAAATTTTGATTCTAATATTGAAAAATAAGAATTTCGTTCATGTTTTTCTGATCCGGTGCGTTTTCCAGGCGTGTTCCGGTGCAGTTCACTGCCAGCTGATGGATTCAGTCCATCCGGGAATGGTGCCCATGCATAAAGTCAACTTCGATGCCAAAAATGAATACGAGATGATTCAAAATTACAAAGTCCTCCAGGATGTCTTTAACAAACTCAAGATCACTAAGGTTTTATTTTTGGGGATTTTGTTTTCATTTTTTAATCTTTTCGTTGTTTTGAATTTTGATTTAACTTTCTGGCGGTTTTAGCATATCGAAGTGAGCAAGCTGGTGAAAGGCAGGCCGCTTGATAATCTGGAGTTCATGCAATGGATGAAAAGATATTGTGATTCTGTCAATGGAGGCGGTTTTCATAAGTAAATTTCTTTTAAACCCTAAAATTTTATTTTCTGTCGGCAATTGATTTTAGTTATTTCACCTTCTTTTGTGGGTTTTCTTGTTCTCGTTGTGAATCCTTTCTGTTTACCCCTGTTTAGTTTCAAGTTACTTAACAGTGTTAAAATTTCAGAATAATTGGACTTCTCAAATCTGCTTACTACTTTACCATCATTAATTTCACAGATTTATGCACTTTTACAGTAAATGGTTTCCCTATTTACTGTTTTAGTGCTTCATTAAAGCTTGCATTTTCCTAGTAGCTCTGTATATGGTGAACATAGTATTAAATTGCGGATGCGGTTGCAACGTTGCGGCCGTTGCAACGAGATTTTTCTTTAAAATATAACTAGAATTTTAGATGCGGTCGCAATTTAATACTATAATGGTGAATAAGAAGTGAAAAGATCAATGACTGAGTCTTTGCTATTGCATTTAGTTACAATCCAATAGAAAGGAGAGAGGCTTCTAAAGGAGGAAAGGAAGCAAGTAAGAAATCAGCTGCACAGCAATGCACAACCAAGGGTTCTACTGCTGCTCCTAGACCACCATCTTCTCATGCTCGAAGGAACAACAATGATGTTTCATCATCCGTGAACCCGTCCAATGTATCGGCAAAGATTCAATCCAAACCATCCATGGCATTGGCTGCTTACGAAGAACAGGTACTAGGGTATTCTACAAATGAAATGATTGTATTGTTGGTTTACGAATATAAAAAAGATTCTAATGTCTCTTCTCCTGCACATTGTAGATAACGGAATTGAAGCTGTCTGTGGATAGTCTTGAGAAAGAGAGGGATTTCTACTTTGGGAAGTTGAGAGACATTGAGATTCTCTGCCAGAATCCTAAAATCGAAGGCTCACCGGTATTTTCTCCTTCGACAATCAGATTTTGGAACTGTGTTAATAGCAAAAAGGGCTATTAGAATCCATTGTTTTATGTTTCAATGCTTTACAACATTATTGCAGATTGTCGCGGCTATCCAAAGGATTTTGTATGCTACAGATGATGATCATGATGCATCAGTGGCGGAGGCCTTGAGTCCAATTGGTGAGATATCAGAAGAAAAAGGCAGTTTTGAAACACAGAAGAGGAAAAACTTTTTGAGCAATGATGTTGATGCTGCTGGAATTACAACATCATCTCAAAGGCAAAGGCTTTCAGATGCTTCTGATGTCCACTGCAGTGCGTCGCCTCTTATAACTTACTGATCAGCAAACATTCGCCTTTCTAAGATCTGCTTGACATTATATATCCACAGTTCTGTCTATCGTTTCAATTGTAGTCCAACCAGTAGTGTTTTAGGACAGGACATATTGTAGTCATCAGCTGGAATTCTTAACAATGTGTGTGTTCAGATGCCTGCGAGTCAAATATTATTTGACTAAATGAAATTTACCTTCATTCAGCTCCTCTGTTCAATCAAAATCTCTCGAAACACCCTTCCGTAAGAGATCATGTTAAAAGTTTGATTTATATAAAATATTTATCACTTATCTAGTAAATTTACTTTGAGATTATTAAGTGTTATTAGAATCAGATCAGATTAACCGATTGAATAGTATTCAATAATATTAATTGGGCCATACAATAAATTAGTTGAACCGATTACAAAAATACTTTATAAATTGTTTATTCTTTTGTTTAATTATCGTTGAACTGAACCTACTAGGTTTTACCTAGGATTTGCGCCGTATTCTTCCTATAGAGCACCACAAACTTTTTTCTTTAATTTTGTTTAGTCATAGGCAACACCGGTTTGATATTAGTCGGCCGATCGTCGGTTTACAATTTTTTTTTTAATTTTGTCTAGTCAATGGCGACATCGGTTTAATAATAGTGGCTGATCGTAGGTTCTGATTTGCGGTTCTCGGTGATCTCTCAATAGCTTAATCTCATTTCTGGTTTGTTTGCTAATGTAATCAAATTTGTCTGTATTTATTTTTAGTTCGAGTCTTTTAGTTGAGTTTTTAATCTTTCTATATACTTAGTTTTTAAAATGTCTAAATTTATTATTGTAAACCTTTATTATAATTTTGAATATTTTCTTTTTAATAAAATTAGCCCTTTTTATTTAAAAAAATTATTGTTGAACTGAAAATTTATAATTAAACTGATTCAGTTATCAATTCAATTCTTATAATATTGATCATATATTTACACTCAAATCATTGCTGATAGGAAGAATACTTAAATGGTGAAAATTTCTCTTCATCTTTTTTTAATAATAATTTAATGGTGAGCTGTCTGTTCAATATTAAATTTCTAAAAGGAAAATACTTTGATGCACAAGCTTGTGTAAACTTTAGTTTACACAAGCCCTTTAATTTTAGGGTTTAGGGTTTAGAGTTTTAGGTTAGGGTTTAGGGGTTTAGTATGTAGGGTATATAATTTAAGGTTTATGGGTAGAATTTAGAATTTAGAGTTTAGGATTTAGGGCTTAGGTTTTAGGTTGCTAGGGTTTGTGATTTAGATTTTAAATTTTATAAAAGGAATGTGTAAAAAAAATTTACACAGCTTGTGCATCAAAATAAAACCCTTTCTAAAAACCGACCAAACAGATTTTAACTTAAAAACCGACTTAAACGATGGGGCTTTGACCATAGGAGTAAACGAGCCGAGTCGAGCTCGAGTAGTGTTAAATTTGATTCAGTTCGTTAAATTTTGAGTCGAATTTGAGTTTGAGTAATTTGAGTTATGCTCAGCTTGTTAAGAACTCAAGTCGAATTCAATCGAGTTGAGTGTTGACCGAGCTTTGACCGAGTCAGACTCAGGTAGCTCGCGATTTATCTCGTCCATTTAAAGCCTCCTTATTAGGGGGAAAAACATTGATACACAGATTGTGTAAGCTAAAGTTTAAACAAGCTTGTTAACTTTAGGATTTATGGTGTTAGTTTAGGGTTTAGATGTTTAGGTTGTTGGGTTTAGAAATTAGGATTTGGGACTTATGTTTAGGGTTTATTTTAATTTAGATTTTAAATTTAGAAATTAAAAAAAATAGTACATTATATTTTCGAGTAACTCGCGAGTTTTTTCGAGTCGAGTAGTTCAATTCGGCTCGTTAAGAACTCTAGCCGAGTTCGAGCTCGAGTAACTCAAGATATATCTCGTCTCGCCCTAACTTTGACCACCGTTTGATTGGCTATCGACCTGAAGGAGACGAATCAGAATTCAGCTCCACTTCCAAGCTTATATCAAATTAAATTAATGAATCCAGCTTTGCAAAATTACACCGATTGTTGTGTTTTCCATGTTAGGTAGACGTGGGGAAACTCTGTTTCATGCTTATAAGACTTTTGGTCGGAACTAATAATGACTTTGTAAGGTCCGAGAGTACTATTGCCATATTACCCCGACCCTAATTTTCTTCAAGTATCCGTATCTAACACATATTCAAATACGTGAATAGAGATATAATCTCCACGAACCCTGTTCACACACTATTTTTTTATATAAAAAAGTGAACAAATAACAGTTAAAATATGATTCTGTAGGATAATGAGCCGAAGATCTGTTAGCAGCTTTAGTTGAAAACAGTTGATGTTCAACAAGATTGATCAGAGCCTAAAAGACCAAATCATTGAAGCTACTGCAAATAACCTCATAAATTCCTACCAAACCAAACAAGACAACCTGTTGGGGTTTAAAACCATGCCAACGGTTGTACATTTTGTCTGTTTTTCTTTAAGAGAATTCAGTGTCGTGAGCTGACACATTTATAAGAAGCAGTAATAAGCTCTACTTGTTTACACCAATATCATAAAATCAAACACTATTAAAATACTGTGTTCCCTTTATTTTTCTGCCAAGTTTGAACCTTGAAGGGTCAATCTATTGAAGCATGTGAAAGTGAAATCTCATTTGTTTTTTGCGGGGCAAAGGTTCTTGTTTTTAAGCGTGGAGGAGGCTTCCTTGTTGTACTTGATGATGAGACCTTTCCTGCAGTTTGTACCCTAAAAACATGGCCAATGATATATGAGAAAGGGAAGACCTTCTGTCAATCCTTATTTTCGTGTCTAGGTGTCGTTTTAATATTTCTTTTTCACGTCGATCTTATAAACATGAATAACGATATGAATCACAAGACGGTCGAGATGATGAACATGAAATATGATCAGTAATGCTTTATTTTCGTATTTAGTAAACATGCATTGTTCTTCCCTACTATGTTCATGTTGCAGCAGGCATTGGTCTTCCCTAATATGTACATGTTGCAGATAACTTAAGAGTAAAAAAATTGCAGATAGTTGAATTTGAATTCAGACTTGCATAATGTACTTTCCATTATATTAGTTGCTTGATTTTATCAGTTTATATGAGAAGCCTGGTGAAATGGATCAAATCTTGAGCAAACATGCCTTTTTCTCATGCGTTATATCAAATCTACGTTAGGATGTTTCAGAAGTGATTATAACATACATGGAGGCAAAGACAGATGCAAGATTATATGTTAGGTAGACGAACCTATAAAATTATAAGGGGAGTGAAAATAAATTTCCAATGGAAAGTACATAGAAAAATTCTAAATTATATACAAATTTCAATTTTTCAAGGGGGTGACCGCCCCCTCCATCCCTGCATGGAGGGTTATAAACGGAAAAGAAAGTATAAATCTTATCAAGCAAAGTAAGAGCAGAGAACTTGAAGATGATGATAAATGGGAAGACTGTCAAAACCAATAACTTGAAAGCAAAGGGAAAATGAAGGACCACAAGGCACAAAAGACATCCTCAAAAACGAAAAAGCCTTACACATCCATTGATTTTGCCCGCCCATTCTCTCCAAATCACCACTTTCTTCACCTATAAGCTTTTCAAGTTTGCTTGAACAACCAAGCTGCACTACAAAAACCTTTTTCTCTCATTTTTGTCCTTTCTTGCATTCGGGACACAAGTTCCCGCCGCATGACACTTTCTGATGACCGATGCTAATGTTCATGCAAAGTCAGAATGAAACCAGAAAACACTTCACTCCTAAGCATACGCTCTATGCAAAACCAATTTGCTTATCACAAACTTTCAACATACTAAAATCATCGGTGCAATCAGAGTTCATTACCGATGTAATGTCTAAGCCTTGGAATTTTACATACAATTGCAGATTAGCTGTTTCTTCAGCAATATATATTGGCAAATCCAAGTATATACGACCACAAGCTTCAAAATGACAAAATAAGAAAGTTGCTGAAATGAAAAGGTCCAAAGGTAAGCAAACAAGGAAAAAAGCAGTCATGATAGGTAATAAGGCCAGATGACAGCTATTGTTTTTGCCAGTAAAAAGATATCAAAAACCATTAGAGCAAAGATGGTTTGGACTAAAAAGTTAAAAAGCTTGGCAGAGGATAACTTTGTCATAATGCCATAGTTAAGGTTGATGGTGGGAAACCCTGCCTTCTAGTGGGAATTTGAGTATTGTTCTCTAGGGACTTTTGCTGCTCTGTTTGACCCTGATTTTTTATCAATCCCAAATTTCCAAGGACCAGCATTCATCTGCCTAGCCCCCAAAAGCACAAAAGTTGCAAGACAGTTCTGACTTGGGTTGCCTACCTTGATCTTAGTTTGATTTTCACATGAATTCTGAGATAAATGACTAAAAATAATGTACATGTATGCAGATAAAGAGGGTGCGCTGGATATATGTTGTTTCGGAGCAATACATTATAAGAATCGGAAACCAAGCATAAAGAGGCACTCGTAACGATTTGCCAAACTCCCAACTGACCTCCAAAGAAGAATCAAAGTGGAATTTAGCAGATACTAATACATCTCTAATCCATGTTAGAAAATTTGGCCATAAACGACAGGGAATAAGTTATGAAACACATCAATTGCACATCCAAGAACGATTACTACCAATTTGCAAAAGGGGAATTTTTAATAACATGTTCGACAGTACTAGTTATTATGACCAAGAAATGATTTACCGACGGCTACTAAGCACATCCACAAACATACGATTTAGTGAAGGTAGCCGCATTTGCTGGTCCTGAGCTCTACTCCGTTTGAACGGTGGCTGTGGTGACGACGAGACCGAAGATGTCACAACCCACGAATCATCCGAGCTATCACAGCTGAAAGATGCATCGATGACACCATTAGGACTGTTCGGTATTGATCTATGCTTCCTTTTGTGGCCTTGGTTTCCTTTGTCCTGGCTTTCCAGTAACTCTGAGATGAGCTCATAGCAGGCATTTACCTTATCCTATCGAAACAAGACCACAATTAACTAATGGAAAATAAAGTTCCAACATAGTTAGAATAGATGACACTGCAAGTAATTGTGTACAAACCTCACATGTCTTGAGCACCCTGATGAGCTGTTTCTGATATTCAAGATAATGGCATGGTTCGACCTCTTTAATAACATGCAGCATTGTTGCAGCAGCTAAGGTAGAAGGAACATAAAGCATGAACCTTGAATCTGGATCAAAATTGAATTGGAAACCTAAGTTAGAACCCCCATGAAAACAAGAAGCTTTTTGATTAGCAATGGAAAACAAAAGCTCACCAGTAATGAGGAAGAGAAGCAAACGCTCACACCTACAAAGGAACTCCCAATGCAAATGGGTATTTAGTCCAAGTCTCCTTGTGATATGATCAAAGAAGGAGATTGGTGTCACAGGTTTCATCCTCCATTGCAGAGTTGATAACACCAAAAGCTCCATTCTTTGTATGGTCTTTGAATCAAACACATACTCTGCTTCCTCCACCTAAAGAAGAGAAAAGAAATCACAAAAACCCAACTTTATTTACTCAATAACAAGTTCAGAAACATGATTTGGGACTGTAATTTTGGTGGCATTAGACTCATACTTGGAGGTCTAAAAGAAGTGGCACTTGTGTTTCCTCAACCTTGGCAGCCAAAGACAAACAAGCCACAGCAGCTAATTGTCCCATCCATGGCTTGTCTTTTTGGAACTTAAAGCTTAAAATGAATCTATCAAAGTAATTAACAGCAAGAACCATGGTCAAGGCATTGAACCCATAGTGTGCCTTAACCTTGAAAACCCAGTCCAAAGCCTTTTTACGAGCTGAAACTAAAGACTCGTCTGAACAAACATCAATGTTTCCAACATGGGCTTGTTTCTCTTTAGACATCAAAGAGATTAACTCATCGTCTTCCCAGAACAAATCATGTTCATTAATGAATAAAGGTACAACAAATGTCTCCTTTTTCACGGCTTCAGTTTCACTTTCAAAACCAGAATCTCCCAAATCTTCTTCTTCACATAACAGCCCGTCGAGAATCAATGGCGGGCTTTGAATCTGTTGGTGGTGGTGTGTCTCTTCTGCTTGCAGAGCCATAGCTTTTCTAAGAAGCAGCAAAAGAACTACCCTTTCATCATAATAGCAACAATACCATGAAAAACACAACAAATCTCAACCTCATTTTTCACTCTTTCATCAGTAAGTAAACACAATAAGAAGAAGATGAAAAGAAAGATTTTTTTTTTTAAGACAAAAGAGAGAGGAAGTTAGGATGAGAGAGAGAAAGAGATGAAGTAAGTGAAAGGTTTTATTCACGCTTTGACCCTTTTTCTTTATTTCCTTTATTGTTAATAATAATAATATTATTATTATGTCCACAGAATCTGGATCTTTAGTTTTCTTTACTTAACTAATCTCGAAACTCAAATGCAAACCAAAATACAAAAATTGGATTTGTTTTTCATCTTTAAATCTTGGCATTTTATTATTATTGTTATTTGCTTCTGTGTCTTTACTTGTCAACTTTATCAGTAAGTAGTCACAGTCAATCCTCTTCAACAGTTTCATTGAAGCACATATTTAAGCAGGCACGGCCATTTTCAAGCACAGAAAAGCAAAGAAACCAACAAAATCAAATCAATTTTGCATATCCTTACAATCAAAAAAATGATAATAACTTCAATTTTACCTGTTTCAAGTAAAAAGAAAAAGATGTTTCCCTTCGATTCAAACCCTTGGATGGCAGTGTATGGGATTGTGAGTTTTTTTTATTGATCGAGTGATTAAAAATATTTATTTTTTTATTTTACATGAGTTCGGACCCGACTTTTGCATTTGTAATGTTTATTATCTTTTTATGGTAAAAAATAAATTAATTCTCATATACAAATTTAAAATAAAATAGCAAATAATAAAAGAATATTAATTTTAGAGTTATTTTGGGGGGAAAGCTGGCTGCACAATTGGCGCCGAGTATAAAAATAAAATAGGACAGCTTAGCCTATGTATACACACATTCCGCGAGTTTTTCCATGTAAATAAATAATTTATATTGTTTATCAGAACAATTTTTTTCTAAATAAAGTATCTCTCCAGAGTTAAATCTTTTTAAAAAGATTAAAAAGAAGGAAAGCAAAGGGGATTTCTGATTCTCATACGTATTTGATTTAAGCCGATACGTATTGACAATTTCTCGTACATTGTTCCTACAGAAGCGTATCATGATTTCGCCTTTTCTGTAACTTTGTTCCAAAACCACTTTCAGATCAATTTTCGTGGCTTACACTTTCTTTTAACACTCACTATATTTCAAGGAGGCGGGAGTTTGCTGAATGTGAGATCAACTCGCCGATTAGCGCGGGGCTTTTTAAATTTAAGAGGAGTTTGACCGTTTAAATTAAAACCGGGATTTGTCCTGTTCGGGGATTAAAAAAAAAGAGGTTTGAATTTTTTATTACATAAAAAAGTAAATTTAAAAATTACAAAAAGAAAAACGTTAGGGAGGGGTCACTTTCAACTTATATCACCGTTTCAAAAATAGTAATTTTTTTAACAAATGCCTTATCATTTAATTTATTGATTTATATTTCTGTGAAAAAATTTATTGATTTATATTTTTATAAATTCATACTATCATATTTTCTTTTGGAACATTAAATTAGGATTAGAATTAAAGATCTTAGAGGTTACAATTTAAATTCATAATATATTATCTTTAATTATAATATATAAATTTTAAATTTTAACCTTTAAATTTTAACCATAAACAATAAATATTAAACACTTAAAACTAAACTCATGAACCCAAAACTAAATTTCAAACCATAAAATTCAGACGTTTATGATAATTTTTTTACCGTCGATGTATTTAATATAAATCCTAAATGATTTATCCTAACCTATTTGAAAAGAAAAACTAAAACGTAAATCTTAATACATATCGAATAAAACTATTTTTAAAGAATAAACATCTTTTTTGAATATACTGGTGTGATACAAAGGTAGTATTTGTTCAACTTTCTTAGTCTTTTTTAATAAGGTACACGCACCGTGCAGAACTAGTGCTTAAACTCGAATTACCTGAATGAATTACATCATCCTTTACCACTCGTATAACAAGGGATGAGCACAGAATAAACATCTTGTATACATAATTATAATGGTTGAAGGATTCGAAATTGTCAGTTCAAATGATATTATTTCTCCCGTTTTATAATTAATATACTCTCATTTAAAAAAAAAAAACATAAAATAATTTTAAATTTTTTATTATGTAGATAAGTAATTTCATTTTTTAATATTAATGTTAAGATTCAAATATATACAAAATAAAATAATATAAATATTTTAAACCGTTCGATCAATTAATAAATCTCTTAAAGTTTAAATTTTAATACGCACAATCTATTTTTTCATCGGTTGCAACCTCTTGTATACGTAATTATAATATTTTTATGGATATGAAAATATTAATTTGATAACATCATATAATAGTTGGTAAAAATATGAATTCAGAACATAAATACTTAACCAGCAGCTAAAATTAAATAATTATAATGAAATACGGGTGAACTAGTTGAATAGTGTTTCAACTTTCAACAGCATTATTTCGATTTTAGACTTTTATATAACTTGCAAACAATGAATTCATTTTGCTACCAATGCATTTTAAAGGGGTATTTATTTGTTTATCTTAAATATAGCAATTCATTTATGTTTCAATTTTGAAGATTTTCTCTATCTTGATTGGTAATTTAATGTTTTATACCAACACCAAAGTACAGTCCTTTCCTCTACAATCCTTATTAACATCATTGTTGTATTTAATTATTTATTTTATCTTACAATTAATCATTTAGATTTGCATGTAAATATGGTTGTATAAAGTTGAAGTGCTTGTACTAAAAAGTTAAAAGTCAATACAATAGTAAAATTCTGTCTTAACTCTCATAAAAATTTATAATTTAAATTCGACCCATAAAAATATTTTAGCTACACCTCTTAATAAATGACTATTGGTAGTTTTTTTTTATCAAGACAAGTGTTTGTAATCCGGGGATTTAGATTTTTTTTATTTTGAGTAAACTACACCACATACCACTTAATTATGAGGCGCTGACTCGAAAATATCATCGAACTTTAAAAAATTTAAAATTAACACTAAATTTTAGTTTGTGACTCGAAAATATCAATTTGTCGTTAACTCTTAATACACTCGTTAAGTCAAAACGACATCGTTTTGGTGTAGCTATTTTGAAGCCTAATTTAACCCAATACGATATCGTTTTGCTGGAAGAAAAATATTAAAATCATGTGTTTGGAGGGGTTTGAACCAAAATCCTTCAAATAGAAAGACTAAACCTTAACTAGTAAACCAACTTAGAATTATGTAATATTTTACCGCAAATATTATATATCTCAAACTACTTGAAATTAATTCAAATTATTTTATGAAATAAATAATACTATAAATAATATTAATATATAAAATATATTATTCGTATATATATATCAATATATATAAATAAAAGTATATTATTTTTATTTTTTATATAATAATTATAATATAAATATATTGTTTAAAAAAACTTCAAAATATTCATAAAAACAATATATTTATAATATAAATAATATAAAAAAACTCTCAACTATAAATCTTAAACATTAAATTACAAAGACTAAACCTAAAACCATAAACTTTATGGTGTGAGTTTTAAGGTTTATGTTTTTTATATATTATTAATAATATAAATATATTATTTTTAAAAAACTCAAAATATTCATAACATTAATTTATAAAAACCCTTAAAATCTAAATCTTAAACTTTAAGGTTTAAGTTTGAGGGTTGGGGATTTGCGTGTTTAACAATTTAGGGTTTAAAAGTTATTTATTTATTTATTTATTTATTATTAATATAAATATATTATTTTTATAAATATTTTGGGTTTTTAAAAATGATAAATTTATATTATTAATAATATATAAAAATATAAAATATGTTTATTTTATATTTTATACATTAATATCATTTATAGTATTATTTTATTTCATAAAATAATTTGAATTAATCTCAAGTAGTTTAAAATATGTAATATTTATGGTAAAATATTACATAATATTATGTTGGTTCAGTGGTTAAGAATTAGTTTTTATATTTTAAAGTTTTGGGTTTAAACCACTCCAAGCGCATGGTTTTAATATTTTTCCTCTAGCAAAACAACGTCGTTTTGGGTTTAATTAGACTTCAAACCAGTCGCACCAAAACGACGTCGTTTTGACTTAACGGGGTGTTAAGAGTCAGAGTGGTATTTTCGAGTCACAAACTAAAATTCAATGTTAGTTTTAAACTTTTTTAAAGTTCGATGATATTTTCGAGTCAACAGTCATAATTGAGTGGTATGTGGTGCGGTTTACCCTTTTAATTTTAGTTTAAATAAGAGTTTTCATGCATAAAAATCAAAGAACACAAGCTTATTTATGTGGTGAGGTTTAGCCTTTATATTTGAAGGTTTTGGGTTCAAACCCCTTCAAGCACATTGTTTTAATATTTTACCTCCAGCAAAACGGCGTTGTTTTGAGTTATGTAGGGTGTTAAGAGTTAGAGTTGTATTTTCAAGGCACAAACTAAAGTTTAGTGTTAGTTTTAAACTTTTTTTTAAAGTTCGGTAATGTTTTCGAGTCAGCGCCCATAGTTGAGTGGTGTGTGGTGTAGTTTATCCCTTTTATTTTGGTTAAAATCAAGAGTTTTCATGCATACAAATCAAAGAACGAGGGCTTATTTAGTGTTTTTTTTAGAAGAAGGGTTTAATTGAAAGAGTCGTACTTTAAGTCTTTTTAGTATATTAGCCTTTGCTAGTCAATTACTCATTATAATTTTTTGGGTCTAATCATGCTTGTAGTCCCTTTATTATGCTGAAATTTAATATATAATTACTCTAATTTAACTTGGCATAATTGACCACTCTATTTTATAATGTCATTACCGGTCCAAATCGATAATATTGTTTGTTAATATTGTTAAAACGGCGAGATTGATGTTTTAAACAACTTTAACATTTGAATGACGTATAACTTTATTATTAGTTAAACATGATTGACAAAATTTGCATGTGAACATTCTAATAATATTATAAAAATAAAATGCTAAATTATGTTAAATTAAAGTAGATAATTAAGATTCAAATTTCAGCACAGTAGACAGATTAAAGATCAATATACCTAATATTTAAAATTTTATGCATAAAATTGAATTTTAAAAATTGAGTTTGACCTGCGAAATCTTTAACTTAGTTACAATAAAAAAATCTATTGGAATTTTGATGTTCTTTTCGTTATTAAACAGCGAAAACAGTGCTTCGTGTTTCTTATCTATTTAATTTAATGCTGTCGACAGTATTAGGGTTTTTTTCATGCAAAATGGCATAAACTTTTACATAATCCTCCTTTTTTAAAAGTAAAAAAAAACCATTAATTATTAATAAAAGCTCTGCGGTCATTGAAAAAAAAAAGCAAAATGTTCTGAGATTGTCTATAAATTTTGCTGCTGAGGTCCTTTGAATATGTTGGCAGTGTCTGAAACTCTGAAGATACGAAAAGCAGAAGCTACATATCATAAATATCAACAAAACATACCTTCTTTTTCCCTTGTGTTTATTATATTTTAATCAAATCCTTTTGGGTTTGAAGAAAATACTTTTAGTAAATATATAATTCCCCATCGTTTTCATTTTCCAATGCCTTTAATGTTTTGCAGGAAAAAAGAAAAGTTTTCTACACAGTTTGGACTATGGAATCCATTTCTTTTACCAACTTGTCTACTTTCTTTCTTTTTAGTCCGGGTTTTGATACCGGGTACGGTTCAAAAGAGCAGTGTTATAAATCCTGCAAAATCCAATTTTTAATCATATTGTCTTGCCTATTTTCGACATTGAATTCCAACTAACACCAACAAATTACAAAACCTTTAACTTGGTTTTTCTTTATCGTAAATTTCCAGTACGTTTGTGTAAATAAAATTGAAGTGTATGTAAGGGGGGACCCTTGATTTCAACTCTAACTGCATGTTTGGAAATGAAATGAACCTAAAAGCTATAAGTTATGACCGCAATTTCCTCATCTAAATATAGTTGAAGCTACTTATTATGGAACATCAAAAAAGGCGTGTATTTCCGGAGAAATTGGGTAAGATTGTATCCAAAAAAATCTATAACACTTTGAACAGTGCTTATTGAAGTTAGATTTTTTGCGATCCGTCTTCATAAAAAAACATATATTTAATATTAAAAAAAGCTTGAAGACAGCATGCTTCTATTTCTTCATTTTTTTCCTTGAAGCCGGATTGCAAGCATCACGTCTTCATATTTTTTTTTTTAATTAAAATTGAGATTTTTATGAAGACGGATTGTAAATTTCAATAGATCTAACTTCAAAAAGTACAGTTTAAAGTGCTATAAATTCAAAAAGAAATTCAAAGATTAAAAAAATAGATACAATATTGATCCAATTTCCCCTATATTTCCATCCTAATCCAACGGTAAATAGTTTAAATGAGAAATCAACGAACTCACATTCATTTCTCGAACTAAACTCGACCCCACGGTTTTCCAATTCAGTGTATACAGCTGATGACGATGCCATTATTTCTACATGTTGGCAATCATGGTTGATCCCTTGTATTGTCAAAATCTGATCAATTTCCAGATTATAATTTTTCATCACTTTTTCTATATAAAAAAACAAGGTCATTGGAATGAGCCGGAAATGTTAAAAGGCTTTTGTTGTGTGAATTAATATCATCACCTCTTCTCATCCACTTTGCCTACCTCATGTATATAGTCGTTCGGCCTGAAATCTGCAATTAAAAGGTTATTCTAATATTATTTATCACAACACCGTTACTCTCTTCTCAAAAGATATGTATGATGTGATATGTAACACCGCTGTTTTTATATCCTAAAACTTCATTTTTTTTATGTAGAATTGATGTCTCCACCTTTTTCAAACGGGAGAATATGCATTGTTTTTTATATACTTTTAAACATATTAAATTATAAAATGAACATCTGACCTAAAACTAATAATTATATTTATATGTTCAAATAGCCCAAATTTGATTTTCATCTGCTTTTATTGCCATCCACTCCATTAACAACATAAATATGAACCTAATACCCACACTCACGGCTGTAGCTTTTGACTGAAATGTTCAAACAGAAATGAAAGGTTTATAATACAGACATTGATAACTAGATTTTTCAAACCGAATGTTGACTATCCAACTATACATCAACATGTTTCTAGACAAACACATTACTTATGTTTTATGTTTTTTTTTTTGAGGAAAAAATATATAATGAAGCATGATTGCATGTCAAAGAGGCAATGAGTTGTTTTGGGATCAATGGATGTAATCATGGCAAATATAGGGTTTTTTTTCGTGGGTGCACGCAAGATATTTGCACAAAGCATCATCATTAAACACGTAGACTTGCGAAAGGAATGCTCCAAACATTGCCCATCTTTTTGTGTTAGTCAATGGCGAAGATATATAAATTGCATGCACTATAAAAAAATATAAGTGAAAATTGCTTTGCATGTTTCGAAATCTAGAGTCTTGCACTAGAAATTATTTTATTTATTTTCAATAAAACTAAAGAAAATTAAGTATTCACAAGACTCGTTCTACTAAATATTTTAAAAAAATACAAAAAAAAGGAAAATTAATAAGGTAACTCCTTTTGTATTGATTTAACCTTAATTTTCAAATCCTATGGACCCCAAAATGTTTTTTAAACTTTTTTAATCAAATCCTACGGGCCACCGAAAAGCCTACGATCAGCCCAATTTAAGCCCATACTCAAATAGTCCAATAGATTATAATGCCACATTGATTACCCAATCTCTTCCTTTATTGAGCCCAATAAGAAATTAACATGAATTATTCTTTTTTACATATATTTAATAAATAGTTACTTTTAGAAAATGAAAAATTACTGATATTAGTATATGTTATTTATTCTTATATCTTTAAAAATATACGTATACCAATGTAGATATTGTTCGAATTTGAGTCTTTTAGAGAGATTAACCATCCCTTTTCCATTTGATATTTACTTGCGATTAAAGAAACAAACATCAAATTTTCATTAAATTGTAAAACTAAATTATGTGCAGGGAAAACGATATAACTGTTCGAGTGATGTCAATCCATACTAAAATATGAGTTACAATTTTCGAGTAACTTTATTTTCATTTCATAAACTAGCTTGTAATTTGGTAGTTCATGTTTTACACTTATATTTACCAAATTAAATTATTCCAATTTTTAAAAATTCTACTATTAATATACTTCATAATAATGTCAAAAAAGGATTTTTAATGCTTAACACTAGTATATAGAATAAAATGAATCATTAATCAACTGATTTGATATAATACCATTTTTTATAGATCAAAATATGCTCTAGTTCTGGACTCAACTAGTGATTTCAGTGAAAAATAGGATAATGTTTATCCTAGAAGACTCAAGTTCGAGTAGCGTTGTCTTCTAGTGAGATGAGACGATACATAGTTTAAACAAGATCAAGAGTTGAAAGGATTGTCCCAAGTACTCAATCCAGATTAATCAACCAATGAGTTGAATATCAGTGATTATAAAAAAAGAATAAAGGGACTAATTTCTAAAAAAATAAAATAGGGTGATTAGATTCAAGGATCAGAAATCTATTATTAGATATAAAACAAATTTTAGGACCATATGCGATATTTAACCATTTAAGTTTAACTATTTCTTCTTTATTCAATTTAAACAGACCCAGTTGAACCGCCTACTCTAATCAATCTCTCTTCACACATCCCGCCGCCAAGTTTCCTTAGGTAAAATTTGAAACCCTAAACTCAATTTGAAATTTTCTCCTTGAGTCATGATATTTTGAGCTCTCTGCTTCTGCATCACTCTGTTGTATTTGAACCGGTTGACTGTTATTGTCGCTGTTTTCCGTTACTTTAGTATTTACGTATGACGTTATGCTACTATTCTGAAATTTGATGTTCCGGTTGACCTCAAACTCTAAAAATTTTAAATTAATTCCACGCTAAATATTTTAAATTAATTTCACGTTAAATGCTTCAAATTAAGCCTTAAACCCTAAACCATAAATATTTCAAATTAATTTCACGCCAAGTAATTCAAATTAAACCTTAAACCCTAAAAATTTTAAATTGACTGCCCGCTAACTATTTTAATTTAAACTCTAAACCCTAAATATTTCAAATTAATTTCACGCTAAATATTTTAAATTAAACCCTAAATATTCAACATGTAATTAATTTGAAATTTAGGGTTCAAAGTTAGGGTTTGAGGTTTAATTTGAAATATTTAGCATGAAATTAATTTAAAATATATAGAGTTTACGGTTTAAGGCTTAATTTGAAATATTTAACGTGAAATTAATTTGAATTTTTTAGGGTTTAATGTTTAATTTAAAATATTTAGCGTGGAATTAATTTAAAATTTTTGGGGTTTGAGGTTTAACTTAAAATATTTAGCATGGAATTAATTTGAAATATTTAGGGTTTATGATTTATATATGTGGAATTAGTGTTTAAGGTTTGAGCTCTTGTCTTATAAATGTAGAAACTAATAAGAGATATATATTATATCTGGAGAATCATTACATGAAGTTGTGCTTGGTGCAGTGTCAAAGTCATTGGCTTTACCTTTGGGAGACTTAGTTTCGAATCCACCCTAGCTTTAGATGAATAAATATTTATTTTTCTCCTCTAAATTGGTGGTGACACGTGTCACCATCTGATTAGAGGGGGAAAATAAATTAATATAATTTATTATTTTACTAATTTAAAATTAAACTAAATTGAACAAATGTGTAAATAACAAGGACTAAATGTTTAATTTTTAAATATACCCATCAATTGCCACGTGGCAGTTCCGTCACTCCACCGTTAAATTTTTAACGGCGGTGGTCAAAATAGATTGATTTTATAAGTTTGGTGGTGTGAATTGATGTTTTTTATAGTTCGGTGGTTCAAATAGGTATCTCCAATTTGTTTGGTGGTCAAGGTGTAGTTTTCCCTAATATTAATGACAAAACCTAAATCCCTCCTTATTGTTCGTTTACTCTTTGGCTTGGCTTTCAAACTTGTTTTCACGCCGTCGTCATCAGACCAGCATCTAGAGCCGCGCGATTTCACCTCTTGTCGTCGGCACGCCGTCAATCTCCTCTCCTCAACGTCGACCAATCCTCTTCCTGTAAGTCTCATCAGCTCGCCTCCCTTTACACTCTTACGTCACCCTTATCGCCCGCCCATGGATTTTTTTACATTTTAAAGTAACGGGAGAAAACAGGGATAGCGGCCCGTTATTACCGTTATTTACCACTACCCGTTAAATTGCGACCGCAATCCGCCGCTACTAGTGTGATTCCGCGTCCCACCGTTGTTTTCGCCGATAACGGTTTCGGCCGGCGGCATTACCGCTAAATAGCGGCCGCGGGCCGTTTTTTGAAACCCTGGCTCACACCGCTATCGAGGTCTTTGCCGGTGGTGGACGACGCCGACACTGTGAAATAGCGACCCGGGACACTTCTACACTGCCGCTATTTGAAATCCTTTCCGCCTCCTTCAATCTCTCCTCTCTGTTGTTGGATTACTAATGGACAAGAAACTTGAAACAACCGAGAAAAAGGTAAAGCTTTTCAATATATATTTGTTAACTTCCATTTGTCATTGCAGCAATCGTTGCAGTTTGTTTCCGCATGTTTTCTAAATATGGCTTTGCAAGTCCGTTGGTTTTAGCAAGGTGGATTAATCGAAGTACTTCCTTTTGAAAGTATAAAGTTACATTTTTACTTGAGCTCATAATTTATGAACAGGTTCTTGTTGAGCTCGTGAAGTTAGTTCAAAAGCGAGGACTGGAAGGAACACAAGGAGGATGGAAGGATTTTTTGCAAATTTATGACAAAAAAATTGGTGCTTCTTTGAGTGATCCTTCGAGGCGGTCCAATGATGTCTTAGTATCGTTTCTTAAGACGTTTACTAAAGACGAGGATTTGAAAGTAAATTCATGATTGCTTGTTGTTTTCAATCACTGTATTTTGCTTGGCACTCTGGGTTTTAGGATGTTAATGTTATGTTTTTTCCCTTCGGCTTGCTTGTTTGCAGCTTTTCTATATAGTGTTGCAAAGTCATTCGAATAGGAACGTAGTGGAAAAACTTAGAAAACAATCTCTGGACAATGAATCCCCTGAGCAGGTATAATAACATTTTCCCAAAGAAATCTATACCTTGAGTAGCTCTGTAGCACCATTTTGTTACTGGTCTTGTTAATTGGTTATGTGGCAGTGCAGAGTCTTGTTCGTTTAACTCTGGAACACCCTCAATATCCGCTTGATTATGCATTCTCGACAGTTGATGAGGTTCGGTTCTGTGATCTCTTTTAGGTTTTTTGCCTTCATCTCGTTTATGCTTCTATACATCCTTCAGAATCCTTATCAGTTATAAACTCAGGGATGGATTGTTACCAAGCCCCCTAAAAGATCTCGGGCAATGAAGTCAAATGCAATGATTGCTGTTGATTGTGAAATGGTTCTATGTGAAGATGGCACTGAAGCATTAGTGAGAGTTTGTGCTGTAGATCGTGATTTACAAGTATGAAGCTTTTTTTCTTTTTCTTTATAGAGTTATAAAAATGGACCTTTGATACTACTGAATCTTATTGTAAACTAGTTCCCACACCCACGGGCCATGGCACACCTCAAAAGAATGTAAAACTTGCTATGCACTTCTCTCTTCTATGTTTCTAATATGGCGACTGTGCCATCAAGTTACTTAAGCTGTTGGGCTAAAGGCAGTAAAATGGTATTTATCATATATTTATCTTCTGCTAGAGAAAACGGAACTGATGTTTTTTTGTGTGTGGTTTTTCTTCTTTTTTCAGGTCAAAATCAATGAACTTGTAAAACCAAACAAAGCAGTGGTTGATTATCGGACTGAGATTACTGGAGTTGCAGCAGGAGATTTGGATGGTGTTACTTGTTCAGTAGCTGACATACAGGTATAGAATGGCCAATCTTTATGTTTTTTGGTCCTCCAAGGTTTGTTTATCTGAGCAATGGAACATTTAATAGGAATCCATGAAGAAGCTGTTATCTGCTGGGACTATTCTAGTGGGACATAGTTTACACAATGATTTGCAAGGTATGTTGCATAATGGCTAAAAGTTTGATTTCATTTTACGGTAGAATCAATATCAAGCATAGTAATGATTTCCTTGACCTTTAAGTGTTACTGTTTTTCTGGATACAGTGTTAAAAATGAACCATGTGAGAGTGATTGACACCTCATATATCTTCAAATATTTGGATGCACCTATCAATAGAAAACCATCTTTGAATAACTTGTGCAAGGTAAGTATTAGATAGTTTCTTTTTCCTTAAAAGTAACACACACGTGGGGATGGAAGGAACCTGTAGTACTGCATGTATTGTTTCTGCATGTTTCACCTATTGGAGAAAGTACTACATTGTTTTACCGTTTTGCCTACTTAAATTAAGCAGATATATGTGGGCCGTTTAGAATGTTAAATGAATGGCTTGTCAATAAAATTCCTTCATATTACTGGCTACTTGACCATAAACTATGTTACCCTAACTCTTTGTTTTCCTTGAAGCACTTGAATCTGATACCTATGTCTGGTGCTTATTTAGATATGAGTATTATAACTCCAGATTTATGGATATACTAAGAATGAATTGAGTATACCCATAGTGATACTTACCCTGAGTCTGGGTAACCACAAATAAGAGAGAGAGTTTAGTTCTTAGTTTCTTTTGAATAACTTGTGCAAAGTCTTTTAACTTTCTGTGCATTGTTTTTACAGTCCATACTGGGATATGAAGTTCGAAAGCCTGGTGCTGCTCATAATTGTCTAGATGACGCATGTGCTGCAATGAAACTGGTTCTTGCTAGGCTAGAACGTGGTGAAGTTACCCTGGTTCAAGATGTATGGGCATTTGACTGCTGGTTATCTTTATTTTCAATTGTTTATCATATAATCTATGCATGTTTAGTTTTTTTTTTTTTGGAAAACCAGGTACTTGAACCGGAAATGGAGAAGCTACTACTGCACAGAATACCAGTCCATGTTCGTAGAGAAGAAATTTTTGGAGTCATTCCAGGAGCTGTTGCAATTGAACCAAAGGTTGATTATATCTTCTCACTTCTTCTCTTTAGAAACCATTGGCTTAATTTTTTCTTTACCCTGGTTATTTAAGGGAGAAGAAATTTGTTAATCCTGATAATTGTTGATAGAGTGCACTTCCTGGGTATTTAAGGTATATTCCCGGACACTGATAAAATGCACTTCCGTGGCACTTGGAAGATGAGCTAATTTCCTAAATCTTAAATAACCCTTTCATTACGGAATCTGTTCTCGGGTAAATATATTGTCCTGAATGCAAAATCTTATTCTATACTCCAACGATGAAGTGCTAAAAAATACCTATGTTAAAGATGTTTTAAAGTTGAAAGATTCGATCAATGACTTGGGTCTTTGGAAAGCTCTCTTCCTTCAAGCTCTCTTTTCTTCATCTTCACATATCATTGTCAAATTTCTAATATGATGAATTATTTGTTGGCAGCCATCTAAGAAGCTTCAAGGTCACCATTACTCTGCGTTTGCTGTTTTTAATACTCCTCAAGAAGCAAACCAAGCATATGAAAATATGGAAGGCGAAGAAGAAAAGGTGCATATTTTTTTTTACGACACACCCAGGTTTTTCATTCACAGGGCCACAATTTCTTTATGATATATCAATAATCAAATGTTCATTCCGCTACATTTATGATGTTCTTCCTTGTGGTGAACATTTTTTAAATGTCTATACCTTCAGTACGATTTACGAACATCCTTTTCATGTCTTTAAAGAATTGCTAACGTTAGGTCCTTTTTAATGTCTTGTGTCAGGATTCATCTGGACTGCCTCAGAAGCTAGTTAGCTTTCAGTTTGGCAATGGAGTAACTGCTAGTCTATACATTCGTAAAATGGCACAGGATGATTCTCGTCGTGAAGTTCCGTCAAATAAAAGAGCAATCGAGGGTGAGGAGGAATTGATCAAATCCAAAAAGTTGAAGACAAACAATGAAACGACACAGGGCAAGTCACACAGTGAAGTTGCGTCAAATGAAAGAGCAAAGGAATCAACCGAATCCAAAATGGTAGAGACGGATGAGAAAATCGTGGAGGAGACAAAGGAGAATACCAATCAACTCGAGGAGCACTTAAAAGAGATTGAACGGTTGAAGCAAGAACTGAAGGAGAAAGATGCTAAAATTGCGTTGCAGGATAAGATGATAACTAACCTCGTAAACAAGGTTAATGAGATGAAAAAGAAGGCTATTAATAGGAAGAAATAGGCTCAACTCATTGCCATGGTATACATGCCTTTTGCCTTAAAACCAAACTATATTTAATTATATTTGTATTTCAAATGTGGAATTAAACAATGTGTGATCAGGTTTTGCAGTATTTTATAATTGCACAATGTGTCATTATAGGTCAAATTTTATTAAGGATTAATACATATTCTTAAATTTAGGGATTTGGATCAATACTATTTAGGATCGAACTAGAAAATTTTTTGTTACATAACTTAAATTCATAAATATATGTACTGTCTATTTACTTAATAATTAAAAATATAATTATCTGAATAATCAACCGGTGGATGACGTTGACCCAACAAGAATGCCTGCTGAAGCAGGGGACGAAAACCAGAGGCTCGGAAGGCTTCGTAGAGTTGGTTTTAGGAAGAAGACAATGTTAGAAAAGCATTACGGACAGGAGGAGTCTTGTTTTATCTGGAAAAGAGGAGGCCTTCCTTTGCTTTGTGGGGGCCCTCCAATGGAGACTGGCGGTGCCCTCGGAGGTGACGGTGTATACGCCGTATTGCGGTGGACCTTCAAGATTTCGCGGAGGTACCAGCATGTCCTGGACAAGACGGTGCCGCACATCGTTAACCGTTGGATTGGATGTCTGGCTTTGATGGCAATCTAAGCAATACGCGTGTAGTTGGTGCAGGGCTTCTACATCATCACCAACGGCCTCGGCATCTACTTGCTGAATCTGCTGCGGCCCTTCACTCCCTACCCGCGGATCCGATGAGTTTCGCCCTTTCGTTCGCCGACTCCCCGAGTTCAAATTCTGGTTCGTCATTTCCCTCTCTTTTCTTAACGGCCGTAAATTTCATAATACGATCATCTCTAATTAAATTAAATTCAATCAAATCACGAGAAAGTTGCAAGAAAATGCTTAATTTTGAAGTTTTTTTTTTAATTATTATTATATCATTGAAAAACCTGGATTTGATGCTGAATGCTAACATTTAATTTTGATGTTGAATTTATGTATGTTGATCCAAACTGCTAGAGAGTACTCGGCAAATATAGATTAAAGACTTTTGAATTGAAATTGCATTAATCATAAGTCACAACAATACCAGTTTTCAATCTGGTGTGCTTGATAAATATCTATATACACACACACACACAACAATGATAAAGTCCAAGCATCGTTTCTTGCTCGGTCTGTCTTCAATTGCAGAAAATAATTCAAGCACTACCGATCTTTTCAGTGCTTTCAGTGTAGTAAGGTTTGATGATATTTGCCCCATTCTTAACCGGATACGAAGCCTCCATTGCAATGCCACACTTGCCGGTATTAGCATCAACATTACGCTCCATCCTTATATACCCATTTTCACCCCATTTGCCGCCCCATGAGTTCCTCACAATCCAGTAGTCTTGACCATTTTCTTCGGTGCCGTATCCGACCACAACCACGCCGTGGTCTAAAGCCGACCCGCAATCTCCATTGAAAACTCCCTGAAAATACGTTCAAACAGCGCCAATTCTTGTAAAGAAGTGTTGAAGTGACTATTTTTGCATGAGACGCGTAGGTAGGTGAGCTTACCGATTCATAGAGCTGAAAAACTCTGCCACTGGCTTCAATGGCGATGCTCACAGGCTGATGGGCGACGGCCTTTTTTAAAGCGTTCTCGTCATTTGGAATAACATCCTCGTACCCATCAATGCTCACAACCTTAGCATTCTTCTGCTAAAAATCGAATTAGAAAAAAAGAGCATCAGAATCCATAACCATAAACAGAAGCTGCAGGATTACTGTTGAGTCAGGACTTAAGGATCGGAAACTGACTTTTGCTGGATCACATCGGTTATCAAAGCCGAGGTAAGGATAGTCTTTTTCGGTGTCGATGCCGCCATTGTTGATAATGAATTGGAAGGCATAGTCCATTAGGCCACCATCGCAACCGGAGTCATAGGATCGGTCACAATCTACGAGTTCTTGTTCCGATAAAGAGATTAGTTCCCCGGTCACAATTTTGTTTATGGCTTCCACTGCTGCAATTGTTGAGAACGCCCAGCAACTTCCTGATCAAAGTGACAAAAAAACATATGAATATGATAACAGGGCGGTTTACTCAAATATGATAACAAGTTTACTCACCGCAAGATCCTTGATCTTTGACCGGACTAACAGCTCCATGCTCTCTCCAGTCAACCGAATCCGGCAGGTTCTCACCGGCACGGTAAGCATAACGGCGGCTAGGGTTCTTGGACTTCATGACTCGACGCACAGGGTCGGTCCTGGTGCCCAAGAACTTGGCTCGGTACTCTTGGTTAGTTAAATCAGCAAACTTATTCAACCCAAGCTTGTATGTAGTAGTGTTGTTAGAATTAGAGTTATGTTCATCAATGAACCTCAAATTATCCTTAAAAATTCCAAACCTCTTCTCTTCTTCCCCGATACCGTTGTACGCTTTGCCGTGTTCGATGAGCCATGATTTGTACATTCCCATCACTTCATCATCGCTTCTCCAGCTCGATGAAGAAGAAGCTAAGGCCAAGAAGAAGAAGAAGAAGGGGAGAAGAGAGATGGGAATGGTTAGTTCCATGGGAGATTCTGAAAAGGGTTTTTGTTTTCTTGGAGAGGAAGGCTTTGAGGAGATGAAAGGAATATAGAGAGTTTGGGGGGTTTATAAAGGCCCAATGGGGGTGGTTTAATGATTAGAGACCGAACCGTAGAACATTAACGGCGGTGGGAAAATATTTTAAAAATCTAGGTGAATATTGGTATGAAGTACATATATAAGTAATTAGTATTTGTTTTTTTATTAAATAAGTAATTATTTGATAGAGATAGATCTGTTTACACAGTGTAAAAATCTTTAAGTTTTACATGTTTTTTGGACCGTTGGATGAGTGAAACGAATGGATGAGAATAAAAGTAAATATGTGAAGATTATCACTTGAAAAAAAAGTAAGGAATTAATATGAGTCATCCATTCCCCTCATCTAACGATTCAGAAAACGTGTGAGTTTAACCTGTGTAAGTTGATCCTAACCCTATTTGATATACATTTTATATTTTAAAATTTAAATATTAGATATGACATGTGCTAACATATGTACTTGTAAGTGGGAGTATTATGACCCAACTTTGATGATTTAATCACATTTTAGATTATTAATAATTTTAAAAATTTTAAAATTAAGTTTTACTCTTAAAATTTTCTGATTTAATTATTTCTAGTATTGCCTACTTTAAAATTAAGTTTTGATTCTCATTTAGTAATTTTTAAATTTAAAAATTAGTGAAATTAAAATATAATTCTCTTAACTTTTTTATAGTTTAATTATGGGTAAACTACATTAAATGGTCACCGAACTTTTAAGGGAGATTTATTTTGATCACTGTAGTTTTAAAATATTTGATAAGATCACTCAATTTTTAATTTGATTTCAATATAGTCACTGAACTTTTAGGACGGATTTATTTTGGTCATCGTACTTTTAAAATATTCGATAAAGTCATCCAACTTTTAGTTCAATTTCAATATAGCCACCAAACTTTTAGTTCGCTTTCAATATGGTCCCTCTCGTTACCTTCCGTTAAAAGCTGACGTTAGTTTTTGTTTTTCTTTAATAAAAAATGGGTAAACTTAATCGCTCATGATTTAATCATAAAATGAGTTTGCCACGCTCGACGAGCACCGATGAGCACTATTAATTTAATTATAAAGATTTAAAATCTAAATGACTCAACATATAATTATAAATTATTTAAAAATCAAAAGGTAAATTAATTAATGTATATTATTTTATTTTTATTTTTAATTAAAATACTCCTAAATTACAAAACCCTAATTTTTTTATTTGAAATCCAAGCCGCCGTCGCTGCAACCCTACCGCCGTTGAGAGTCGGAACCATGTTGTGCGTTTGTGTTTGCGTTTTTCCAATGTTTTGCAAGGTGGCGGCGGCTTGAATTTCAAATGAACAAAAATTAGGGTTTTGTAATTTATGGGTATTTTAATTAAAAATAAAATTAAAACAATATATTTTAATTAATTTACCTTTTAATTTTTAAATAATTTATAATTATACGTTGATTAATCCTTTAAATTTTAAATCTTTATAAATTAAAGGGTAAACTACACTGGTAGTCACTGAACTTTTAGGGTGCTTTCAATAAGGTCACTGAACTTTTAAAACTTTCATTACAGTCACCCAACTTTTAATTCGCTTTCAATAAGGTCACCGTCGTCAACCACCGTTAAAAAAGCTGACGTGGCATGTTAAATTTAAGTTTAAAATACACTATTAGTCACTGAACTTTTAAGAGGCTTTTAATATGGTCATCGAACTTTTAAAACTTTCATTACTATCACTCTACTTTTAATTCGCTTTCATTACCGTTAAAAAAACTGATGTGGCACGTTAAGTTTAAAAATAAACGTTTTCCCACCATATTTTTTATCATCTCTTATTTTCTTCGATCCAAACATGTCTCTTTCTTCCATATGAATTAAATTGTAATTTTTTGGTGAAGGTCGTTACTTCTCTAGTAACACATCAAGGAAAATATTAATGTATCTAAACATGCATGCGACATGTGTGAGAACAAGAAAAATATTGGGAGACATCCGATGATGGAATGATAAAGAAATAACTAAAATTTTGCTCATAAAAATCCTCTTTATGCTTCAGGCCCGACATTTACTGAGTCGTGCACTAGATAATGAGGAGTTCAAAGGAAAATATTAATGCATCTAAAAGATAGACATGTTTGGATGAAAGAAAATAAGACATGAAGATAAAATAGGGTGGGAAAAAGTTTATTTTTAAACTTAACATGTCACATCAACTTTTTTAACGGTAATGAAAGCGAATTAAAAGTTGAGTGATAGTAATGAAAGTTATAAAAGTTCGGTGACCATATTGAAAGCCTCTTAAAAGTTCAGTGACTAATAGTGTATTTTAACCTTAAATTTAACATGCCACGTCAGTTTTTTAACGGTGGTTGACGGCAGTGACCTTATTGAAAGTGAATTAAAAGTTGAGTGACTGTAATGAAAGTTTTAAAAGTTTGGTGACCTTATTGAAAGCGCCCTAAAAGTTCGGTGACTACCAGTGTAGTTTATCCTAAATTAAATTAATAGTGCTCATTAGTGCTCGTCGCAAAAAATTTTCCTAAATTATAATTCATCTCTAAAGAGAGGTGACATTTAAATAGTCATATTGTACAAAATAAAATTTATCTTTATATATTAAAAAATTTCAATGTTTTAGTTGGTCTAACAATAAGCAGCTTGATATTGTTTAAGCAAGTCTTGAGTTTAAAGTTTTGTGTGTGTAAAAAAATTATGTTGAGAGACTCACTCACCACAGTTAAGTGTGTGTGAATCAATTCAGATTAGTCATGATAAAATTTTAAAGAATCGGTAGGACAATCACAAAAATATATAATATTTTTATATAATTTAGTTTATAAGTATATGTTTTTTAGTATTTATATCCAAAATAATATTAAGTAAGATTCCCTAGTTACCATGGGGAAAGGGTTCCCCTTTACCTACCGGATTCCAACCGAAAAGTTGGTTCAATAGAAGTAGAAGGAACTCAGTCAGAGATAGAACAGGAAAGCAAAAGCAACCTCCAGGCCTTTGTTTTTTTCTTTTCTTTTCTGAAGTAAATAATAATTTTGCGTAATTATTGAGTTGCAAGTTGCAGAATGTATAAACCCAACATTTGCTCCAACATTCATACTCGTCTTTCTTTGCAATTTGATCACCTACTCCATACCTCCACTCACATGCTCCCCATCTTATGAAATTCAGTGCTATCTATTTCAATTTATATATTCAAATTTTAGCCGATATCCACACAATTTTTTATTACTTTTATCCTTGTTTTCTCATTCTATTATCACATTATCTTATTGTTTTTCTGTTAAAAAAAATATTGTGACACTGTCATGTCTAAGTAAAATTAAAAATAAATAAAAATTTATAAAAAAAATTAAATTAAATCATAAAAAATTAAAATTTGTTTTTAAAGACTCAAAATTAGGGGTGAGAATCGGGCAAAACGATGACAATTTTGTATTCTTCTTTGTTTCTAATACTCGCAATAACGGTTTCGAGAATCTCATTAAATATTTCAGAGATTTTCTTTCTCTATACTCTCCTCGGCGGATCCCCGTATTTTTCAGAGAATCTTCATCTATAAAAATGAACAAAATTATTATTTTACTGATCAAAATAAATGACAAATTCAGTTTAAAATATAAAGTTTAGATACATCAATTAGAATCAGTTACTAGATGTTGAAGATTAAAAGGGTGTTGCGTGGGGATAGATTTAGATGGGGGTTTTAGTTTATAAAGATTGAGATAAAAACATGTTAAAAAGCTTGATTGTGGCTAAATTTGACAGAAAATTAAAGTGATAATAAGATAGTTAGAGTTATTTTTATTAAGATATATATATATATATATTATGGCTATATAGATAAATAAGTATATATATATATATTAAAAATTTTGTAAAATATCTAGATTTTTACGGATATTTTTTTGGATCCCATGGTTATTTATACAATTATATTCAATTATTCTCACGGTTCGAATATAGTAATCTCCGTTCTCATTCTCATTTGAGCTTCGATGATAAAACTTCCTTATCTCCGTCCCCGTGTGTTCAGATTTTGGTTATTCCTCATTTTATCGGTTCGGATACTCACAATTTTCGAATATTTCCCACCTAATTTTCACCATACTCAGGATATGTCAATTTCTTTATATTTTTAATAATTTTATAAATGTTACCTTTGAAAGAAAAAATAAACATAATTATAATTTTAAAAATATAGATTCAAACAAAAAAATAGAATTTTTTACTTCTTTTAGAATATTTAGATATTTGTAATATCTTTAGTATTTATTTATTTTAAAACTTTTTATTACATGTGACATCATAAATTTTTATTTTAAAAAATATAATGGGACAGAGATAACAAAATGACAGCACAAAAGTCAAACGTATAAAAAAATGATACAACTATGAAATTAAAATTTAACCATGGGATAGGATCCCTTATGCAAAGGGATCTCTGGTTTGATTTTTTTATCCATTAGCGTTTAAAGTGTTACAATAATAAAGTATATTATTCTTTTAAGAATCAGATTAAAAAATTAAAAATGATATTTTAAAAAAATCCACAAATTCTTAATATAAACTATAAAATAAATATATACTTAATAAACAATTCAATTATGGTATAGTGACCAAAACAGCTATTGAACCTAAATTTTGGGGGGTTTCAATGTGAGAATTTCAAGATAATGTTTTTAAACTCCAAAATTCCAGAACCCACTCTGCAAAACACTGAACCAAGGAGATTTTGACACAAATGAAATGAACTGCCTAACTTAAACAAAAATCTTCTTGGAAATGACTGATGCAAGAGGGGATCTTGGAACTGCCACTGCTAATAAAAGATTTGGCTTCATATGGAAGAAAGGTGTTTTTGGTAATTTTAAAGTCGCCAAGTTCATGGACAAGCCGACATCTTATCCAACCACTAATCCACAACACTACTTCCACTGCCTTACCAAGTTATGGGCTTCGATGATTTTCGTAGGAGAAAAAAACAAGTCATGGGCGTGGAGCTTTTGACTCAGGCTAATATGATCCATGAACGAACGTAAAATTTTATATTAGAATGTATATAAAATTATATAAAAATTTAAATTTTTTAAAAGATATTATTGTCCCGAGCAATAGAAAATACTAGAGGTGAGAATTGTCGGGTACCCGGTTCATCCGGGTACCTCATTAGGCGGCTCGTGTCCCGGCCCATTATATCCGGGTACCCGAGATTCGTGTACCGTAAAATTCGGGTACCCGGTTCCTATTTTTTTAATTCTAAAATTAAAAGAAAAAATCACATGTTAAACACAAAAATATTTTTAAAAAATTAAACTTTAAACTTTAAAGAATATAATACAAACATAGAAAAAATATAGAGATTTAAACTTAATTTTAGAGTGAAAATATTAAGAAACATAAAATAAAAATATAATTTTAAATATAAAAAAATATATATTAATTTTTATCGGGTCGGCTCGGGTACCAGGTAAGGGGAAACATTCGGCATGTGTCCCGATAAATTTGTCGGATCGGGTACACGGCCCGGTCGGGTAATTTTTTTTTCGAAAATTACCCAACATTTTAAGTTCGGGTCGTCGAGTTTTCGGGTCGGATATTTTTTCCCACCCCTAAAAAATACCATGTTACATTGTTGCTCACTTGCTCTTCACAAGTACTTAAAGAGTTCCATGCCAACAATTTGCATGGACAATTTCCTTTGGAATTTTACTCTTTTAACTTTTCTCTTACGAAAGAGGTAATAACCAAAGCAGATCGAAACCCAAAACTCTTGTATGTCATCGCTTGAAGTCATTATATGAATCCAGTTCGTTCAACTTGATTATCACAAAAGAAACTAATTCCATAAGGCCTTAGTTGGCCGCTTGACCCCCCCCCCCCCCCCCCCCCCCCCCCCCCCCCCCCCCCTTTGACCACTGTATTTTTTTTAACTTTATTTTACCGGCGACGTCATTGATTTTATTGTTGGTTGATGTCCGTTGGTTTTTTTTTCATGTTTGGTTTTTAATAAGAAAATTTTGTCGTTATTGCACGTTTTCCTCTACCATTGTGAAACGTTTGTCTTTATCTTTTGACACATTTTTCGTCTTCTTTCTCATTTATTTTATGTTTTTTAAGATTAGATTTGACGACATCACGATTAATCAAGATGATACTTATTTGTAATTTTGATGATCTTTCATGCTTCGACTCTCGAATTCAATTTGAATATACAATTTGCGTTCGTGGATAGTTTTTAACAGCGCTCGGCTCTGATTTGTAGTTCTCAGTGGTCTTTCAATAGCTTAATCCTTTTTGTAGTTCGTTTGTCGATGCAATCATATTTGTTTGTATCTATTTTTTGTTTGAATCTTTTGGTTGAGTTTGTAACCTTTTTCATGTATGATCTAAAGTGGCTAGTTTCTTATGACAATGTTATAAGAAAATGTCCAGATTATATATTTAGTTTACGACGATAGTTGTTGTAACACCTCATTTTAGCCTCAATTTGTAAACCCTAAATTGTGAAAATTCCCAATTGGAAACTCTAGAATTTGGGGAAAATCTCGGATTTTAACCTAATTAGAATTTGGGACCTAATTGAATAAAGTTAAAGTTTGGTGGTTAATTTGTTAGGCGGGTTAAAATTGGGACCCTTCTTCTGTAATTTTACCGTTGTCTAGGGTAAACACTCTTTAGTCTGATTTCTTTTTTTTGAGCGCCGCATTCGAATCCCCTCTTCCTTTTTCTCTAAAAAAATCGAACACCCGCTTGTCTTCGTTGTCCGTTGAAGCTCCGGCCAAAGAGCTCTTACCGGTCGTTCGTCGTTTCGTTGCCACCAGTGGGTTCCCCGTGGCCGTCCGACCAAAACCCGCCTTAGAGTGCCCTGTTCGCTGCCTCTTATCGTCGGAACAGAGAGGCCGAAAGCTTCGACCTCTCGTCTTTCGCTGCCGTCCTCTTCGTGCGCCGCTTCCGTCTTGGGTTTGGGTGAGTGACGTGCTCGAGTCTGGTGGGTCTTCGGTTGCCGCCGCCGTCGGTTGGTCGGCCGTCGTAAACCATTACTGGTTGCCGCCGCCGTCGGTTGGTCGGCCGTCGTAAACCATTACTGGTTGCCGCCGGGATGGGTCATTTGTTTAGGGTTAATTTTGGGGAAGAGTTGATTAAAAATTTGAAATTGATTCGGGGATTAGGTTTTGATTTGAATTGGGTTTGAATGATGGAACTGAACTGGGTTGTGGGAACCGAACCAGACCAGTGCTCTGAACCGAACAGACCAATTTGACTGAGTTAGATGACGTCAGCAGTGACATCGTCTATTGTTGTAATGTTGATGCAGGCTGACGTCAGCGATGACTTTTGGGTTGACTTTTTCGGCCGAGTTCACCTTTATGTTTTTCGACGTTCTGGTTCCGTTTCCGCTGCCTGTTTATTAAAATTCGAACTCGAAATACCTTTTTGGATCAAGTTTATATGTTGAACTCAGAATTTTGTTAAGTGTTGCATCAGAGTTTGACTCAATTATTTATGTGTTCAGGTGACGTGGACTCTGACCCTGAGACTTTACCTCCTCCTCCGCCAGGCAGACCTCAAGTGGCACAGTCTTCGAGATTTGCTAGTAATATTTTTGTTAAGTGTAGTTTACTCGATGTGGCATAGTAGGAAATCTTATATAGTGTTCTTTGTTTTTAGGAGCTGATTCTGTTCGACCTTCTGCTAGGGCTGAGCATGGGAGACGTCACTATCGACGTTGATAGTTTAGCTGCCTAAGGTGTGTTCTTTGTCTTTGCTACATGTCTTTCATGTCTGATTGCATGATCTGTATGATACATATAGCTATGTGTTATTCTGTTATGTTATCTAATAAATATTATATGACTCGACTGTGTGCTATTCTGTTATGTTATCTGATAAATATTATATGACTCGAATGTTGTGATCATGTTATGTAACACATATCGGAATCAGACTATTATGTACATGCATCTTAGTTGTTTAATAAGATTGCATTCGGGCTCTGAAATCGGATAACATGTCATATCATTGGGATGAGATATTGTATGGAGGAAGCTCAGCGACTTCATCCTTCGGGTTGAACTTCGCTTCGGATTAGTAGTTTCATCTTTCGGGATAAGTTCTGCTTCGGACATGGTGTTGCGGTCTAGAGTGGTTCAGGGAAACCTCACTCTTCGGACGGTGATGTAGATGGGTGCATGTCATGTTATGATATTTATATGCCTTGCTTGTAATACTTCGGAATATCTGTTAAATCTTGATTTGTTGATTGACTGTTGGATTGACTTCTGTTATGCACATTAGAGACACACTGAGCTTTATAGCTGACACCCCCTTAGTATCTGTTTCAAATTTTCAGACTTAGGATTCGGTACTTGAAAGACCTCGTTTGAACGGATTTGACATTATCATTCAGTATGTAATATTTTAAGTTTTCTTTCACTATTTATCTATTTCGGACTTGGTTGTAATTTAGACTTTTATTTTGGATTGATGAACTAATTTACGCATGCAATGTTTTATGATGAAACTTATTGTAATTTTATCTTTCTTGAGGGGCAAGTTTTCTAAAATGACCAATATAAGTTAAGCAAACATCTTAGGTCAAAATAGGGGGTTACAATTGTAAACCTTATTGTAATTTTAGATATTTCCTTTATTAAATAAGACTAGCTGCTTTTGAAAAAAAAACACTAATCCCTCTTCCCAATCTTCACATTTTTCACGTTTATTTAGATTAAGGGAAAACTATACCAGTGACCACCAAACAAATTGGGGGTACCTATTTGGACCACCGAACTATAGAAATTGTCAATCAGATCACCAAACTTATAAAATTAACATATTTTGACCACCGTCGTTAAAAACCTAACGGTGGAGTGACGGAACTGCCACGTGGCAATTAATGGAAAATTTTAAAAATTATACATTTGGTTCCTGTTATTTACACATTTTTTTAATTTAGTTCTAATTTTAAATTAATAAAATAAAAATTATTTAATTAAGTAGTGGCACGTGTCAACACCTTATTGGAGGATTTTAATTATTTATATATTTAATTTTATTAATTTATTTTTCCCTCCAATCAAGTGGTGACACATGTCACCACCAATTTAGAGGAGAAGATAAATTTTTCCTCACCAGCACTAAGTAAGATTCGAACCTGGGACTCTAAAGGGTAAAGCCAATGGCTTTGCCACTACACCAAGCACAACTTTATGCTATAATTCTCCAGATATAATGTATATCTCTTATTAGTTTCTACATTTATAAGCCAAAAGCTCAAACCCTAAACAGTAATTTGACATATATAAATCATAAACCCTAAACTCTAACCCAAAATATTTCAAATTAATTTCACGCTAAAAATTTCAAATTAAACTCCAAACCTTAAGATTTTCAAATTAATTTCACGCTAAATATTTCAAATTAACCTTAAACCATAAACTCTAAATATTTCAAATTAATTTCACGCTAAATATTCCAAATTAAACCCCAAACCCTAACCTAAAACCCTAAAAATTCCAAATTAATTACATGCTAAATATTTAGGGTTTAACTTGAAATATTTAGCGTGAAATTAATTTGAAATATTTAGGGTTTAAATTAAAATAGTTAGCGTGTAATTAATTTGAAAATTTCAGGGTTTAAGGTTAGAGTTTGGGGTTTAATTTGAAATAATTAGCGTAAAATTAATTTGAAATATTTAGGGTTTAAGGCTTAATTTGAAATATTTAGCGTGAAATTAATTTGAATTTATATGGTTTAAGGTTAGGGTTTAATTTTAAATATTTAGCGTGAAATTAATTTAAAATATTTAGGGTTTAGGGTTTAAGACTTAATTTGAAATATTTAGAGTGAAATTAATTTGAAAATTTTAAAGTTTAGGGTTTAATTTAAAATATTTAGCATGTAATTAATTTGAATTTTAGGGTTTGTGGTTTAATTTGAAACATTTAGCATGTAATTAATTTGAAATATTTATGGTTAGAGTTTAGGGTTTAGGATTTACATATGTGAAAGTAGTGTTTAGGGTTTGAGATTTGAGCTTATAAATGTAGAAACTAATAAGAGATATATTATATCTGGAGAATTATAGCACAATGTTGTGCTTGGTGCAGTGGCAAAGCCATTGGCTTTACCCTTTGGAGTCTCAAGTTTGAATTCTGCTTAGTGCAGGTGAGAAAAAATTTATTTTTCTCCTCTAAATAATTAAATATAAATAATTAAAGTTCTCCAATAAGGTGGCACGTGTCACCACTTAATTAAATATTTTAATATTTTATTAATTTAAAATTAGGACTAAATTGAAAAAATGTGTAAATAATAGGGACCGAATGTGTAATTTTTAATTTTTTTCATCAATTTTCACGTGGTAGTTCCGTCACTCCACCGTTAGGTTTTTAACGGCGGTGGTCAAAATAAGTTGATTTTATAAATTCGGTAGTCTGATTAACGATTTCTATAGTTCGATAATCCAAATAGATATCCCCAATTTATTTGGTGGTAGTGAGGTGGTTTTCCCTTAGATTAAAGGTTGTAAGACAGGTGATAGGTCCATTTGCCGAAAGTTAGATGTGTAGCTAGCTAACAGTGAATACAATAAAAGCCAATGGCACCCTTTGAACCACTCTGCCTACCTTGTTTCGTATTAGCTGTTTCATACGATGATGGGGTAATAATAATAATAACTGAACCTTCGTCCAGACTTTCAACCCAACCTGTAATTTGTCTTTGGTTGCAATCACTGTCTCCCGTTTCATTTTTCCCCATTTTCTAATAATAAACAGAGATTCAAGACAGAATTTGGAAATGAATGAAATTTTTTATTCTTCTCAGTGTTGTATCTAACCTTAAACCAACTGAAGACAGCTTTTGATTCCTATTGGAAGATTATGTATAGATTTGTAAATCAAAGGCATGTCAGATATAAGCATCTTGCAAGACCTGGCTGACATACCTCGACGGAACGGAATACCGATCACCCCAACAACAAGCTATAGATGGAAAAATAGAAGTTGAAACTAGGGAGGAGGAAGAGGAACTCAAACGAAAATGAATGTATAAACTAGCCTGCTGATAAGATCATCTGCATTCCTCCCTTGTCAATCATGTTTCTTCTCACATAAGTTTTGAATCTGTTGATGCATAGACCGCCGGCTATGACTTTAGTTTTGTTCAGAATGCTTTGTTGAAACCTGTGTGTCTGTTCTTGTTTCATGCTTTCTTTTGCTTCGATGTTTTGATCTGGATGTTCGGGTTTTGGTGGTATGCTTCACTATGGGCTCTTGGATTCCCATCTCTGGTTTTTCTTTAACAGGGAGTTCAGGGGGAGTATCTGGCCATGGAGTACGTTTTGATGGGACAGTGATGTCCAAAGGAGGGTCAATGATCCATCTGCATGATGTACAAACTAATGATCAGATTGCATGGAGAGGAGACGAAGCCGGATCGATTGGAGTCATCAAACTATAGAATGCAAACCAATAAACACATACAAAACAACGGTAGCCCATGAAGTGTGTAGAGTGTAAACATAATTAAAGTACGCATGGATCATCATGGAAAGTGGAAACATGTTATACATTATATAATAAACAAACACACACACAAACATGAAACAAACAAACAAAAGAAGTAACTTACATTATAAGGATATAAATGTACTTGCAGTCGCAATGAATTCCTCAAAAACACAGAAAAGGTAAAAAATTTACTCCTACCATCCTAAGTTGAATGTTGTTCATTGACATCTCTTAGTAAACAAGTTAACAAATGCAGAGATTCCTAACATCTCAGTCCACAAATAGGACAAGTTCTTAATGTTTCATAGAAGGCATTTAGAAAAATCCAGCAGAAGACATTAGTTAATGTTCAACCCACATGGTTCGGCGGAGCAATGTATACAACTGATTCCTCAGCATCTAGTTTTGTGCCCAAACATCGATTAAATTACACGATTCTTGATGATGATACACCATATGACGAAAATTTCACTACATGTGAAGTAAAGGGTGCTTAATTTGGAGTTTGTCGATGTCGTTCCATACATAAGGTCTACAAGTTGACACATCATAACCGTCAAATGCATTGACAAATGAATGCAAACCAATCCATATCATATGTAATATTATAGTTTTCTTACTCTATGATCAGTCTGCCATCAATTATATTATCTAACCTTGTAGTGTTCGTATTCATCAAACCCAAATCAAGAGTAAGAAAGATTACCTATTTGGCACAATTATAAACCACCACTTATTCAATTTAATCATTATGGAAGAGTTCAAGTTGTCATTGATTTTTCATTTTAATCATTAAGCAGCACAAGACCGAAACATAATGAGAATCAGATGAGAGATTCACCTGGGAGGGAATTTGCTATCAGCACGAGCTTCAACTCGAAGCCACCAGAGTAAAACTTGACGACCACAGCTTCCAAGTGGCTCCACCACTGAAGGGTCTGTAATCAAACCCAATGGACTCTCAACATCTCCATCCAACATATCGATATCCTTAATCCAATCCAGCTTATCTTCTCCATCTTTCCAAAGCAACCTAGAATTCAAAACAAACCCTGACCACTCCAACTTCCTGGGCAGCACAGTCAATCTATCATCAATATTAACAGCACTTTTCCCTGCAAAGGGCAATGTATTAAAAGTATGCCATCCTGCCAACATATTAGACGCATTACACGCCGGACCTTGAATCGGCATTCTAGGATTCTCCTCTTCCTCCTTTCGATCTGATGACTCATCGATATTAGCTGAAGTAGCAAGTATTCCAACGGAAACTGCCCCGAACCATTTCACATTTTGGATCTCATCAAAAAGTTCCATACTATGCATATTACTGTCATCCGCAAACATAACAATCCCATCTAGTTTCTTCTCTCTTACAATTCTGCCGACAAAGTAACACAAAATTGGGAGTCAACCCTCGATTATAACAACCTAATTCCGAAACGTATAGTTGTCATCATTTTAAAATTAAATAAAATTTTAATTAATGATTTACCTTAGGGCGTGAAGGCGCATTATGGACTCCAATTTATGTCGTTCGTCCCAGGAATTCGGCATCCGTTGATTGATTCCGACGTGGATAGTTTTCAAACCAGATTTCTCAATAAGCGACGCCGTTTCATTACTGACACCGCCGGCCTCCACCACGATCCAAACCAGATCGTACGGAACCACCATTAGCGAGTGCATAACGCCGGTCAAATGCAGCGCTTGGAACGTCCGTACATACGTCGGGGTGACCGCGATAATTGTCCTGGGATCCTTCACACCGAATTGTAATCTCTGCTCCTTTTGAACTCTTTCTAAGATCCGATGCGCCTTCATAACCTCGACCGGATCCGGATGCGGCCACGGACGGATCCTGATCCCGTGCCTCCCTACAACCACTCGTGAATTTGTCGCCGTCTTGTTCGGAAAAGGCAACCGGAAGTTGTTGGCGACGGAGTTGGTGGACAGAACGGAGTGAACATCGAGGGTTTTGGCGAGCTCGACAGCGGAACGAAACGGCGGCGTGTAGAGGTTGGAGGAAGAAGTGGAGAACAATAAGAAGAAGACCAAGCGAGAAAAACGGAATCCGAGAACTAAGCTGATTAAACAACAGAGACAGTGGAGGATAATCCAAAAAACAGCTGCTGGCGATTTATAGCCGCCGTCGGATGATGAATCTAACGGTCCTGATGACCTGAAGCTGTTGCTCCGGCGGCTAAGATAGCTCTGATGCAACGCGGAAAGCTTCATTGTCACCCCAATCCCAAAGCTCCCGCAAGAAGAAGTTTTCTGGAATTATAAGAGGGATTGCTTTTAATTTGGTGAGGAAGGTGGACTTAAGAATTTGATTAATGGAATAAATTTATGATTCCTTAAATAAATTTTGGTTTTTAGTTAATTAATTTTTAAGTTTTGTTGTTAATACTTTTCCATTTTTTTTTTGTTGTTGAAAAAAGTATGATTAAATAGATAATCATACACTGCGAGTGTTACTGTATGTTTCGTTAAAAAAATTTAACTACGCCTAAATAGGGAAAAAATAATACTTTTCCGATTCTTTAAAGACATTAGCACATGATTTAGGGGTGGGGTCAGGTGACAACAAAGCTTAATACTCAAATTTAGGACACAATTAAAAAGCTGGAAATAAAAAAAAAAAACACACACACACAAAATGACGCGTGGGAAGGTTTTACTGCTGGCTTAATTTGCTGAATTTAGACAACGAAGCTTACCATATTTCCCCCCCTATAATTATAGGTTTTCAATTCGTTAGCGGTTAATTTATATCGAATTTTACGAATATTTATTATAAGGATAACTTTCACTTTTAATTTAATTTTTTTTATTTATAACGAAAAAATTTAAAAGACTTAATGTATCATCCGTTAAATCATTAGTTTATTAATAATGAGCTTAAGTTTACTATTACAAAGTATTTTTCACCATTTTACAAGTTTTCTGTCAATTCTTTTATTTCTGCTAGTGTAATAATTTCTAGTTAATCATTCCATCCAGTAATTTTACAATTTTATATTTTTCCATTTGCAAATTTTATTAAGGATATTATAAAATATTTAAATTAATATAAACATACTTATAAATCCGATATTCCACGTCTAAAAGTTTCACCTATACCAACCCAAGTTTGATATTTACTTGAGAACTTTCATGTATGTTAATGTAATTACCTTATATTTAAACTTTATTATATATGAAATTCATATTTATATTAGAGTTTCTCAAATTTTATTATATCTTCTATGTAATAATATATGGATATAACGACCAATCATGGTTATATTTAACATATACATATAATTAAAAAATCAATCGCGATTATAAGTGAAATTGTTTATAAATAATGGAAACTATTACCAATATATGGGAAGTTGAGGTCCATATAGGGTTAGGTAAATGGTCAAATAAGTATAGGTTGGTGGTCCTTAATTAAACAATGAATAAGCAAGTATTTATAATATATCGTCCAAAATCCGATTTTTTTCTTCTAGAATTCATATCAATGAGTTAGTTTAGTTATATACTATAATGCATATTCAAAAAAAAATTATATACTATAATGTGCCTCTCATTACACGTTAAATAATTACATTAGTATTAATTAATAATATTTAGAAAGAGAGTTTTCCAAACCCTAGCCACTCTCCTCTACCAAAATCCCTTTAACTCTAGTCGTTCTCTACTTTATCAATCTCTTTGATCTGTGGTCGGCAATCAACTTTAGTATTAGTTGTCAACCACCGGATCTATTAATTTTTTTGTTTTTTATTTTAATAGGAATCTTTTTCTCTGTTCTTGTGACACGCTTTTTTCCTCTATCCTTGTGATATGTCTTTGTTTTTTGTTTTGTGGTTTAATTCATCTGTCTTTGTGGTATGTTTCAGCATACCCTAGCGATCAATTATTGTTCGCACAAAGATTCAATCAGCGCTAGTTTTTTTATTTATATTTTTGTCGGTGGTCACTTGGAAAGTTATATCCCCACTCGATTGATGGTTGTTTGCCGATGAAATCAGTCCTGAGTAGTGGTACTTTTTGCTTGACAACTTGGATCGCGCATCACTCCTTCTTCCTTCTTTATGCGTGTCGTTTAGACAGAGACAAGGAGATTCAGGAGGCTGCTAAATTTTGTGGTATGCTTATCTCCATAGAAATTTTCATTTTTCTTTGTTTTTGGGTTGTAAGGATTTTTTTGAGTTGTTTAATCCAAATATTCTTCTTATTGGATGCATTGTAATTGTGATTTTTTCTATAGATTTAATAAAATTTTAGTGGTTTTATCAAAAAAATACTTTAGTATTTTAAATATGAATATTTATTTTATACACAAGTACTTGTGAAAACTTTGTTTACATAAACACTTTAATTTTAAGGTTTAAAAATTCTGTTTAGATTTTAATGTTTATAAGACTAAGTGTAATAGTTTTAAATTTAGAAATTGTTAATAGAATTTGAAGTTTATACGGGAAAAGGTTGCGTTCGTATTTACAATTTCCTTTGTTTTCTACTCAATTTTCATTTGTGTACGGTTTCTGTTGCTCCAAACAAAAGGAATATAATAATGGCACGCCATCAATTTCCCATTTGTTCCATTAAAAAAAATCCCATTTGTTACTCAACTGGTTTTCTAATCCAATCACTATTATTTCCTCAATCAAAAGTATAATAAAAAAATATGGAAAATGCGCATGAAATTTATAAATTTTGATTTGAGCACGTGAAAACCAATTTAGGGTTTGAAAAAAAAAGTGGAGTAAGGAAGGGAGAAAGAGTTTGGTGTAGAAAGTGGGTGAGTTTCCTTTAGAGCGAGGCAAATATATACTTATCTCCATCCATCTACTTATATTCATTCTTGAATATAAATTTTCTGAATCTATTTAATATTTTTCTAAATAACTTAAAGGTGTTACAAGGTAATATCTGTTCTTATATATTTTTAACCGTTTAATAATGCGCATACAATATGTAGACAAAACAACTTAATTTTTATGTATGCTATGTATTAATTGAGATAATTATTTATATATTTAAAGATTAAACATTTATGAACCTAATGAGTGGTCTCGGTCGAAAAGAGGATGTTATTCATCCTAAAAACCTGAGTTCAATCTGTTTTATCTGCAAGGTGTGTGGCACATCGAAGGTTAAGAAAATTATGAACATATACTACCTTGTATAAGTAAATGAAATGTAAAATATAATGATACAATGTTGATATCTCAATTAAAGGATATAATTTTTTTTCTGATTAAGCAAATATCTATTTTATGGTCTATATTCGAAATTTATAATTCTTACTTTTAACAATATTATTTCCAATGATCGAACCCGTGTTCTCTCGCATATTAATGTATTGGATTTGATAGAATGCAAAATTAGTACACATTAGCCCATGCTGACGACCTTATTGGGCCACTTACTTCATTAAGCATGCTGACGAATGCTCACTTTAATCCAAATTGTTCACCGGGCTTCATCTTTAAAAATTTTAAATCCCAAAACATAATGTATTGGTCCTCCTTGACCCTTGTATAGTTTATCAAAAAAATAAAAACCTCTTTGTATATTTAGTTTTATTATATTATATAAATAATAAAAGAACATTTTTACTGGTTTTACTTTTTATAGCTTCAAAAAAAAAAAAATACTGTAGTGGAGAATTAAAGAAAATTTATTGTCTCTCTCCATTAATTTACATCCAATTAAATCTTTGATATTATATAGAAAAACAAATTAAACTCATTTGTCAATAAAAATCGTTTCCGACTAGTTATATCGTTAAACAAATATTAGCTTGGTAAATAGAAAAACCAACAAATGGGTGACAACACATATATAAACTTTGTCTTCGATTACTCAATGAAATAAACTCAAAATACTACATTTAAGCACTTGGAAAGCCCAATATCTGAGATTATTATTATTATTGTTTACATTACCAAAAATTTACCAACAATAACTGAGCCACTCTTTGGTCCACTCTCACCATTGTCATTCCTGATTAATCTTAAGCATTTTTCATTGTTATTTTATGATTTCAACAAGAAAAATATTTTTGATACAATGTGACCTATGAATAATATTGAGTTATATAGACAAAACGAACCACTGGGGGTTCTGGACAGGCGCGATAGGAGCGACCGCACAGGGCCCTCAATAGAAAGAGGCCCAAAATAAAGAACCTAAATTTAATTAAATATTTGTAAATATATATATATATATATATATATATATAATTATGTGTGTATATATATACATATATTTACGTGTGTATATAAGTTAATTTTTTGTGTTAAGATTTTTTTTTTGAAAAAAATAACTTATATCTCTTATTGATTATAAATTAAAGGGCCCCATTTTAATATATTATACAGGGCCCCTAAAATTTTTGAACCGCCCTGAAACGAACTATTAGTGTTTTTTTTCTTTAAAGAAACATTAATATGGAATTCAATGTCACAATGTCAAAGTATTGAAGATGTTTTTTGAACCTCCAAGGTAAACTTCAATGATATTGAAAGCTTTTACAAATCAAATCAAATTTATTTTATTTACTCGATGACCTACTTAAATGTTATTCTTAATGTAATAAAAACACTAATTGTTTTGTTAAGGTGATAAATGCAAGATTAAGATATTGTCCAATGAGTTGTGAAGAAAAGATTAATATCTTATAACTTTCTATTTCGAAAAAAAGTGAACATGGCATTTTTAAATATGTCTATTTTTTGTTTAGTGCTTCACCTCCATGTGGTTTCCATTGCCTTTCCGTCTTTTGACTTTAGGGTCTCTGCTTCTGTACGGACTGAGTTGTGGTTCATGGAAACTGCACTCTCTCATTCTTTCTTTTTTTCTCTTCTTTTTATAAACATGTCCTTATAAAACGACGACGAAAATGATATTCAACCTCCAAGAAACTTCCTTTGTCATAGCCAATTTGGATGCATTAGAGTAGAGCTTTTTCTTGCTTCTCTTTATAAAGTTTGATACCGTACCACTCATGAAGTTCTTTTAATTTTCACATGGAATTAAAATATCATATATTTTTATTTGATATTTAAAAGAAATACGTCAATATATTATATTTTAACTCTATTTATGGGAGCAAACGGCTTAGGACAGAGTTTTGACTCGATCATCACGTGTGTCCCAAAGTCCCAACCTCTGTTTGACCAATCTAGCCTCTACCAAATAATCAAATCAAGACATTAGGTCAATGACAGTGTGCCCGGCATCTTCAATAAATAACCTAAAAATGGATTACTATTCAACACAAGAAATTTAAGGCACTAAAATTTACTAATTTTCATCAAAAAATATTATTTTATTTTCTTTCGTATGCTGTGATTGGATCTTATTCGAACCTACATTTGACGGGCAAATGTTAAGACGACAGATCAGTCACCTAAATGGCCAAAAGGGTTCCATAGCCGTTGCTAGTCCACTACCCGAACCATTTTCTCATCGCTTTTCAACCTTTTCTCTCTTGTATTTTTTCTTTGCTTTGAATGTTTATGTTGCAGACATGGCCGTGGAGTGGAGCTTGTGATTATTTATAGAAACAAATAGCGACAGTTTGTTTGCGAAAATGGAAGAAAACGTCGTCCAAGAAGCGGCTTCCGGGATTGAAAGCATCGAGAAACTCATCAGATTACTTCCCCAAACTCAACAGCAAAACAATGGCAGCACCAACCTTGATTCATCAATGGACTGCAAAGCTGTAGCAGACGTTGCCGTTTCCAAGTTCAAGAGAGTCATCTCGCTTCTGGGTCGAACCAGGACCGGACACGCTCGTTTCAGAAGAGGCCCGGCAGTTCAAGACCGTGAAACCAAGGCGGCGGTTTATCACGCTACGCCGATACAGCAGATTCCTCCGCCTGCTCATCCTCATCGTGATTCATCAACAACCATCAATTTTTCATATTATTCTGCCGGGAATTCGTTCATGTCATCCTTGACGGGAGATACCGATAGCAAGCAGCCATCTTCAGCATCTGCGTTTCAAATTACCAATCTTTCGCAGGTTTCCTCTACCGGGAAGCCTCCTTTATGTTCTTCCTCGAGGAGAAAGTGTAGCTCTGATAACCTGGGTTCTAGCAAGTGCAGTGGCTCTTCAGGCCGTTGCCATTGCTCTAAGAAAAGGTACATACACATATATCAGGTTCTTAATTATTGTGTTTAATTTCTTGCTTAAGTTTACGTGTTTTGAATCTCTGGGTTTTTGACAGAAAGATGAGATCGAAAAGGGTCGTAAGGGTTCCAGCCATAAGCCTGAAAATGGCTGATATTCCACCAGATGATTATTCATGGCGGAAATACGGTCAGAAACCAATAAAGGGTTCTCCACATCCTAGGTAATTTCATCGAACAACAATTTAACAAAATCTTCTTAAATTACTCCCTGTTAAAGCAAGAAACATAGTTTCGTATTTTAGTTTTTCTAACATGTTGTTTTCTTTGTCTGGTTTCGGATCAGGGGTTACTATAAGTGCAGCAGTGTAAGAGGATGTCCAGCCCGCAAACATGTGGAAAGAGCTTTAGATGATCCGTCGATGCTGATAGTTACATATGAAGGCGACCATAACCATTCTCTAGCTGTTGCAGAAACCACCAATCTCATCCTGGAATCTTCTTGAGAAGGAAAACAATATTTGCAAATCAACCCCCCAAACTCCAATTTCGTTGCATTTCTCAGCAAATTAATCAAATCTCAAAGGAGATTTTCAACGGGGTTAGTTCATTTACCTGGTGAAAATACATGCCCAAGCTTTCTTTAATCTTCTTTCCCTTTAATTATATGAACTAATTGAATTAAATTATGGTTTTTTTGCATTGTCCTTTCTTTTTGTTCTTGTTTTAGATGATTAATATTTTATGTTTATTAGATCAGTGAAGCAGAAATTCTATAATTAAATAGTATATTAACTGCAAAAGAGAGATATTGAGTCAAACAAGTGGAAAGGTGTGGACAATTATGTGGGGTTAGAGACGGTTGACTGTAAGAGAAAGAGGTTGGCAGTTGGGATAGCTAAGTTAACTACAGGTTGGTGATGGGTATAGATTTTAATAATTTCAGCATTTGTTGTTGTTGTTGGAATATCATAAATTCTACATAGGTTTTGTTAGACATTGCAATATTTTTTTAATAGAGTACATGTCTATTTTATAGTGCATGTTTAGGATTCATAGTTCTTTTTTTTTAATAATATCGCTTCCAATGAGCGAATCCTATTCTATCTATAGAAGGACAATGTGCCTTGGCATATGCCACGTCAGCAGATCTTAACACGTGGCAAATTCAGTTAGCATCACCCATTGACTGTCAGTTGACCGGTAGTTTTCATCTAACATAGGCATATTTAGACTAAATAAAAACGTTGGGTGTTGTTTGTTCTAAAAAAAGAACAAAGGGCCAAATGATAAAATATGCAAACGTTAGGGGCATCTTTTCTTATTTTTCCATGAAAAATTAATACTTAAATAAATAAATAAATTTAAATTCATATTTTTATGACTTATTTAAAGGAAATACTTCGATTTTATTTAAATAAAGATGTAGATAATGAAAGAAATTTTAAAATTAATGAAGAATGAAATTTTGTAATTTCAAACTATATATATGAGTCATGTTAGATAATGTTTTTGTTCTATTTAGGGTGAACATTCGATTAAATCGATTTCAGTCAAAAAATTTCGAGTTATTCAAGTTGACGAGACATAAGTTATAACTCAAGCTTTACTTGATTTTTTTCCAAGTCGGATTGTTTGAGTTTATGTTCAAATTTAATTGTAAATATTTACAATATTATGATACTAATTTGTTCTAATTTAAATAGTTTTCTACAACCATGTACACTATATATATCTTTATAATTTTCCATATGCGTTATACATATATCTTTATATTTTATAACATGCAAATCGATCTACTAATTACTAAAAAAATTTAATTATTCTAGTTTTTTTAGTTATTCAAAAGACTAATTTTTAACTCATTTTTTTTTATTTTTCGAGTCGAATTTTATTACATCTAAATTTATTTATATTGACCCAATAATAATATTTTTCTAAATTCGTGTATATATATACGTATCTCGTCTTAAGTCTTTAACTTGTGTCATTGACTAACAGTGCTCAAATCGGAATAAAGAATGTTATTAGTATTATTTTGAAAGAGCTTGGACGTCACTCAAATGGGGAAAAGTCAAAAGGGGTGGGTGGAGAAACTGATATATTTGTAGCCTTGACGAAGGGACCTGCATTTTTATCTTGCTTTGCCTTGCCTCATTGTCAAGCTTCGAAATTGAAATTGGTCCCCATTCCACTTCTTTTTTATTAAATTACCCCTCACATGTGTTTTCCACCTTCAATAATATTACCACATCTATTTCTTTTACTAACTACTCAAATAAGATGCTGATAAATAGTTACTGCTGTTTTTCTTCATTTCAAGCAAAAAAAAAAAAAAAAACTCAAATAAGATCAACACCTATTTTTCAAATTATATATTTTAATAGTTTTAAGTTGATCATAAGATAAACACACTTAATTTTTAATATTTTAAAATATTATTCTATTTATTATTTAATCATTTGATAAGACATGCCTATAAATAAAGCGACCTAAATCCGAAATTTTAAGATAAATATATCATCTTTTACACTAAAACTAGTCCTTAAGTTCTTTTGAAACATGTTTTTAGATATGCTCTAAAGTATTTTGACAATATCGTTTAGCTAGACTATTAAGATAGGCATAATAACAAATTTAATTATTTGCGTCACATTGGTTCTAACTCTTTTTATTGATTACCTTATCTCATTATCGGACAAAAGTTTTATGTCCGTTTTTGATACCCTATTTATGTATCAACACTAAAAAAAATTAAATTCTAATTGTTAATTTATAAACCTTAAACTATAAATCTTAAACACTAAACCTTACCCACTATACCCCAACCCTAGGGATGAAGTTAGAATTTGGGGTTGGGGGCAAAAAATAAATGTTTGAAAGTGTAGAGGCAAATTAAAAAAAACAATTTTAAAAATAATTTATATAGGAGGACAAAGGTGAAAAAAATCTAAGAGTGGAAGAGGCAATTGCCCTCTAATCTTAACTCTTAAATTTTAAACTAAAAATTTTAATATGAGGCATAAATAAACACAGTACAGGGCAGAAAATTTATTCTCTTTTATCTTTAAAATTTAGGTCAATTTATTGTTATTTTACATGAAAAAACTTACCAACCTAATAATTTTTATTAACGTATTAGTGCAATCCATGTGTATTTAAAAATTATTATAAAACAAAAATTAGAAATGTCTGTAAACAGTTTTCATTTAGAAAACTTGTCCTATCCAACAACGAATTATACGTGGACTATCATAAAAAATATCAATTCAATGTCAATAAAATCTTAATAGTTCAAAAAGTTTATTTTAACCAACTCTAGTACGGCGAAAGAATTTAGGCCCATCTCTTGTTGTTCAATCATATATAAGACAGTGATCAAAATTCTTGTAGATCGTCTTTCTCCGTATTTTTCTGGAATGATTGCCCTTAGTCAATCTGCTTTTGTGAAAGGGAGGAGTATAGTGGACAATACTCTTCTCGCGCAGGAGTTGGTTAGGGGATACTCAAGGAAATCCCTTTCCCCTCGGTGTGCCATCAAAATCGACCTACAGAAAGCTTTTGATTCTGTTAATTGGGAATTTCTTGTAAAGGTGCTGGAAGCTATGGGATTGCCTGCAGTCTTTTGTGGTTGGATTCAAGCTTGTGTGTTAAACTCGAGGTATTCAATTTCCTTTAATGGTAGCTTGGTTGGGTTCTTCAAGGGGAGAAGAGGGGTGAGGCAAGGTGACCCCCTTTCTCTATACCTGTTTGTCCTTATTATGAATGTCCTTTCTTCAATGTTGAATTTAGGGGCCACGAAGGGGATTTTCCATTTTCATCCGAAATGCAAAAGAGCCACCTTGACTCATTTGTGTTTCGCCGATGATCTACTTATCTTTTGTAGAGGTGATATTGATTCTATCTTGGGTGTTACAAGTATTTTGGAGCTGTTTTATGAGATTTCTGGGCTCAAACTAAATGTTGCTAAGACTGAACTTTATGCCTGTGAAATTGGGGATGCGAATTTGACTGCTATTTGTGCTGCTACTGGGTTCAAATTAGGCCACTTGCCCGTTAGGTATTTGGGAGTCCCTTTGGTGACAAGGAAGTTGCAGGTGAAGGATTGCCAACCTTTGCTGGACAAGATCTCTGCGAAGCTAAATGGTTGGTCTAATCGAAAGCTGAGCTATGGTGGTAGATTGCAACTTATCAGAGCAGTTTTATTCAGCATATCGAATTATTGGTGTCGGCAGTTGATCCTTCCCAAGGCGGTTATTTGTCGTATTGAGCAGATTTGTATGAGATTTTTTTGGAAGGGAGGTGATACAGCTGTTCATGGAGCCCGAGTGAAATGGAGTGAAATTTGTTTTCTGAAATCGGAGGGTGGCCTTGGTCTTAAAGATATTGGTTGCTGGAATAAAGCTTGTGTTTTCCTCTTAATGCGTAATATCCTCGCTGATCAGGGCTCTCTTTGGGTCGCATGGCTAAAGGCTTATGTCTTTAAGGGGGCTGATTTCTGGTCGCTCGAGATTCAACCTCACTTTAGTTGGATGGTGAGGAAAATGTTGAAGATGAGGGCGAAAATTGGCTTGATCTTCGCGGGTGTTTCGAATTGGTCGGTGGTTAACACTGCGTGGATTTTTGAGAAGGTGAGAAATCGAAAGGAGAAAGTTGATTGGAGTCGATTAGTGTGGTGCCCTTCCCATGTTCCGAAACATAGTATCATCGCATGGATGTGTGTTTTAGATAGACTTCCTACTAGAGATCGTTTATGCCGGATGGGTATTGCTTCCTGTGTTGGCTGTGTGATGTGTCAAGATGGTGTGGAATCTCGTAATCATTTGTTTTTTGAATGTCCTTTTGCTGCTGCAGTTTGGAGTTTGATCTTGCTGAAATGCAATGTTCATCGGCAAATTCTAGTTTGGGAAAAAGAATTGCAGTGGGCAGTAGTGCGATTTAAAGGGAGGTCCCTTATTGCAAACATCCTATGTCTTGCATGGTCTGCTTGCATTTATAGTATTTGGGAGGAGAGGAACCTTCGGATTTTTAGGGGAGTTTCTCGTACAGTGGCCGATTTGGTTGAAGGTGTACAGACGATTATTAGCCTCAAGTTCCAAAACAAAGACATAGATTTAGATGATAGTGTAAATGTTAGTTTGTGTACAGAGTGGGATATCCATATCTAAAAGTGGATCCCGATTAGATTTATTGTAATGGTGTTGGTGGATTTGGATGTTGAATAAAATCACAGCTCTTATCCAAAAAAAAATTTGAAGGTCAAAATTATGAAAAATAAATATTATAAGTTAAATTTGTCATTACAAAATATAATATTACGTACTAAATTTAAACCGAATAAGGATTATTTGTGCGGATTCAGAAAAAAAATTCCCGTTATTAACAAATCTAAAAACCAATAGGCCCTTAATGTTTTTGGTACAAATAACGAAAACTACAAAATTTAAAACGAACCACCCCTGCCCTGAGCATCTTCTAGGAGCAAAAACATTAAACTAGAGCAAAATTTTTATTTTTTTCGAACCGAGTTTTTGTTATATCTAATTTTATTTGTATTAGCTCAATCAATGATATTTTTTCATATATATATATATATATAATGTTTGACTCAGTCACATGAACCATTAAATTGGAACATATGCATATTTTGGATGAAAATCCACTGCTTTTTTTGGGTGTCCCTACTTATATCTCACGCTCAAAATTAGGTCTATGGTCCTATGTTATGGTTTATGGTTAGAGTTTAGGGAATTTAGGGTAGAGTGTATTTTTAGGGTATAAGGTGTAGGGTTTAAGATTTAAAATTTGGAGTTAGGACTTGTAATTTAATTTTGTAGTGTTTTTTTAGTGTTGGGGCATAAGTAGGGACATAAGTAGGGGCATGAGAAAGGAGCAGAGAATTTTATACCATATTTTGTGAGGTTTTTTTCGGGTAAAAATCCTCTGCCTCCTAACTATGCCCCACACTTAAAATCACTTAAAAGTTAAATTCTAAATTCTAACCTTAATTTCCACATCATAAACTTTAAACCCTAAAAATACACCATACCCCTAACTACAACCCCTAATATTAAACCCTAAACATACTATTTTAAAATGAAGACATAAAAAAAAGTATGATAAAAGAGACAAACTATTTCTATCAGTTTTTTTTTTCTCGTCTCATCAAGTAGACAAATTTTTATCTTAAACAACGTGGAAACCCTAAACAACCCTCCATCACTTTGATTCACATCAGCCCACTAAAAGAAACAAAGAGAAGAAAAGAATTGGGATAAGAAATTTCATTTCTGATTCAATGAACTTACATTTCTTTTCATTGCCAAAAAAGTTATTTCCTCACACACACCGCCATCAACAAAAAAGGGTGGATCGATCCAACGCAAATTTCAAAACAAACCATGATAAATATGAACCCTTTTTTGACCCCTTGGTACTGTATATGTATAATGATTATGAATCTTTGGTTAATGTATTCTTCTTCTTCTTACGACAGTATTCGAAGCTGTTTTCCTCCATTCTTTCCACCACGAAATGTGCGAGCGTATCGTTGTATTCCACCATGTTCTCCTTGCACAAAAACTCCTCCCCGGGCATCTTCTCCACTTCTCTGTAATAATCATGGACGAAGATATGAGTCTTCGGGTTCCCACCTTTCTTGCTCCTTGCCAGCACCCCGGATGTGAACATCGGTTGTATCCTTCCGGGGCCGTCGGGGCCGTCGCCTCTCGGTCCATCTATCAGTATCACATCCCAATCCACTTCGTAAACATGGTTCGGCAAGTCATTGATCCCAAGCTTGCACTCCGAGAACAACAGGTTCTGGACCGGTCTGCATTCGTTCCGAATCTGTTCTCTAGCCGACGCTATTAGCTCCCTTGTCTCGCTTATCTTGGTCGTGTATTGGACGTCAAAGGCGTCGATTTCGGGATGTAACTCTTCGTAATACGCCGCGTAGTACCGGTTTTCGTCGATGAAAACGGTCCGTCCGTTGTGGTTCAATGCCTTCCAGAGAAGGGTTTCTTGCGTTAGGCCGAAAACAAGGAAGTTGCAAGGGGAAGAACATTTGCGCAGCACATCGGATATCGGCTTCAGCTCGGAGTATGCCATGTGGTAACTTTCGTTGTTTTTCGAAGCATAATGGAGGAGGGTGTTGATGACGGAGGTTGGCAACGGCTGACCACTGACGACAGAGCCCGAAGAAGATCCACCCACAGCAGGGCCGCCGGTCACGGTTGTGCTGGCGGCGGCAGTTTTACCAGTAATTGACTCTCTGGTGTATATAAGAGTTAAAAGGAAAGCAATGGTGAAGAAGGAAACAAAAGCGAGGAGCCATAATCTGTTTGAGCTCCCTTGTTTTTGGATATAAGGGTGGAGGAGAATTAGCCTGGTATTGCTGTTACTGTTCTTCATTTTCTCGGCAGCTTCTCTCTCTTTTTTCCCTCTCGGTAATGAATCAGAAGAATTTGTCTTCTGATGAGAAGAATGAGAGAAAATGGGGTTTGATTTAAAGAAGAATATACAACATGAAGTGATATTACAGACAACCTAATAATGTTCTAGAAAACCAAATTATACGTTATGGAAAACACAATAAGTATTTTTTTTCTCTTTTCTTTTTAAGTTGGCTGGTTTTGCTTCTATGTATATCTCATGTGGTTGTTGAAATTCAATAGGATACTAATTTGTATAAATAAATAGGAAAATTTTACAATGTTCGACAAACATTGATAAACACCGTTAACAATGAACACCGATGAACAACATTAAATTTTTTTTAAAAAATTAAAAATTTAAAGGACTAAAATTATAATTAAAATTATTTCTTAAAAAAATAAAAATCAAATTTAATAGTTACTTTATAATATTTTTTAATAGGTTAGAATGAAATATACTTAATTTTCCTAAATCCTAACAAAATCAATCTCTTAAAAAATAGAAATCAATTTATAATTTTTTAATAGATTAGAATCAATAATATGAGAATTGAGTATATTTGATTCTAATCTATTAAAAAATTATAAACTGATTTCTATTTTTTGTAAGAGATTGATTTTGTTAGGGTTTAGGAGAATTGGGTATATTTGATTCTAACCTATTAAAAAATATTATAAAGTAATTATTAAATTTGATTTTTATTTTTTAAGAAATAATTATAATTATAATTTTAGTCTTTTAGATTTTTAAATTTTTTTAAAAAAATTAATAGCGTTCATCGGTGTTCACCGTTAGTGGTGTTTATCAATGTTCGTCGCACGTGGTAGACTCATCCAAATAAATATTGAAACTTAGATATAATAATAAGATAAAAATAATTTATTTATTTATTTTGATTAGTGAAAAGGGATGATGGTAAAAAAAAAATTATTGCATGGTCCCAAACCACCACATTATCCATAGTCCACATAATTTTTTTTCATGTTGTTTTTTTTTTAAATGAATTTTCACCTTTTTAAGTCGTGTAAATAGGGAGTTAGTAATTACATATAAGTTGATTATAAATAGATTAGTGACATGAGAAAAAATTATATGACTTATTTTTAGTGGATGAGAACCGTGGATAACGTCGTGGTTTGAGATGATGTAATAATTTATTGGAAAACATGGTGGTTGGAGGCAAGGAGTTGGTGGGAGAAATCTTTGTAAGCGACCCGAGAACTAATTACAATCCAAAAGTCGTTTTGGCTTAATCAAATCCAGGTTTAGTTCTCACGTAACCTTTTTAAATATGTAATGTTACCATCGAAGTTGACGATCCACCTACTCAAATATTCCCATTTTGCAGATTCCTGGCATGGCATTGTCATTATTTCATGTTTGCATAATAATTAGTTTAAATTAATTAATTAAGTTGGTGTTTTTGGATTGATCCTGCCGTCAACAAACTAATCATCTTTTGATTAACAGATGACAGTGTGTGCAGTTATAGCTCTCTTTCTTTTTAAACAGAGATTCAAGTTTTCAAATTTAATATGGATTTTGGATCTTCAGATCGTTAGGAGATAATATCCAAGCAAAAAATATTCAATTTTAATACGAAAAATTAAAGATTATGTTCAATAAAAAATTATACAGATAAAACAATAAAAAACATAAAATTTAAATGCGCAAAAAATATTAAAATATTCTCTTGAGACTATAGAAATTCAACAACCGTTATAAAATCGTCTTTGTTTCTATCCAACAAAATGCATAAGAGGTGTTGGAAGAGTGATGAGCGAAACAAATAATGTTGCATGTTGCTTTGTTACATAGTTTTGATTACATTGGCAAACAATTATAGAAGAAGATCAAGTTATATGTGATCACCGACAATCTCAAATAAGAAACATCTCTATATGAGTACCAAACGATTGTAAATGTATACGTAGTTTATGCATAAAGGCAAACAAAACGAGTCATAGAAACAAAAAAAAAAAAAACATATCAAGATTTACGAAGAATAAGAAGCAAAACAAAAGAATTTTTATTAAAAAGTTGAAAATAAAAAAAATAACAAAAATAACAATAAGATACAAGAAAAAAAGGGAAGAATATGAGACACTGACCATCACGGCCGATAAACAAAGACATACGACTTAGATTAAAGTTATTAACTGTTAATCAAATTACTTAGAAATCCCACCACGCCACCCAAGACTCACCCAGAAATCCTAGCAATGGCCTAAAATTGAAATTGGGTAATAAAGTACCTTAATCGTAACTTAGCCCAGTTATATAATCGATCCGATAAATTAGAGGTGGAAATAGAGAATATTTGAAAATTGTGGGGATCTGAAGTAACAGAGATAAAAAATAATCGAAACTTTCACCCACGGGCCACGGGATGGGGACAAAGAAAATTTTATTACCGAAACTCAAATGAGGATAGGGACGAAATTGCTATATTCTAACCATGTAATAATCGAACCGTAACTGTATATATAACTGTGAGAATCCCCGAAAAATATCCATAAGGATCCTTGAAATTTTATCAAAATTTTAAAATATATAAAATTAACTCTCATTTACATGTATACCTATCTATCTTATTATCAATGTATTTGTGTCTTTTGTTTAAACTTTATTAAGTTTGGGTAACCTCTCTAGTAATTTAGCATTTTTTGTTGATTATATAATCTATTTATCTCTCTATTTCTGCCGCATTTTATACAAAAATTTTGTTTACCTTCAACTATATGTTTAAGAGTATTGAGTATATATCATGTAAATTAAAATCGACCAAATATTTTAGTTTGGGATTCAATGAGTATAGGGATGGGGACGGAAAATTCACCAAAACATGTTGATGTTTATTTGTAATATATATATATATATATATATATATATATATATATATATATATATATATATATTGAGAGAGAGAGAGAGAGAGAGAGAGAGTTAGATGGGAGGAATGGATGGCTCAGATTAACTCGTTACTCTTTTTTTTTTAAGTTATAATCTTCGCATGTTTACTGTTAATCTCATCCATTCATTTTACTCATCCAACGATCCAAAAACGTGTAAAACTTAAAGAGTTATACACTATATAAACAGATCCTATTTCTCTCTCTATTTCTCTCTCTATATATAACTGTTCATCGAACATGTACAACACTTGTCTTGCATTGATTTCAAAATGTATAATAAACAACCCTCACATCTAAATATTTGATTGTATAAATTGAATTTTAAGTTATTATATTTATTTAAATTTTAAATCAAGAACAATGACATTAGGTAAAAGATACGTCATTATGACATATGTTTTATACAAAGTCTGTGAAAAAAAAAACCCGCAGAACAAACAAGTATAACACATATAATTTTCATATGATAAATCACATAATATATAATATATTGTAAAAACCTATCAAGATTCATATAACAGTTTAAGTAAAGGTTAATTGTCGAGTTGAATAAGATTATAAAATGATACGACTCTCTAATTAAGTATTTAACGTTATTGCTTTTTTAAAGTTTAAACTTAATACTATATTTTTTTTTGAATATGAGTACGCTAGTTTTATTAAAAGAGAAAAATTCAAAATACAATGTGAGCAGTTTACAATTAAAGTAAACAAATTTAATCCTGACATATTCTTAAAAACAATAAAATTAACGTCTCTGTATCATAAACAAGTCCATACAAAGAACATTAAAAATATATATTACAATAATAAATCACGATTGATAACACAACTATTACCTCAACTTAATTGCAAACAAGAACAATAAGTGTGAGCTCATATCTAAATTTAGTTCAAACATTTAATAATAAGAAGGTGGTTTTTTATTTTAGTTTTCAAATGAAATTGGTCACACTACTATGCTGATGTTCAAAACCATAGGAAATGGACTCTTTGAAATAACAAGGTTTATCATTTGCTTCATTGACTCAGATAGTCAAACTTAATTTTACTTTGTAGTGTGTTGGATAACAGGGCACCGGAGGGAAGAGCGCTCGAGGAAAGTTGAATGCAATATTTTTATTTTGTTATTGTACATATTTATTTTATAGAAAGTTAAATGAAATATTTTGGTAACTCTTGAACTGTTATTGGATAGGTGTGAGTAATATTTGATCTATTTTTTTTTATTTTTTCAAATCAATCAAAAGTTATTCGATATTAATATTTCTTGATTTCTGTTATTTTAAATAAGTAAATCAATCTATTATATCAAATTTTATATCTAAAAATGTTATTTTAATTTCAAATCAATTGAAAGTTTTCCGGTGTTAATATTTCTTGGTTTTTATTATTGGGAAGTTGTGGGCCGCTTTTGTTAAAATTTTATATCGTGCTGCGAGAAAGTCTTGTTCGACTGATTGCCTTAAGTGGTGTGCAGATTTTAGTGGTCTCTACAAAATTGAACAGAAGCTAATTTAAACTGAATGACATCAGACTTGAAATAACTAAAATCAAAATGATTCGAATCGAACCCAAACAGACTCGTTTGCCACATTTTAAGATTCTAGTGGTTTTTACAAAGCCTTTGTGTTAAGGCAGGCTTCTTTTAATGGAGCTAATGCGGACTCGGTGTGGAGACTGATAGGGCTGAACCTAGCACTCCTTAAGGTGAAAGCGTTTCTATGGAAAGCGGTTAAAGGAAAATTCCAATAATTGTAGAGCTTGTTAAGCGTAGAATTTCTTCTCCAAATCCAAGTACGTGCGTGCTATGTTCAAAGTATCCTGAAACGGTTAACCATTTATCATTTCAGCGTGACATTGCTCGGAGAGTATGGCAATCCTGGTGCAGGTTATGAAATATTCAGTTAATTGTGCCAGCCGAATTGAAATTGTTTCTCTTGATATGGGAGGACCAACCGTTTGAATCGATTGTCAAATCAGTTTAGAGGATAGCCTTCGTGAGATTGTCTAGACTATCTAGTTATTAAGGAATGAATTCATCTTCAACGAAGGCTCTAATTTTTGATATGGTTGTGTCTATGGGCGAATCTATTAAAGTACTTGGTGGGTCACGTGACCCGCTACTAATTTTTTAGGTGAACTACAACAAAGGTCACTCGATTATGGGTAAGGCTATATTTGGGTCACCTAATTTTTAAAAATTTCATTTTTATTCAAACATGAATAAGGTTACATTTGGGTCACTCAATTATTGATAAGGTTACAATTGGTACAACAGAGGTCACTCGATTATGGGTAAGGCTATATTTGGGTCACCTAATTTTTAAAAATTGGCTAAAGGGGTATTTTTGCCCCTGAGTTCGACCCAAAAATGCAATTTCGCCCCTCGCCGAAAAGTGCACTCAATGTGGCCCTCCAGTTCATAAAATCGATCAAATTGACCCTTTGACCGACGTTGACCGTTACGGTGCTGACGTGGCAATTAACGATGATGACGTGGCAATCCATGATGTTAAAGTGGCGGTCAACGATGCTGACGTGGCAGTACACGTGGGATGATGACGTGGCAGGAGGGGCTGAATTGATTATTTTAACTGAATTCGAGGGCATAATTGATTTTTTTCCTGAGTTTAGGGGCATAATTGATTTTAATTAAAAGTTCGATAACTTATTTAATATTTAAGTTGAAAAATAAGAATTTATGAAATTATTAAAATTTTAAAATATTAAAACTAGATAAATAAATTTATTAAGTGATAATAATTAAAAAAAATGAAGACTCTTACAGAATATCAAAATATTCTTCAATTTATTTTATAAAAATTTATAAAGTTAATAAAAATAAATAAAATATTCTAAAAATTATTGAAACTAAAAATTATATAAAAAATTAAAATATATTATGAATTAAAAAAAGATAAAATTTAATCTAAAAACTTAATAATTTTTTTATTATAAATTATTAAAAAATTAAACACTTTTATCAAAAAAAATTCGACTTCGTCATTTTGAGTATTACTATTCGTGAGATTTTTTTTAGTGGAATCAACATTGTACTAGAGTAACAATAGAATTCAATTTTTCCCCCGCTTTTTTACATCAAATTGATGCTCATTAATATTTGATGTACAGAAATGAAAGATAATTTTGGCTTTATTAATACTTTAATACAAGGATGTCTCAATTGAAAATATGTTCAAGAAACATTAGTACGCGTAGCATAACGAGAAACAATCGAAAGATTCTCTAATGGTTTATAAATATTTTTTATTTTTTTTATATTTGTAACTTTAATGTTTTTACTTATATTTAATTCATTATGGTGTTTTTATTTTTTTAATATTTTATGAATATTTAAATATTATTTAAATATTAATAGTTTTTATTTTTTTAGCTTAAAGATTAAATAAGTTATCAAACTTTTAATTTTGCCCTTAAACTCAGGAAAAAAATCAATTATGCCCTTGAATTCGGTTAAAATAATCAATTCAGCCCCTCCTGCCACGTCATCATCCCACATGTACTGCCACGTCAGCATTGTTGACCATCACGTCAGCATCATGGACTGCCACTTCATCACTGTTAACTGACACGTCAGCACCGTAACGGTCAACGTCAGTCAAAGGGCCAATTTGATCGATTTCATGGACTGGAGGGCCACATTGAGTGCACTTTTCGACGAGGGGCGAAATTGCATTTTTGGGTCGAACTCAGGGGCAAAAGTACCCCTTTAGCCTTAAAAATTTCATTTTTATTCAAACATGAATAAGGTTACATTTGGGTCACTCAATTATTGATAAGGTTACAATTGGGCCACCCTTCATATATATATATATATATTACTGCTACAAAAAATACATTTGAGTCATTTCTTAAATGTTTGAATTTTTTATAGCCTTTGTCTTTGAAACTCGGAAGAATTTTCACAATATCACACTTATCTATTTAAACGTTCTATTTGACAAAAAAAAAAAAACAGGTTATCCCAAATTTCTCTACTAATCCCTTTATCAATTTAACTTTCTTGTCACTTTTATCAATTGAGGATTGTTATTATTTTTTTAATTCTTTTTTTAAGTAGGGAGATTTCTTTAAAAAATATATTTTTTGATGCTTATTTAATCTATTATAATTAAATTGATTGTCTCGAGAGATTCGTAGCCTTAAACTTCTAAATAAGGTAAATAGGTGAACTACCAAACTTAAATTCCTGAATTTGCCCTTGGCTGTGTCTAGATTTGGTTTTTTGGTGTAAAAGTAGATAGCCAGATTCTTTTTCAGTCTTGGACTTCATTCGACATCCCAATTTGTGCGGGGTTCTATCTATTAGACAACATAGACCTATCTCAGGCTCTTGAGTTAGTCCCCCTACAGCTTTACTAAAGTTTAATATTTTTTTTGAAGAAAAAGCATAAGCTTAGATATCATTAATTGTCAAAAATGGCATCATCAACCAACAAGTTCACAATACAGTTCGAAACATTAAAAAGAAAAAAATAAAAAGTTTATTACAAGTGAAAATCCAACGAACTAACTCGTGAGCTACTCTATTAGCCTATCTACAAACATAGCAAATGGAAAAAGCAGGATTGTTGGCCATGATCAACTTGGCTTCTTCAAGAACATTGAAAATTATGGATATGTCATGAAGGTTGGAGAGCAATATGTTCACCACACTTTGACAATCCCCTTTTATGATCACCCGGTGCCATCCATTATCAGCAGCCATCTTCAACCCCTTCGTAAAGGCCAAAGCTTCTACCATTTCAGCAGTGAAGGTGCTTGAAAGGACAGAAGCATACCCATCCACCATCAGGCCATAATGGTCTCTAGCCACAACACCAATGGAGGCAGCACCAGTGCTTGTGAAAAAGCACCATCCACATTAATTTTAAAGACAGCTTCAGGGGGGCATCTTCATGTTTTGGACTTGTTAACAGCAGTTTGATCTAAAATGAAATCATTTACAGTAAAATAATCAAAGACAACTAGTTGTATATAGTCAATAACCACACTAGCAGACAGAAGCACAGATTTGTGAACCAACGAGTTTCTTTTATTTCATAGATTCCAGAGTAACACAACTAGAAAGGTAAACTGATCATGGTTCATCACATTCAAAAATGCTTTCAGTCACTGTTTACAGCTCAAATCAGGGTTCATAGAAATACAAGGCATCAGGCCACAAAGATTAAAAACATCAATAACACAAGGGCAATCTCTACAGGCATGCATCAAAGACTCAGTGGACCTAGAACACATAGGGCATACACCATTACCTAGATTAGCAGATCTAAGCTTCTCCCCAACAGGGAGGGCATTATGACTGAGCCTCTAGACAAAAATTTTGATTTTTGGCAAGGTTTTCATGCAATGTAGGGCCTTCCAAACAGAAGACAAATCCCTTTTCACATTTCTATCTTTTTGTATCTAATTATAGCCTGACTTTGTTGAATATAATCTACTAAAATGGTGATTCCACATGAAGATGTCTCCATCAACAGGAGCAATAGGGCAACTGGTAATCCTCTTTGCATCAGACTCACTGAACACATTCCTGATTTTTCCAGATCCCATAAATTCTGTCTAGGTATCATGAATTCTCTACAGGTAACAAAGTTAGTCATGCCATCCAAATAGGATCCTTCAAAATGAACAACTGAGTCAGCTCCCCACTTATTGCTGAAAATAAGAGTAGGGCTATCATTCTCAATCCTTACATGAAATTCATCTTTAAACACTTTCTTGGCTTTGAAGATACAGTTTCACATAAATGAGGCTTTATCAAAGTGATTGGCCTCTAAAATATTACCATTTAAAAAATATTTGGCAAAAAGAACTTTAAAACACAATGACTCTTTATTAATGAGCAATCTCCACACTTGTTTCCCTAGAAGAGCAAGATGAAAAACTTTTAAATCCTTTAGTTCTAATCTACCATCTCTCTTTGGTCTACAGAGCTTGTGCCAAGCTATATGAGCCCAACCCCTCTCCCCAACACAGCCAGACCAGCAGAAAGACCTCATAGTAGACACAATTGGTTCCAAAATACAATCAGAAAGTAAAAGGCAAGACATGTCATATGTTGGCAAAGCTTGGGCCACAAATTTTAACAAAATTTCTCTTCCTCCAAAGGAGAGTAGGTTTTTGGTCCACCCTCTCACCCTTTTGTCCATATTTTTAAATAAAAACTTCAAGGCTTCAGTTTTGTTTTTCCCTAAGATTAGGGGGAGACCTAAATAAGTTCTCATGTCTTTTTCCTCCCTCATCTCAAGCACATGCATCAGATCATCATTATGGTTTTCAGCCATACCATTATTAAAAAACATAAGACTTGTCAAGATTAACCTTTTGCCCTGAAAAGATCTCATAATCATACAAAACCTGTTTGAATCTGGTCACCTCCCTACAAGAGTTTTTCACAAAAACTAAGCAATTATCTATATAGAGTAAATGATTAACTCTAAGGCAATGAATACTGGCTCTCAAATCTCTGATATTTCCTAATTCCTGCTCATTCAACAGAATTACAAAGAGTCATTGGGAACAAAAAAGGAATAGGTAGGGGGATAAGAGATCCCTTGCCTTAGTCCCCTGCTAGGTTTAAAGGATTGAGACAACTTTCCATTTATCTTTAGGTGAAAGGAAACAGAAAAAACACAATTAATGATCAACTTTATCCAATAAAGGTCAAACCCCATTCTAATCATTACATCATTGAGAAAATGTCATTCAACCCCTTCATATGCCTTCTCCATATCTAATTTAATAGCCGCTCCTTTGTTAGGACCATTCCTAGCACTTTTTAAATAATGCATAAGATCATGTGCCACCAAAATATTATCAGAAATTAACATATTCTGAACAAACGCAGATTGATTCTCAGAAATACAAACAAGCATCACAGTTTTCATCCTATTAACAAGGACTTTAGACAGTTTTATAGACCACAATACACAAACTTATATGCCTAAATTGTTTAATTAAGGTAGGGTTAGCTAATTTAGGAATCAAGACAATGAATGTTTTGTTAACATCAGACAAAGGCACTTCCCCCTCAAGCAAATCAAGACATAATTGAGTAAAGGCAGAATCAATAACATGCCAGAATTTCCTAAAAAAAGAAGAGGGGAAACCATTTATACCTAGTGTTTTTGAAGGGTGAATTTGAAGGAAAACCTCTTTTACTTCTCCTGCAGTGAATCCAGAGCACAAAGAGGCATTCATAGTTGGTGTAATGCAATGCTTGATTGCATCCAGGATCTGGCTTGAAGAGGAGGTTCCACTGGAATTGAAGAGTTGTGTGAAGAAGCCTTGAGCAATCTCAAAAACAGAATTCTCATTTGTTTTCCAAATTCCATCTTCATCAGTCAACCCCTTTACAAAGTTCTTTTTTCTTCTATCATTGGCCCTTGCATGAAAAAATGAGGTGTTCTTATCGCTTTCCTTCAACCAAAACACCTTTGATCTTTTCCTCCAGTAAATTTCTTCTCTGTCTAAAAACACCTTCAAATCACTTTTTGCAGCATTCAGTTCCTGGACAACTTGGTCAGAAACAGGGCAATTCAAAAGATACTCAATCCTCTCATTCAAAATTTTTTCCTCTTTTGACCTCCTCTTCTTTTATCTTTCTGCCACCACTTGAGTCCGTCCCCCACAAGATTAAGTTTTTCTAAAGTTGAACCAAATGAACTGTTCCAAAAATTCATCATAGACTCCTCACATTCAGGCTCATTGGCCCAGCAATTCTCAAACCTGAAGAAATCTCTCATTCTGAAATGATTGTTTGCCAAGGTTTCAGTGTTAATGAAGATGAAGTGGTGATCTGAATAAGGGGAGTATTCAGAGCAGGGGCGGTTCAAAGATTTTGGGGGCCCTGTACAATTTATTAAAATATGGCTTTTAATTTATAATCCGTAAGAGAGATAAGTGTTTTTTTTAATATTTTAATACAAAAAAATATTATTAAATTGTCCTCTTGAGCAACAAAAAATTGACTTATAAACATCTAAATATCAAACATTTTCACTTTAAAATTATCATTCTTTTTCAATGTTTTAAGTTTTAGATAATTTTTTTATATACACATAATTATATATATTTTTATAACTTTTTACAAATGTTTAATTTAATTTAGGTTGTCTATTTTCGGGGGCCCTCTTTCTTGGGGCCCTGTATGGTCGCTCCTATCGCGCCTGTCCAAAACCCCCCACAGATTCAGAGCAGACTTCACCTTGACCAAACTTGTTCAACTAAGGAATTGAAGCCACAAACCTATCAAGCCTTTCTTTGACCATATTTTTAGGGTTTGAGCCACAGTGCCAAGTGAACCAGCCCCTATTAGGTTTAATGTCCCATAAATCATTTCTTTCAAAGGCATCTCTGAAGCTATCAATCTCCACCCTTAGTTTCCTCCTACCATCTTCCTTCTCATTAAATTCCAATATCTCATTCATATCCCTTCCAATTATCTAGGGCATGTTTGATCTATTCTTTAGAGAATCCAACAATTCCCATTCTTCATGTTTCTTGGGTCTATTACATGTGCCATATAATCCAGTGAACCTGAACCAACAATCTCCATGGTCAACTTCAACATCAATGTGAGAATTAGAGTAGGACAGTAAATTAACATTCACCCCTTCCTTTCAAAGCATCATGAGACTCATGCATGACTCTGATCTTTTCACCACAAAATTACCCCCACATATTAACTCTCATTTTCACTTCTTCAGCTTCCTCTTATGCAATCTGGTATCACTCAAGAACACTATACTGGGATCTTTTGAGGCCAAAATATGCCCTAAAGTTCTAACTGTCTCAGGGTTCCTAAGCCCTTGATAGTTCCAACATAACAACTTCATGGCTTTCGGCGGGGCTGAGCCTCAGCCACTACCGTTAGTTCAGAGGTTTTAATGGGTGTCAAGACCTCAACACCACCCTTCAAAGTGTTGGACACAACAGCTGAACAAGATCTTGTTTTCTTTGGACCAAATGAATGGCAAACTTTATTTTTGCCTTGAAAGGATCTTTTGTGGCTTTTATTTTTTGTTGCAGAGATAGAGATAAGTTTCCCCTTCCATGAGTTAAATCCCAACACTAATTCATTGTCTCCCATGACCTCAATAGATTTCTTCCCATTACCTAACCCTCCAGTATTGCTATCGTAGTGAAAAATCCCAGGTTTAGGGACTGTGTTTGAAACCTTTGGCTTGAAAGCTACCTTCAACCAAGGACCATATTGAAAATGTCCTTTGATGAACTCAGATGGTACAGAAGAACAAGAGCCTACTTCATGACCAATTAAACCACACTAGAAATAAAAATGAGGTAGCCTCTCATACTTGGCCATGCAGATCCTAGGAGTCTCATTAGATAGTTTACCAAAGTGCACACATCTCCTAAGAGGTTGGGAGATATCAATCTCAGTTCTAACTCTCGTGTACTCCCCCATTCTCCCTTCTCCTTTCCTGAAGTCTGCTCTAAAGCAATTCCCAAATCTTCCTCCAATCGATCTTTCAACATCCGCAGTCATGCCCACTAAAGGAAGGTTATAGATTCTAATCCAATTCGTCAGGGAAGAGAAATCATACTCACTAGGACTCGGATTGCCATCAAACGATTTCAGTGCAAGTAAATCACCATTAAAAGACCATGGCACTCTATTTAGAACATAATCACGATCCTCAAAATTTTTAAACTTAAACAGAAACATGTTAGCCCCTAGCTCAACAGCATCCTCAAGGGGTTGACTCTTCCACACAACAAAAAACACTAATTAACATAGACCATCAACAGTAAAATGAGTAATGAGCTTACAAACTAACCATTTCTCAGACCCTGACATTTCAGACTGAAGGAGGTTCTCAGCTTCATCGATATCCACCAGCTCTTCATCCGTAAATTTCAGCTCACTCAGCATTTTTTTCACATCTTCTTCCATCGATGCCATCTCACTACAACATTGTCCCAGAAAACACCTTCCTCTATCCCAGCAAACTCTCTGAAGCAAGAACGAAAATGAAAAGTCCCAAATAAACTCTTTTCCCCCTTTGCGGCTAGAAAACCCAATATCACAATTAGGTCGAGCAACATACTTAAAAAAGTCAAATAACAATTTTCTCCTTCTTTGACACGCCCAGAAAAATTCGAAGTTGGGGGCAAAAAGGACAAATACTCATATTAATAAAATGGAGCGTTTCATGCTCTCAACGACTAATAAGGAAATAAAAGAAAAGGTCGATTTTGAACGCCCCGTGACCGTTGTGACATAAGGCCCCACATCTGAGAAATAACGCCACGTGTCACCCCAAGGGTCGCTCTGTGACTGCGCAGTAGGCCAGCCCCAGAGAATGTTCCCCTGACACCCATAACGACCTCGTAAATGCGCGCACCAAAAGGTCAGACGCCTCGTAATTCCGCGTGCCCAATCCCAAAACCTCAGACAACTTTTCCAACCGTCTCATGCACAAACAAACAAAACCCCTTTACACGTCACCGTCTTCAACCTCAAGCCCTGCATTTCATCGAACACCCTATAAACCAAAAATTTCAACAACAAAAATTCTCACAAAAACCTCGATCAAAACATGAGCCTCAACAACAAAAACCCAATTTTTAACAAACCCCCTTTCATCACCATCAACATACCACCATAACCACCAAAAACAACTCTGCCTAGACCCATTATCTACACAGATCGGAACCAAATGAAACCCTGGAACCATAAGCCATGTTACAGCAACCCTGATACGAACCATAACTTCAAACTTCTGCCATTTCCAATCCATGGTACCATCTCCACGAACCAGATCCTGCAAAGCAAATAAAATCCAAGCATTAGTACGACACCGGCCATTAGCACCGCCGAAGTGCCCATCGTTCCAAACCTGACCACAGGGGCGACACGGGTGCCTAACGTCGTCACACGACCTACCTAGACACTCCTCTTCCCGGCCGAAAAGTGACCGAACTCTCATCGGGGCAAGCGGCGTACGAAAGACTTGAGAACGGACCCTCACCGAAACTCTCAAAACGGAAAAACCACGCGAAAAATCAGAGAGAATTTTTCGCTCGTTCGAACACTTGCTCCCAGTAGACCTCTACTAAAGTTTAGTATGGTTGCTTCGGTTAGGGACAATAAAGTTCTATAATTTTTTCTCATATATATATATATATATAGATAGATAGATAGATAGATAGATAGATAGATAGATAGATAGATAGATAGATAGATAGATAGATAGATAGATAGATAGATAGATAGATAGATAGATAGATAGATAGATAGATAGATAGGTAGATAGATAGATAGATAGATAGATAGATAGATATTACGTCCCACTAAATTTATTTTTTTATCTACACAAATTTTAACAAATTCATAAATTTTAAAATATTCTAAATATAATCCACTCTTTTGAAAGTTTCGATTTTTTTGTTCAAAGAAAGTTTCGATTAATTTAAATGATTTTTTTATCCAAAATTTAAATGATTTTTATTCAGTTTTATTTAACTAGTTTGAATGCTCATCCTTATCTATAGATAAAATAAAATTAGTCTTTTAAAAGTTTCGATTATAACGATTCCTTTCAAACTCAACATATATGATTTTGTAGACCACCCAATCTGTTATTATTTCTGGAAATTAAATCATAAATTATCACTCTTAAAAGTTAAAATTACTTATTTTTTTGTATTATAACAATTTTTCTTTTATTTTTACTAAAATGAAACTCAAACATATGACCCCCTCCCACAGTTTTATTTTATGGGCAAAATATTTCAATATAGTAAGAAAGAATTTTTTTTAAAAAAAATAGGTTTTAAAGGGGTCAAATTCTTAGAATTTTCCAAACTTCTCATTTTTCATATTTCCAGTTCCAATAGGAGTCTATTCATTGTTATAAAAAAATTTAAAAGAAAACCAATTATTTAAGAAGTGAAAGAGAGAACATTTGTTTTGGCCAGAGTATTAGAAAGAGAGAGAGCGAGTGAGAGAAGATATGTCGGGAGGAATAGCGCGTGGTCGACTCGCCGAGGAAAGGAAGGCATGGAGGAAAAACCATCCTCACGTCCGTACAACTCTTTCCTTTTTCGTTGTTGGGTTTTCAAATTTAATGTAGTATCTGTTTGATTTTTCGTCCGTACAATTTAGGGTTTCGTTGCCAAACCAGAGACGGCGTCTGATGGAACGGTGAATTTGATGGTGTGGCATTGCACGATCCCTGGTAAAGCAGGGGTAAGTTAGAGATTCTATTTATTTTTTTGAGATTTTTTCAATTCTTGTTGATTTAGTTCAGAGGATTATGTTTTTTAGTCTGGCAATTGGATGCTGATATGTTGTTTTATGCTTAAGATTTTGTTTTGGCTTATTCCATTTTGCTTAAACCTTAAAATGATGACAGTGAAGCTTATGCCGGGTTTTTTTTTTGTACATAAAAAGGGAAATAAAGATTATTATTAGCCTTGTTATATTTAAGTACATAGAAACCTGGTTAGCATTTTTGTCGTGAGAATCCATTTGGAAAGTTTGTCATTTGTTTTGGTAATTAACCTTGAGTGAGGTGTTTGTTGAAATTTGGCCTCATTCATACATTGCGGATTGAGAACTAACAAGTTTGGGCTGCAAGATTTAGGTTTGATTTGCGGCACCGGTGATTGTTATTGTTACTTAAAGAGCTACAGCTTTGTGTTACTATTGATTTTGAACTTGTAATAATATTGCATCTCTGAAATTGCTTTAGTTGTTTGTTACTTTGTTCCATATTCACCTTAGCATATTAAACATTCAAATGTGATGGAACTTGCTGCCTGCTTCTATGCTATTCCCCGGTACTCTTTACATGGGTGTTTCTATTTCCTGGTGGCCTATTGTTCTTTAAATACATTCAAAAATTATTTAAGTCAAGACTTGGGAGGTTGTTGTTTCAATGTAGAATAGAGGGAAATGTATAGTGAAAGAATTATGCATATTCGATACAATTGTAGCTGTGCTTCTTTTAAAATTCGGATCAGCTTAACTTGAGTTGTCATCTTACAGACTGATTGGGAAGGTGGTTACTTCCCACTCACACTACACTTCAGTGAAGATTATCCTAGCAAGCCACCAAAGTGTAAATTTCCACAAGGTTTTTTCCACCCAAACGTTTACCCATCTGGTACTGTTTGCCTTTCGATCCTTAACGAGGACAGTGTAAGTATCTTCTCCTCTTGATTGCTGTGAGTGACTTAAATGCTTGGATCAGTGTGGTTCCATCACTCCATCCTCAAGGTTTCATCCCATTCTCGTATTCATAGGGTTGGAGACCTGCCATCACTGTGAAGCAGATTCTCGTCGGAATCCAAGATTTGTTGGATGCACCCAATCCTGCCGATCCTGCTCAAACTGAAGGGTACCACCTCTTCATACAGGTATGTTCTTAAGTTGATTCTACAGAGACTGGATAATTAGTGATGCTGAATGGATATGTAATCAAATCTCAATCTGTTTTGCTTTCTGGTGCAGGATGCTAATGAATATAAGAGAAGGGTCTGCCTGCAAGCGAAGCAATACCCGCCTCTGGTCTAAATGTGATTAGATACTAGATTCTGCTCGAGGTTGCCGGTAAACATAGCGTCTTAGTGCATCGAGTATAATGGTAGACTTTGCTTTTGCTAGAGAAAAAAGGCGTTTGATATTGGGTAAAATTATCAGTTACCCTTTTGTGTAAACTGAATGATTATGAACCAGCTTTTGCACTGACCAGATTTGGGTCAAGTGTTTGTTTATCATATACAAGTAGACATGTAACTTGTCAAGTGAAAGTTGCTTAGAATTTGTGCTGCCTAATCTAGAATTGACGGCCTGTTTAAGATAACTGAAATCTTGAACCGGCAATTTTGGCCATCGGTAATTGTAAAATTAGCAGACTCATGTGGGCTCAAATCCCTATCCACGACCATAATAATCTCTCTCAAACCACCACAAACTAAAATATCCCATTTTCTTTATTTTATTTTTCACATTGATTACACTCAAACTTTGTCTCAATTATTGGTGTGATTTTGTTGTTGTTTTAAAAATTTTACGGCAGCGTGAGGAGGAGAAATTTGCTTCTAATGAATTCTAAACTCACAATTTAGGAGACAAAAGAATGTGTCAACGGAAAATTTTAACTACTTACTCTAGAGATTGCTGATTGTGTGATTCCGTTGTTAAGTGATAAATCATTAATTAGTTTGTATATATAATATAAGCTACATTACAATACCAATGAGTTTTTTTATATTTTAATTTGTTTTAGTTGGCATTCTAATTTCTATCCCAGAAAAAAAAAGGGTCGGCGTGACAACAACATTCATTATTATTTATTAATCTATTTCTTTATTTTAGTTTTTATCATATGTCACATAGTGATTTTAATTTTAAGTCAATATAAATAAAACCATTAACTATAGTTTTTAATATATCGTATATATCATGGCTGACATAATGTAAATCAATATCTAAATGAGATAACCCACATTTTTTTATTTTTTGGGTAGCTTTAAATAACCATTTTTTTACTCTCTGAAATAACATAGATTAATTAATAATCAGATATTTGCATTTATTTTATATTTACATATGTAAGGATAAGGCTTAGAAATTTTGTATATTGCATGACCTGTTGCAATCAAAATCGTAGGATTATAAATAATATTTTATATTCTATATGAAATGTGGTATACCAATAACCAGTGATGGAATTAAAAAATCTGAATTATAGTGATTTTGAGTGTTTGACACCTCAATCTCTTCCTAGCCCTGTCAGTACCAATAACTTATTATTTTTCTAAAGGGTAAATTATAACAATGGTCACTTAATTATAGGTAATATTAAATTTGGGTCACTCAATTATGGGTAAGATTATATTTGGATCACTCAACGATGGGTAAGATTATATTTGGGTCACTCAATAATGGGTAATGTTACATTTAGGTCACTCTTCATATTTAAAAAATATATATCAAGTTAGTCATTTTTTCTTCCAAATCACTTGTATACCCCGTTAATACTAGAATATTTTATTTGAAATCATTAATTAATATAATACATAAATTGATATATATATATATATATATTTCTTAAATGTGAATGGTGAGCCAAATGAAACCTTACCCATAATTGAGTGACCCAAATGTAATTTTTTAATAATTAGGTGACCTAAGTATAATCTTACCTATAATTGAGTGACCTAAATATAACCTTTAATAATTAGATGATACAAATATAATTTTATACATAATTGAGTTGTAGTTTATCCTTTTCTAAAATTGTGATAACCTCATGAATCAACACTTTTTTTTAATTAAAATAACAGTGAAAGTTATAGGATTTATTATTCAAAGCATTGAAAGTGAAAAATACTCTACATGCATACTAGTTTCACTTCAAATATTAAAATTTTTAATTAAATTTCATCGCATAACTTTTAAAAAATAAAATTTAACTACATATCATAAATTTTAAATTTTAAAATCTATCCTAAACCTTAAATTCTAAATTAAACTCGCTTATATTTTTTTCACTACGCATAGAACATTTTCTCTTACAAATAGGAGTGCTTATCGAGCGAGTCGATCGTGAGTTGAGTAGTGTTCGACTTGTGTTAGTTAAAAAAACTTGTTGCTTGACCCGACTCGTTGCTCATTAAGCTTGATAAATTTTTGCTCGACTCGTGCTCGCTAAAAAATTTCGTTGCTCGACTCAACTCGTTTCTCGTTAAGCTCGCCAAAATTTTTACCTTATTTTTTTAATATAGGTAAAATCTAGTGATACTATTAGAGCTTAATATAAACATAGAAATTGAGGGGGAGATGTGAGGTATGATGAGATAAATAAACGAATTTGTCATGACCGAGTTAGAGATGAAGTCAATATTTGAGTGTGAGATTCTTTTTAATTTCTCAACAATAATCGATGGACAATAAAAGAGAGAATGCCTTATGAATTTTGGGATTTTAACTTTTAATCGTATTTTTTATATGCAAAGTGGAAACGGAAGACTTTTCCTCTTTTTTATTTTTATACCTAATGTAATAATAATAATAACTCATTATTATAATTTTTTATTAATACAAATTAACTTTTTAAATTCTCGAGAATACAAAACGTTTTAGAAATTTAAAATCAAAATTTTATGAGTAAATTTTTTAGCAATTCACTAAACATTTTTTAAAAAAATTTCGACTAATATTTAAACTTCTTAGAACATAATTTTTTTAAGGTGACCACAAAAAATCATAAAATTATTTAGAAAGAAAATAACGAGTTGGTCACGAACTTATCGAGTCGAGTTAGACTTGTTCGACTTCACTCGCTAAGATCTCAAGTTAAATTCGATTTCAAGTCGAATTAACTCAAATCAAACATTAATTGAATTTTGACCAATTTAAACTTAAGTTGTTTGTGAGCTGCTCAACTCAATACAAATCTCAACAAATGTTGTAATTTCCTTTTTCCTAAAATGGTTTAGTAGGCATAATGAAAAGACGGAAAAGCCCATGCACTCGTAATGTTATTGCGTGGATGGAAAGTCAATTCCCAACGGTATCTATCCACCGACCGAACACCGACCTACCCTACCTCCTTCGCAATTGCTTGCCTACTCACCAATTTAACATTAATTAATAAAATACATTATATAACCCCCAAAATGACAAAACAAACAAAGATAAACATCATTATCATCAAAATTTTATTAATAATTTTTCCATAAGAACTTAATGGAATTTTATTGGAAAATAGAATGATATTTAATTAAAAGATTTGAATTTAAATAGTTTTATTTGAAAATATGTAATTTTTATTAAAAATTAATATATATATATATATTTCATAACTTTATAAAGAATACTCAAAATTAAAGGGTTCAGATAACTTTATTTGCAAAATATATATCAATTCTATCAACAATGGAATCATATTAAAAATATTAAAAACGTAGTAGGAAAAACACAAGTAATTTTCTTTCCAGATCCATTGAAATTAACTTCACTTTGCCCACAAAACGACAATCCCCCAAAAACCACCATCACCGCCTTCCTAATTACATAATTGTTCACACGATAAATCTATTTTCTTCTTTAATCAATGATTAATCCATTTTTATAATGCGGGAAATCTTAGCTAAACAAACACTTGATGACACCTGTTCAATCTCACTAATTCAATATATGCTAATATATATAAGATACTTTAATCAATGATTAATCCATACAAAATAAAATAATATAAATATTTTAATCACTCGATTAATTAGTGAATTTTTATATGGAGATATTAATTAGTGTTTAGCAACATTAATTTAAATGATAATAATTAAAAATGTAATTGATATAAAGTAAAATTATGGGCGGTCTTAAACAAATCCAATTATGAAACTAATTTGGTTTGATTAGGTATTAGTAGTTATTTATTTATGAGAATATACCAACCAAGGCCCAGACAACCCCAAAATGCCAAGCTTAAAGCATCCAAGTCCACGCCCCGTTTTCTTTTCCCCCAAATAATATCTGTGTATATATATAAGCAATTCCCTTATTACATCAAATAGATTTGTGTCGGTGAATCTGGATTTTGTGGTTTATGGGTTTTTTCTCCCTCTGTTTTTCTTATTTCTTAGTTCCAACATAAAAACTCTGTTGTGTCGGAAAAACATTACATTCCGACGTGTAATCTTAAACACATGACACGACCCAACTAACCATGCCGTCTCAAAAAATTTCCATTTTTTCTTCTTCTCCTTCATAGTTTCAGTCTTCTGCCTCTGCTCTGATAAAAACCCAAAGCTGAGAAACTTAGGATTTATCGAATACTTAGGAGGCGATGGAGAGTGGAGCAGCCGTTGTTGCTTCGAGGAAGTCTACGTCGGAGAGGCTGTACAAAGGGATAAGGATGAGGAAGTGGGGGAAATGGGTGGCTGAGATTAGGGAACCCAACAAGAGATCCAGGATTTGGTTGGGGTCTTATTCGACGCCTCTGGCGGCGGCTCGAGCTTATGACACGGCGGCTTTTTACCTGCGTGGACCCTCGGCTAGGTTGAACTTTCCCGACCTTTTGGCGGGAGAAAAATTCGGCGGTGGCTGCGGCGACGGCGGTGGAGATTTTTCGGCTGCTTCTATAAGGAAAAAGGCTATCGAAGTTGGTGCTAGAGTTGATGCACTTGAGGCAGCTCACCATCACCATCGTCACCACCACCACCATAATTATAGTCATGGTTATGACGAGGAGTTGAAGCCAACTACTGGTGGGTTTTTGCATCGGGTTGACTTGAACAAGATGCCCGACCCGGAAGATTCGGATGTTGTATGGGAAAGGAAATAATGAAGGGGAAAAAAGGGAAAGTTGATTGAATCATGGCCCTCAAACTTTTATGATTACAAAGTTGTAATTTTTGGTCCGTCGCTTTTGGTGGCTACCCGGAGAAGAAAGGGGGTGGTTGCTAAAATGCACCGGGGGCTATCCCTATCGTGCACATGGTAGTTGAGGTAAGTCTAGCTGACGCTGAAAAAAATGATGAAGCCTTTTGTATTAATTAGTAGTTTTTTTTTTAATGAAAAATCATTTTGGTTTTTCTGTTTAGGCACCTCTTGTCTTGTTTTACTTCATTGATGGGCAAAATACTTTGAACGGTGGATAATTCATAATTGTATATTAGGTGCTAATTTCTAGTTTCCATACTTTTTTGAGTTCCTTCTCCGCCCTTTCCTTTTAGTTGCACAATTAATTTATCACCGTTATTCTCAAAACAAAACATTAATTAAATTTTAGTAAAATATATTAGAATAACCATAAATCTAAAATGTGAACCGTAAAAAACTTAAAATCAATTAGGTTTAAAATCAACTTCATCCGTCCAATTGACCCATGAAAGTGAAAAGGATGGTGTCCGTAATTATTGAGGAGTTGGCCTACAGCCCTACACATTCCGGCAGTTTGGTGCAGATTGGCCATACCAACCACTAACGTTATAACTACTTTAATGATAAGATTTTTGGAGTTGGGTATTTTCTGGTTCTCCCCTCTGGATGTGGGACATCACAAACTTGGTTGTGGAAGGTTTTGTTGTCATTACATAATCTTATGTAACATTGTTGTCAAATCCGGTTCCTCCTTCACAATGCAAATTACTCCTATATGTAGAAATTTGGCCCTTCAAACGTGCGGGGATTTAATGCATTCACTTCTTAATTACTGTATCCTTGGCTATCACGCTTTATTTCAAGGGCAGCTCTTACAACATCTCCCCTTGTGATGATACCGTTCTTCAAAAAAACACCGGAATCGAGCTTAGCAAACACCGGAATATTATAGCATCAAATTTATGTATTTTTCACTTACCAGCTTGCCCTCGACATCAACGACCGGAAGTCGACGATATTTCGTCTTCAGCAATAATCTGTATCAAAATGAAACCTATCTAAATGTGTCCTATGTAAGAAAACTTGTGCAGAAGTAAGTCAAATTTACCTAGCAGCGTCCTCAAGGTTAGTGGTTTCACGTACAACTAATGGAGCCGTTGTCATTAAATCACCAACCACCTTCCCATTGGTTTTATTGAGTAACTTCTGTATCTCGTTGAATGTCTGCAAAAGGACAGAGGAAAAAGGAAATGAATAATACAAAACAATGTAGAAAGACATTGGCTTCTGCTGGAAAGAGTGCATCTATTTGAAGAAGAGAGAGTTTTCACATACTTTCCAAGAGCTATCAACTTCAGGAAACAAGTCATTCTCAGTTGGCCGCCCTGGTTCAGAGAACAATTGGAATCAATACATGAGCATGTTCCATATTCAAGACACATAATCAGAAAAATTAAGATAACTGAAAGTGGAATTTATAAGATAAAATTTAAAATACCAGATATGGAGTCCAATGCTAGCAAGTCATAATCAGAAACAAGTCCAACCTGCAGCAGTAAGGTAACTTGGTCCAATTATTACAAAAAGTTGTAGTTCAAATTTTAGCAAGTCAAAAAGATAAAGCAGATTTACAAACCGAAAAAACAGATAAAAAAAATTGCAGCAAATGACTGCATGATGGCAAACTTTGGAAAAAAGAAGGTATATAAATGACAACACTTGAGACATTGGAATGTGGAAGCAATAATGAGTTGAAATAAAGGAGATGCAAACAAGCACAAAAAAGGTCATCATATGAGCAAAGCCATCTTTCCTTGTCCGAGTATAGGCTCACCAAAAAGTTCTAAGGATTGAGAAAGGAAGGACTTTAATCTAATCTAACACTCATATTGGGGCCGTGGGACTAGTGGAACCATGCATATGTAACAGTTCCACTTATCTGGAAATGTCAAGATATCATGATATAGTATAAATAATTCAGACATTTGGTATTGGAATTAGCAAGAGATTAGAAATTATTAGAGCTAATGAACAGTAAGATAACATACCAATTTCCAATCATCATCAACAACAGGAAAACCTGAAATTCTGTGTTCAACAAGAGTTTGTAGTGCTGATGATGGCAGAAGATCAACACATTAGGTTTTTTATTATATATTTTTTTTTACAATAGAGGTTACAACACATGATAAACAATGAGAGATATAAAGTAGGCTTAAATTTCATAAAAGTGTCCAAATTATATATTTTTTCAGTTAAGTACCTAACGTTTGTTTCAGGTCAAATTGATGCCTAACGTTTATTTCCATAACTCGGACCAAGCTTTTTCGTCAATGACCGTTAAAAAATACCGTCATTCAATTACAACATGACATGTGACATGATTTTTTATTTATTTAATTTCTGAATTTCTTAAAAACCCCAAATTTTAATTTATTTCAATCAAAACCTCAAATCACATCTCCCTCACCATCCGACATCCCTAACACGACAATGGTTCATTCATGTTTAGCACCCAAGTCTCGCGTATCTCACCGTTCGGCATCCCCACCCTCTAGGCGTCAGTAAGAAACCCAACTGGTCTCTTTTTTCTTCATCAACGGTTTATTCGTTGACGCAGCAATTGACGGTTCATTTGTCGATTTTCGACGACATGTTGATGAAGTTTTTACTCGTGGGCGTTCGACGAAAACAAGGGTGGCCGGTGGTGGGAGGGGAGGGATTTATGGTTTTAGAGAAATTAAATATTTTGTGTTTTTTTAATAAAGATTTTCTGATTTTTTAAAAATAATATAAATATGTCATGTGCCGTGTTTTTATTGGATACCGAAAAAAATTTAACGTCTAACACAAAAAAACTTAATTTGAGTTACGGAATAAAACGTTAGATAGTAATTTGACTTGAAACAAAGTTTAGGCACTTATTTTTTTTAATAATAATATATTTTGGACACCTTTATGACATTTAAGCCTATAAAGTATGAATGACAATTGACAAATACCTTGATCAACGGTTGTTGTAGGCTTTACCACCTGCAAATCCTCTTTTCTTGTCATAAAATCCCCAACTATATATACTCCTCTTGGCTGCATACACCCAAATAAAGAGTAAATGTTCATAAAGAGAACAAGAGTACATTTGGAAAACCATATTCCCAAGCTGGAATGCTACAACCTTTTTCCTTCTGAATCAAGTATTTACGATTCCAAATGATTTGAGTAATAATTATACAGGCCGCTATTAGAAAAAGTTCGATCTAATTGGATTGACCTGAATCATTTGATTTAGCACTAGATTGTTTGAGACGTACACAAACACCATATATAAATACATGCATGCATGCATGCATACATATGATATGGTAGAGCTTAGTTACTGCCTTAGCATTGTTTAATCCACCTAAAACCTTGCTTATCACAATAAATCAAAGAAAATAGAGATTGAGAAACCTAAATAAGCCAAAAAAATTCAGATACAAATGAATTGAACTGCAAAATTCCACGCGTAGAAAACAGAGCTCTTCTTTAAGATGTTTTTGTTCTAAAATTAGTACTAATTTCACTAGTGTCGACAAAAGTAGGCAGGTAAAGTGAAACTAAAATAACAGAGTAAAGAAAGGCGAAAGATTTCAAAGCGACGGAATAAGGTAACAAACCGAGACGTGATTGGAGGTAAGAGTTCCGGTAGCGGAGACAACGGAAGCGGATGGCTTGCCAGAACGAGAGCCACCAGGGACTGTGGTGGATAAGGGAAAGAGTAGGCGGTTGACTGGGCCAAAAGTGAGTTGACAAGGCATGTGATGAATGGAAGCGGCGGAGGTGGAAATGGCACGTAGGCGCATGACAGAAATGGATTGTGAATGGAGCACCGCGTCCATTTTTGTATGGCTCTTTTCCGTTCGCTGGTGTTGGCCTTTGGTCAGTGTTGAGGATATTTTTGGTGGAGCAAAAAGAATAAGTACAGTAGCAGATTTTTCTTCTTCTTTTTTGGAAGTTGTGAGTCGCAGATTTTTCTCCTTTTTGGAAGTTGTGAGTCACAGATTTTTTATATGTTAACAGTATTGTTGTGTATTGTTTTTCTCCAAAATCTGTACAATTTGTAGAATAAAATTATCCCCCAGCTTTATATAACTATAGAATAAGACGTGATACTATTTATACATTTTTTTTTGTTCAAAAGGTAAGGGAATTCATTAGCAGATGTAAATTACAGATACTTCAAAAGGCCGGAGGGAATAAGATGTTCTCATAAAGTTTGAGCCTGAGAGTTCCTAGCAAGCTTGACAAGAAGTCAATGGGCTGTTGAACCGTGCTCCGACGACGGTGAGTGGCCGAAAAGTGTTAAAACAAATGACGGGCAAGAACGGCTGAAATTCGTGAGCCCTAGGATTTGAGGAAAAAACCCGATCGGGTGTAAAGAGAGAGAGAGAAGAGGTCTACTTGTTTTATTAGAAATGGGTCAAAATAATACATGAATGGTGACAACCCAAAAACAGATCTCTTGATGGGCTAGCCCAAATACCGTCTATTTATAATGAAATAGACGAGGGCCCTCATCAGAGTTTGTTTTGGATCTGTTACAAAAACAGAATTGAAAAACAAACTAACAGACTATAGAACTATGGAGAACTATGGAGAAGATTTGAGAACTCTGCAGATTAATGGAGAAGCTTGAAGAGATCTTTGGAGACTTCCAGAAGCTGAGCGAAGAGGCTAGAGTCTTCTTGAAGAGGAGTCATAATGTCTAACATTCACCCCGCTTTTTTGTTTTCTTCAAATCTGAAAAATATACAGCATTCAGCCTGTGACGAAAAAGAAGAAACTGCTGCAGGACAAGAGGCTTAGTGAACAAGTCTGCTACTTGATCTTTGGCAGGGACATAAGCTACTTGTAATAAACAACTCAACACCCTTTCTCGAACAAAATGTAAATCCAAATCCACATGTTTCGTCTTAGCATGCATAACCGGATTGGCTGCCATTGCTATGGTGCTTGTGTTATCACACCAAACCTTTGGTGAATTTGATATCTGTATGCCCATATCTGTCAGCAGGTTGCGAACCCACATAACTTCGGATGTTGCATCAGCGAGACTTCTATACTCAGCTTCAGCGGTGGAGCGCGAAACAGACCGTTGCTTTTTCGAATGCCAAGAGAGAAAATGATGACCGTAATAAACACATTGACCAGAGATGGATCTTCTGTCATCCTCGTCACTTCCCAATCAGCATCGCTAAATGCTACCAATGTAGGAAGGCTAAGCTGCTGAGAAGAGAACCACAATCCATACTCAACAGTTCCGCAAAGATAACGTAAGATCCGTTTAACAGCAGATCAGTGAACAACAGTTGGTTGTTGCATATATTGAGCCACCTTATTCACTGCAAAAGAAATGTCTGGTCTAGTATGACATATATATATATTAATGCACCAACTGTACTTCTGTACTTAGTGACACGAGGAAATAACTCACCATTATTCTTGTGTAATTTTGGTGTAACAGCCATAGGGGTATCAGCAGGTTTTGCATCACTCATTTGCAGGCGTTACAAAAGTTCTGTTACGTATTTCTTTTGTCCAAGAAAGATTCCTTCATCAGAAACTGAGGTTTCCATGCCTAAAAAATAATCCAGCACCCCAAGATCCTTTAAGAAAAACTTATCATGAAGATGTTGTTTGACCGAGATGATATGAGATGCGGAGCTTCCGAAAATGAGAATGTCATCAACATATACAATGACATAGGTAGTGACATCAACAATTTTATAGATAAAGAGAGATGTATCAGCAAGAGAGCCTCGAAAACCAAGAAAAACCAGAAAATCTTTAAGTTTTAAGAACCAACTTCGTGGTGTTTGTCGAAGCCCATATAAGGCTTTGGTAAGTTTACAGACAAGAGTGAGACCATTATGAGATTTCTGTTTAAACCCTGGAGGTTGTACCATGAATACTTCTTCACAAAGGTCACCCTTTAGGAATACATTATTGATGTCTACTTGATGGACAACCCATTTGTTGGTGACAACAAGGGAAAGAAGAACATTAATAGTTAAGGACTTCACAACTAGACTAAACGTATCGTGGAAGTCGTGACCAGGAACTTGGGAGTATCCTTTAGCAACCAATCGAGCTTTGTATCTATTTACTGAACCATCAGCGTTCCTCTTTATTTTAAAAAGCCACTTGCAGCCAACAATCTTTCGATCTGCAGGTGTCTCAACTAATTCCCAGGTGTTATTTGCCAACAAGGCGGAGTATTCAGCCATAACGACATTACGCCACTCAACATTTTTTATGGCTTCATGAATAGAACGAGGCACATCACCACAACTGACCAAATAAGCCTTTGGTTTAAATATTCCTCTCTTACTTCGAGTTGTCATTGGATGCACATTGGCTATTATCTTAGCACTAGGGGCTGCAGCCGATGCATCATTTAAGAACTCATTAGATTTGAAGGAAGTATTTTCCGCAAGACCAGCAGTTGGACTATGTGCACTAGACAACAAAACTTCATTCTCATCATCAAGGACAACAGCTGAGGACTGCATCATTGTGGCAGCACAATGCATATCAGAATAAAAGGTAGGCTGTGAATTCTCAGTAGAAACTGTGGGCTGAACTGGGCCAGAAGAAAAAACAGGTTGTGAACGCTCATTAGAAACAGTGGGTGAAACAGACGCACCATTATCAGAACCAGCAGGTTGTGTACTGGCACTAGAATCAACAAGTTAACCATTATCAGAGGCAGTATGAGCAGCAAAGATTGAATCAGAGGCAGAAGTTGAATTAGAGGAATATATTGGAACATTATTAGAAGAAGAAACAACTGGGACTGGCAGTGACTTAGTCCGTAAAACACGCTGTAAAGTAGGCTGATTTGAAGATGTGACAGCAAAGGGAAATAAGGACTCATCAAATTTGACATGCCGAGTGACATAAATTCGACCACGATCACCAAGGCATTGATACCCATGATGCTTTGGTGAATAGCCGAGGAAAACACACTTTTGTGAACGAAAATCCAACTTGTTCTTATTGTAAGGTCGGAGATACGGATAGCATGCACAACCAAAGATTCGAAAGAAAGAATAATCTGGTGTTCTGCCGGTTAACCTTTCATAAGGAGATATATTTCCCAAAGTCCTAGATGGTAGTCTATTAATAATGTAAGTGGCACTCAGAACATCATACGACCAATATCTAAGCGGGACTGATGCTTGGGCAAGAAAACACAAGACTGTTTCAATAATTTGGCGATGTTTCCATTCGACTACGCCATTCTGTTGAGACGTGTAAGGACACGTAACTCGGTGTTGAATACCCAAATGATTTAATTTTGAGCGAAGAGCCTGAAACTCTCCCCCTCCATCAGTTTGGATTGCTTTGAACAAGTGCAATAAAACTATCAAACACAATAGTAACTTCACTTTTATTGCGCAAGAGGTACGTCCAACAATTTCTACTGTACATATCGATAAATGACACATAGTAAGAAAAGCCAGCAGAAAGTATTGGAGCAGGCCCCCAAACATCGACCTCAACTAATTCAAAAAGAGTAGAATAGACTGTATTAGAAGACACAAAAGGAAGAGCATGAGCTTTGCCCTGTTGGCATGCTTCACAAACTAAAGCTGGACTTGAATTTAAGGACTTATGAACATCAGATCGAAGAACATCAGGGGAGGGGTGACCCAACCGTTTGTGCCACAGCCAGTAGACAAACTCTTCATTATTGACAGTAGTACTAAAAGCAGAAACTGAAACGGGAAAAGGCTGAAGAGGAAAGCAATAAAGCCCTTGTTCTTGATGTCCTTGCAGTAGGATTCTCCTCATTTTCAAACCTTCATATAACATTTATCGGAATGAAACTCAAAAAACACAGCATTATCACTGGCTAACTTAGAGACAGATAACAAATTGCGTGAGATGCGTGGAACATGCAGCAAATTATCAACAAGCAGCTTCTTCCTAGATGTGTTTATAACAGAGCAACCAATGTCTTCTATCCTACCAGTAGAGTCATCACCCAAATGCACACGACCAGTGCCAGTATAATTAAGCGAAGAGCAGAAGAGAGACTTACAGTTCGTAACATGGTGCGTTGCTCCCGAATCTAGGAACCATTTGAGGGAGCCAACATCCATTCCAGTAGTGGTCAGCGAGTTCACCTGAGCAGCTTCCTCCTGTGGTGGTTGCGACTCAGCTGCTCCAGAAACTCCAGCAGTAGCAACACAGGGTTTATAATACTGCCCAAAATCATCTGATTGGTAGAGACAAGCATTGGCCTGAGGAATATCTAACTGTCGATTCGGCTGGACTGCAGTAACACCTTTGAACCCTTCATCGAACCGGTACCAACAAGTATCCACCATATGCCTCATTTTACCACATAATTGACATTGTGGCCTGGAACGTCCACGGAATCTGCCACCTCTACTGTAACCAGATCGGAAGCCTCTGCCACGATCATGTGTATTGGAACTGGAACCTCGACCGTAATCAGATCTGCCATGGGATTCAGAGGATTGAAAATGTGTTAAATTAATTCCAACCGGCATGTCAACTGGATATGCAAGCCTTGACTCAGCATCTATTAACACTGAGACTACCCATTCAAGAGAAAATGACTCCTTGCGAGCAGTGATAACAACAATGAATGGTGCGTATTCAGGCGGTAGACCGTTCAGTATTGTTGCCACATGCTCGACTTCAGACACTTTGTTACCAGACAACGCAAGTAAGTCACAAATTTCTTTAATCTTAACTGTGTAATCTCTCATCCGCATTGTACCTTTCTTCATCGAACGAAGTTTACAGTGAAGGTGCATCACCTTCGTTGTGGACAGCTTGGAATACAATCTGGTAACCACACTCCATATTTCTGCTGAAGTTTCCGCTCCAACAAGCTGCGGCAGAATGTCTGAACCAACCGTGGAAAGCAACCACGAAGCCAATGAATTGTCCTGCTTCACCGATTGCACATACGTAGGATTGAGCACTCTTTCTCCAGCTGTGCCTTGCACATACTTAACTGGCTTAGGTGCTTCAGGATCTAGATATTCTTCTAGGCCGAGTCCTCGTATTGTGAGAATAACATGTTGCTTCTAGAGTAAAAAAATCGTGTCATCGAGGAAGACGTTGACGCGCTTGTTGGAAAAGATTTGAGCAGTGGAATCTTCACCGCGTCGAGCCGTCGTGGAATCATCACCAGTCGTCACCATCATAACAGATCACAAAAGAGAGAAGAGAGAAGAAGCAGCACGAACAAGCAAAAATCAGAGAAAGTACAAAAATCAAATCAGAGAACAGATCGAAGATCACCTCATCGACGTTAAACTGAAAATCTCGTCTATGCTGCAAGCCGGAGCGTTTTCCATAGCTCTGATACCATGTTGAACCGTGCTCCAACGACGGTGAGTGGCCGGAAAGTGTTAGCACAGATGACGGGCAAGAACGACTGAAATTCGTGAGCCCTAAGATTTGGGGAAAAAACCCGATCGGGTGTAAAGAGAGAGAGAGAAGTGGTCTACTTGTTTTATTAGAAATGGGTCAAAATAATACATGAATAGTGACAACCAAAAACAGATCTCTTGATGGGCTAGCCCAAATACCGTCTATTTATAATGAAAAAGACGAGGGCCCTCATCAGAGTTTGTTTTGGATCTGTTACAAAAACAGAATTAAAAAACAAACTAACAGACTATAGAACTATGGAGAACTATGGAGAAGATTTGAGAACTCTGCAGATTAATGGAGAAGCTTGAAGAGATCCCTGGAGACTTCCAGAAGCTGAGCGAAGAGGCTAGAGTCTTCTTGAAGAGGAGTCATAATGTCTAACATGGGCTGCCTGGTTACAAGACCGTGGAACAAAAGAGAAGGAACAACTTACAAAGGTTTTCGCTTTACATCTAATGTCCTCTTCGATAGCTGAAGAGACCCATTCGGAACATGATCCTGAACAGAGCCTATTGACTACCGCCTGGCAATCCGATTCAATGGTGATTTGTGAGAAACTCCTTGATGATGTCAGAGATAAATCTAGCCTGATTGCCATAGCTTCAGCCGCGACTGCAGAGGGGGCAAGCTTCAGTCACGTGCGATAGCTGCCACTGTGGTCCTTTCAGTTTAGTTGTCAAAGGCAGCGTCACAGTTAATTTTTATAGTTCCCGGGAGAGTAGGAGTCCACTTGACAATTTGATTGGGATGACATGTGGTGAAGATCATAGGCAATGTGATTTCTCGTGAAAACTCCTGGAAGGACCTCTCCACTCGTAGCCAAACTATTTATACATCTATAGATTACAACTGCACTGACAAAAATGTTCCTAAAAGGAGCTGGAACATGGTCTCCCAACTAATAACAAATTAAGTCTTCGATACAACCCTATATATAAATTCTTAAAAAAGTCTTCTTGATTTTTAGGGCTTCGTCCTGACTAATCTGAATTGTCGCATATTTAGTTTTTATGGTTTAGTCTCTGAGAGGGGATTTTCTGCATACATAACACCTCAAACTCGAGATCTGCTTAAGCGATACTAAATTGCTTAACATTTGGACCAACTCCGTAGATATTCAAATTTTAATGTTGTAACTAAAATATTTTATTTTCATTAAATATTGATATCAGTTATTTATTTCATTTTTGTGACATAAAAGGTTAATTTTTTGTGCCGATTAAAAATAAGGAATGAAAGTAAAATAATATATATTAAAAAATCAAACAAAATAAGCAAAACTGGTCAAAATTGACCACTCATAAATTTTCAATCAAAATGTTGTTTGCATTGTTACTCGTGCGAAAGACAGGGGTGTTAAATCGTTGGTTTGATTAACCGATCAAATTGAACTATAAAAAATTCATTAATTTAATTTTTTTTTTATTAACCGTTAATCAAAGTAAATTTTTTTCGAAAATATTTAATCGAACTAAGAAAAAATTCAGTTAATTAGGTTGGTTTTCGAAGTAACTGAATTTTTTAAATAAAATTTTGAGTAAATTATACAAATGGTCACTAAACTATGTTAAATGATCTTTTTAGTAACTAAACTTTCAGAAGTTATAAAACAACCATTAAACTTATCGAACTATTATAAAATGCTCATTGATTCATTGCAGATTATAAATTATTGACAAACATTGAAAAGTTTAATGATTATTTTTTAATAAATCAATAAATTTAATGATCATTTTCTGCAATTTGATAAAGTCTAATCTCTATTTTATAATATATCAAAAAATTCAATGATCATTTTATAATTTTTAAAAGTTCAATGACTAAAAAAATAATATATATATATATATATATAAGTTTTGGTTAATTCAGTTAATTAATCAATTTCGAACCGAATTAACCGATAACCAAAGTTTGAAAAATCATTAACTGTTAATCTATTGAACTTAAAATTAACCGACTGCTTGATCGAAAATTTTCAATCGATTAATTTGATTAAAACTGAAGTTTCAACCCCTAACAGAAGAGGTACTATACTGTGGATATCGGAAGGCGTTGTAAATTCTAAAATTCAAATTGGAATCTGGTATGAAAAGATATCCAACACATGTGAAAGCATTGGGTTTACTTATTTGGATAATTGATTGGGTTCAAATTTTAGATTTTGGGTTGAGTTATTTTATTTAAACTTTTGGATTGGATTTTACATGGGTATTGGATGTTTGGACATACGGTTGGGTATATGCTAGTATTTATTATTTTTTAATAAAAAACTAAGGGTAAACTATAACAGAGGTCACTCAATTATAGGTAAAGTCACATTTGGGTCACTCAATTATGGGTAAGGTTATATTTGGGTTACCCTTCTTATTTTAAAAAATATATATCAATTTGTGTATTAGATTAATTAAGGATTTCAAATGAAGTATTCTAATGTTAATAAGGGTATACAAGTGATTTAAAAGAAAAAAAATACAAAATTGATGTACTTTTTTAAATATGAAGGGTGACTTAAACATAACCTTATCTATAATTGAGTGACCCAAATGTAACCTTTAATAATTGGGTGACCTAAATGTAACATTACCCATAATTGAGTGACCCAAATATAACTTTTAATAACTAGGTGACCCAACTATAACCTTACCCATAATTGAGTGACCTCTATTGTAGTTTACCTAAAATTGATTGATTTAGATATTCAAAACGGATAATTAATTAATTCAAGGGTCGAAACCGATTAAACTCATCGGTTAAATAGAAGATTGAATAAACTGAAAGTTTTGATTAAATTAATTAAGTGTCTATTTATTCTTTTTAAAACCAGTTATTCGATGTCTTAAAAATTTTGTATTTTGGTCCAAAGGTGATTACAAGTTAGTATATGTTCATACATATTTTTAACTTTTTCACAATTCGTATACACTTTGTAAACGAAGTGATTTAAATCCGTGTCTCCTAAGATGAACACCATCTACCTTCACAAGAACACTTGTTGGGTTCTAAAAAATTTGCATTTAATGGTATAAGATAATAAATGTTTGAACAATGTACATGATAAATTTAAGGTGGTTAAAGTTTAAAGAAGCGGATAATAACAAATGAAAAATGCTTGAACACCATCAAGAGTTAATTTTAATTACATGTTTTCATTGATTTGGGTTGCTTATGACTGTTATCGAAATATGAGGTATTAATAATAAGAAGAAGATTAAAGCAACATTCTCCATAAGTCGTATTCATCCAACTTGTCTGAAAGAAATTACAAGATTGACGTTGAACGCCCTCCCTTTCACCAACCAACTCAATCTTACAATCTCAACTTTGAAAACAAACCCCTTTTCCTTCCTACCTTGATTCGCACAAAAGAAAGAAAAAAACAGCCCACGGATTCTGCACAAACCATTGGGCAACCCACCAACCCTTCTACCAACTTCATCCACTACCAGTCTACCATATTTGTGTATATATATATACACATATAGTCTTCTCGACACGATCAGCAACCCATTTCATCGATTCAATCTCTGTTTCTTGCCGATCTTTAAACATGTCTCTGCCCAACAAACCAATTGTTGTCGTAACTCTTCCCCTGCTTATGCTTGCACTAACCAAAACATTGTGCCCTCAGCTGTACACGAATGTCTCCCCGGTCCTTGTCTCACTAACTCTTGTTGTGCCACTTGCTGTCTATTACATCTTTTTCAAGTCTTCTTCCACGGCTCTTCCTCCGGGGCCGTTCCCTTTCCCGATATTCGGAAACTGGATTCAAGTTGGGAATGACCTTAATCACCGACTTCTTGCTTCCATGGCGCAAACCTACGGTCCTGTTTTCCTACTCAAACTCGGCTCCAAGAATCTCACGGTGGTATCGGACCCGGAGTTAGCCACCCAGGTGCTGCACACGCAAGGAGTCGAGTTCGGTTCGAGGCCCCGGAACGTGGTTTTCGACATCTTCACCGGAAACGGACAGGACATGGTGTTCACGGTTTACGGGGATCATTGGCGCAAAATGCGTAGGATCATGACGCTGCCGTTTTTCACAAACAAAGTCGTGCACCATTACAGTAACATGTGGGAGGAAGAAATGGAGCTGGTGGTTAATGATTTGAAGGGAGATGAGAATGTGAAGAGCAAAGGGATTGTGATCAGAAAACGTTTGCAGTTGATGCTTTATAATATCATGTACAGGATGATGTTTGATGCCAAGTTTGAGTCTCAGGAAGATCCCTTGTTCATCGAGGCGACTCGGTTCAACTCGGAGAGAAGCCGGTTGGCTCAGAGCTTCGAGTACAATTATGGTGATTTCATTCCGTTGCTGAGACCCTTCTTGCGAGGGTACTTGAACAAGTGCAGGGATTTGCAGCAAAGAAGGCTGGCGTTCTTCAACAACTATTACGTTAGCAAAAGGAGGGAAATAATGGCGGCGAACGGGGATAAGCACAAGATAAGCTGTGCCATTGATCATATTATAGACGCTCAGATGAAAGGAGAGATTAGCGAAGAAAACGTGCTGTATATCGTCGAAAACATCAACGTCGCGGCAATCGAAACAACGTTGTGGTCGATGGAGTGGGCTATAGCGGAGCTGGTGAACCATCCCGACGTTCAGCACAAGATTCGCCGAGAAATCTCGCGAGTCCTGAATGGGAAGCCTGTGACGGAATCAAACCTCCATGAATTGCCCTACTTGCAGGCCACGGTGAAAGAGACATTACGGTTACACACGCCGATCCCATTGTTGGTCCCACACATGAACCTCGAAGAAGCAAAGCTCGGAGGGTTCACCATTCCCAGGGAGTCCAAGGTGGTAGTCAATGCCTGGTGGTTAGCCAACAACCCCGAATGGTGGAAAAACCCGGAGGAGTTCAGGCCAGAGCGGTTCATGGAAGAAGAAAACGGCATAGACGCCGCCGTCGCTGGTGGGAGAGTTGATTTCAGATACCTGCCGTTCGGTGTGGGAAGGCGGAGTTGCCCGGGAATCATCCTGGCGCTGCCGATCCTGGGGCTTGTCATTGCCAAATTAGTCTCGAATTTTGAACTGAAAACTCCAACCGGAACTGATAAAATCGATGTGAATGAAAAAGGAGGGCAATTCAGTTTGCATATTGCCAATCACTCGACGGTTGCATTCTGCCCCATCATGCCATGATCACATGGTGTTCTGTTCATAACAGCCATTCCAGTTCTGTTGGCTGTAAATGTTTCACTTCCATATTTTTCCCCGACTATAATGTTTGGTTTGGACATAAGAAACAAAAATGTTTGAATCTATTATTTTTGTCTCACAATAATAAACATGTTTTATTCTGTTCTTGTGCATATTGGATTTGGGCTTTGGGTGCTTAAAAATGGGCGAGGAAAGAGCAGTCCTCCATTGAAACCCAAGTTTAAAAACTCTCTGCCTTTCAACAGTTGATATCTTATTCTTATCCAGTTGCATCTGCACTAGGATGACGTGTCATACATTCATAATATCTTATCATTTTTCCCATTAAGATTCAATTATTAGTTTTCTTTTCTAGCTAAATCAGATCACCTTTTCTAATGCATAAAATAAAGCATATAATCTCCTCCCAACTGATGAGCTCTTGATGTCAATAATTCATTATATCAAGCAAGGCCCAGATGTCTGATTCCATTAGTGGAAGTGGAAACACGTAATATTATATAACAATGATGGCATTATCATATAATTTGTATATGTTATTTTGTCACAATTATATTCAAAGCATTGTATGTTTTAACATGTTAATTATTTATGTCAATTTTAATATCTTTTATTTGAATATATTCATATTAATTTTACATAAAAAAATTATTTTCATGTAATATGTTGCATTAATTAGCACAGCCTGAAAGAGTATAGGGGATAATAATTCTGAATTAAGATCAATTAGACATTTGGACTCGATCTCAAATTGTGTGTGGCTTGGGTAGGTAGGGCTATGTCTAACTTAGGTCTACGGACAAAAATAGCCTAAATTTTAAATGGCTACCGAACTTCGATTGGGATGGATCTATTGTGTTTTTTTTTAAGAATTGTCTGAGATTAAATATGAAATTTAATGTAAATCAAAATCGATATAATCTCGTTTGTTATTATTAAGGATGGTGAAAGTAGAGCAACTTCACGATTTTCCCATCAATCCATTTTGAATGGATTAAATTTTTAATGGAAATGTGGATGCTCAAAATATAACGGGACAATAATGGTAAATAAGTTATTAGCAAGTGCTGAGTACAATGATAAATTACACGGAAGAAAGAGAATTTAGGTTTGAATTTTAAAAATGGCATTGTTTTATTTTAGTAACAAATCTTAATTTTAATCTTATTTAAAAAGGTGGGGAAAGATAGCTCTATGAAAAGGAAGAGAATGTTCTTAGTAGGTTTAAAACATTTAATCTAAAAAAATATGAGAGAACAAAGATGAGCAACTTAATTAATCGGCCAAATATACTTACTCGAAAACGATATTATTAAGAGGAAGAATCACAAATCATGACATATGGATCATAAAACTAACATGAGCTATGCCAAAATTATATATACTTGTTTTCGCTTTACTTGCTTCGAATTTTAAAAATCACTATTTTATACCTTTTTATAATATTGGGTTAAATGATGTTTTGGTCTTAAAGTTATATCTCATTATCATGTTCATACAATAGTACGTGAAGTTTATTTTGATACAATTTGATCCTAAAATTTTATTGTGATGAACACTACTCTAATTAGGCTTGTAAACGAACTGAACGAACACGAATGAGGGTGTATTTATGTTCGTTTGTTTAACTTTAACCGAACAAATGAACGAACACGAACATAAACGAACACAAAATTTCTTGTTCGTGTTCATTCACTAAGGAATGTAGCTTGTTCGTGTTCGTTCATGTTCGTTCGTTTAAATGGTAAACGAACATAAACGAACACAAACTAACATATATAATTTGTTAAATATTTAATATTTTTGGCTAGTTCGATTAATTCAGTTAATTAACCGATTCTAAACCGAATTAATCGATAATTGAAATTTGAAAAAAACTCTTAATCATTAGCCGAAACATAAAATTATCTAATAGATTAACTAATTTTGTTTTGGTTGGGTCGGTTAGTTTGGTTTAACCGAATAATGAACACCCCTAGACATATGTGAATAAATTTAAACGAACATAAACGAACTTCCCACTGAACGTTCGGTTCATTTACAGCCCTAACTCCAATCTGTTTTCCAGTTAAAAAAAGTCACGCGACACTGTAGAAATGTGCCACGTCACGTGGTAATAGGTCGGGTTTTTGGTTGATTCGCACCTGATTAGAAAATTTAACACATCCCTCCAAACTTGATTCGACCCGACATTTTATGATGTTCTAACTTGCCCGAACCGAACCTGACCTAATCCGATATAAATAAAAAATTGTCATTTTCATTATCATTCGATAAAACATGGTGCTAATATATATATATAGAGAGAGTGTGTGGCATTGTAACAATTATACCTAAATATTTAAAATAAAATTATATATTTATTTCGGGTCGAGTAGGATTAGGGGTTGAAATTGGATGGGGAATATCAGAAAAGCATAGGGATTTGAACCAACGAGGATGAAGAATAACTGAAATCTTCACCCACGGGGACGGGCGAAGTTTTAGCACCGAAGCTCAAATGGGGATGGGGACGAGGTTTGTTATATTCGAACCGTGGAGATAACTGAAACATAATCGTATAAATAACTGTGGTGATCCTAAAAAATATTTGCAAGGATCCTGATATTTTATTATATTTTTAAAATATATATACTTATTTATCTATATACCTCTATACGACTGGTAATGACTTAGAAAAATGATCATTGTAAAATTTCAGTGGCTAAATTTAACACTTTTTATGACCATTTTTAATGTCACTAAAAATACATTTTTAAAAGACTAAAATACAATTTTACTATTACACCAACTTAAAAACTTTTTTAATTTTTAAATATTAGAGAGTTATGGTCCCTGCCGATCTTCACCAGTTACCGCCCCTGATCATCACCATCATACCCACCTCCCCAAACTTCCACGCAATCCTAAAACCTAGATCTCCCACTACATGTAAGTTTAATCATTGATCAATTGTTCAATTATTTAATTTAATTTATCATTCAAAGAAACCCAACTCCATTTAAGAACTCGCTATGGTAGCATGGTGAATATCACTTTATGTGCTTCATGCTCTTACAAGTTTTAGTGAATTTTCACTTTTTCATATTTTACTTTAATATTATTAAATTCGATATTATTTTTAAAGAAATTAAAAAAGTAGTAGATGAAAAATTATAAGGGAATTGTCGTGACAATGAAAAAGATGTTCGAAACTTAATTTTTCATACTTCAACTTGAAGAAGAAGAAGAAGAAGAAGAAGATTTTTTTTTTAATTTTAACCAAAAAAATAAAATAAAATAAAGTCTAAATTGATAAGATTTTAGACTAAATTGATAGAATGTATAATTTTTTTGGGACTAAAGATGTTATTTGACCAAACTGCATCACTATTTTTTTTAATTTTAACGTTTGGGGTATTAAAATAAAAACGCTACAGATCTTTATATATTATTTTATTATAAAAATAAATTGGGTACCAAAATAGAGACATAGACATAAGTGGAACATTAAATATTTGGGGTAAAAAGCTTTTATTATGGTAAAAAGCTAAAATGGAGTTCAACGTTGAAGTTTAATTCCAAAATTTCAACCCCATTTTTTGGACTTCAATATTTGCGTTGCGTGTCCTAAAATTATAACCTTAATAGCATGTTGCCGACAACATTTTTTTTTGTTTTGTCTCTATTTTTTCAATTAATGGATTTAAATTTTGTCATCTTCTAATATCCCGCAACTCATAAATTATTGTTTTGCACTGTTTTAATTATTAAATGCTCTGATGTATATTTATTTTTTATTTTTTTCAAAGTAAAATAAATTGTGACGAGCGGAAAAAGTGGATGATATTCATCTTAAAAGATACGGTTACACGTGTTCAAATCACTTTATCTACAAGGTGTATGCTTATCATCATAGGGTTACGAATATGCAATGGTAAATTTAAAAATTCAAAAATGAGGGTCCAAAATTTCAATACTTTTTTTTTCTCTGTAGATGGGTATGCAAAATAAAATTTTCTTTAAAAAAAGCTATAATTTTAATTTATTTTCCAAAAAATAGGGCTGCATATGGTCCACATAGGAGTCATATGCATCCGCCCATACGAATATGTATGAACATATACTACCTTATGATCACTTTTAGGCCATTCAAAAAAATTGTGACGATCTTACCTCTTTGACTTTCCCCAATAAAAAATATTTAAAGAATTTCTTTAAAAGAAAATAAGACATTGATCATATTTTATGTGTGTCTTTTTTTGTAATATGTAACGCTTTGTGTTTGGGGTGTGTGACTGTCCCTCTTATTAATATCATCTTCAAAGTTTAAACTCACGTTCTCTAATTGAGAAAGTAATATGCCTTACTAATACACAAAATTTGTTGGTTATCATACTTCATGTGTTCAACCTCCTTGGAATTACAATAACCAAATTTATTCCTCGGACGAATAGAACTTTAGTTCGATGTAATTGTTCTTTTATATTATAGGATAATATATAGTCATTTATATATTTGCATCATATTTATATTACGTGTGCGATTAAAATTATGTATAAATTTTAATGTATTGATAGCAAGTATTATAGAAATTCAAAAACTATTTTTGTTTTTGTTTTTTTTATTTAGTACCATGTTTAACTATTTATGTTGCTTCGTATTACATCTCGTTAACTTTACCCGCAAACATAAAATTTATATGAAATTAATAAAAAATAATCATGCGTGTGTATATATATGTGTGTGTTATATAACATAAATCTTAATTAAAAACACCGCAACAAATAAATCATACAATGTGAAAATTTGAAATTTGCATAATAAACTAATCCGGACACGTTCAAAGTATTTTTCTAAAAAAATATTATGACCTGATTTTGAAACAAATTGATTCAATATACGCTTTATTATTTAAAAATATATTTCTATAGTTATTAATAGATTTTATAATTGTTGATGGCCAATTTGTGATTCTTAGGGTGAACAAAATTGACATAACTCGAAAAAATTAAATTATTTCACTCAACTTAAAAAACTTCAAATAAAGTTTGAGTTATAAAATAAATATTCGAATAACTCAAAATTTTTAGTAATTAGTTTATTAGTTTTCACGTTTGAGTCGAGTCCCTCTATTTTCTCAGATATATTATGTATACAACATATGAAACTATGAAGAAATGCATATGTATATCGTATATGGATACAAAAAGTTGTTTAAATTAGAATCAATATGTATTGTAAAATTATAAATAATTACAATTAAATTTGTACAAAAACTCGATTTGACTCCAATTTCATAAACTCAAATCGAATTTTTTTCAAATAAAATTTAAATCGTAAAATATAACTTGTAAACTTGACTTGAACGAACGTTCAACCCTAGCGGTCGTGGTGATTTTAGGTCAATCACGTTTTCTGGAGTGAATGAAGAGTCGCAGGAAATAAATTAGAGAAAAGAAAGTTGGATTAGAGAATATGAAGAATTGTGATATGGAGTTCAAAAGTCCTATCTCGAATGTAGTTTGTATGAGTATTTATATGTCGCTGATAATAGAGATATTTTTTGTGGCTGATGTTAGCCCTAGGATTAATGCCAATTAATAAATTGGTAGGAGTAGATACATTTGTTATAAAATAGAGTCAACTAATGAGCCAAATAGAATTGACATCGTTCGACGTGAATTAGTAACTAAGTGGATGATATAGAGGGGTTATCTCTAAATATAATCCTATTACATGTCAGGAAAAATTCTGAAATCTTCGAGACCCTACATACAAATGAGTGATAACATAGAGCTGTGGTAGAACGTGGGGTAAGAATTTTGGGTGTCAATTTATTTAAAATAATTGGAGGCTCAAACTAAAATTTTTAAATAATTGAAGATATAACTTATTTTTTAAATAATTTCGATAGTTCTAATAAAATTTAAAAAATTATGAGAGATAATTTAATTAAAATTATTTAAAAATGTGAAGGTACAATATCAGGATATAATGTGGGAGAAGAAAAAGTCCACATCGGTTGGCATTGAATGGTTGTTTGGGATGCCGTGTATGGTTAACGTAAAGTCTGATTTTCTTAATGTGGGACGAGTGGCTTGGTGGTCCAACCATACATACGCTAACTAGGTTAATGGGTTATTTTTGTATTAGTTTTAATTTATTAATTTTATTTATATGATATTTTTGTATTAATTTAGCTTTTGAAATAGTTTAATTACATCACCGTTTAGTTTATCCCTTAACTGACGGAAGTTAACGTTGACAATTACGATGGTGATGTGGCAGAGGGCAAAATTAATTTTTTAAGCAAGTTCAAGAGAAAAATTAATTTTAAGTTGAGCACGAGAGCAAAATTGATTTTAGACAATAAAAAAATATTACTAAAATATTAAAATAACATTAAAAAATAATAAAAATATTTTTATTAATATATGACTAAAAATAAAATAAAATAATTAAAAATATCTAAAAAAATTAAAAATTATAAAATTTAAATATCATAAGCTAATAAATTATAAATTATTCAATAATTAAAATTTTGAAATATTTATAAAGTATTAAAAAATATAAAAACCTTATAAAAAAAATTGGACGATTTTAGTTTTCTTTTTTTTTTCAAAAAATGTAAGGAATAAAGAATCCTAAAATAGGGTTAATGTGATTCTCTCAACCGAACAAAAATCTTGTACCCTTTTGATGCTCATATCTCTCAATATTAAAAAATTGAACTCTACACTCTAAGGCTAATTTTTAAATTACAAACCTTAAACCCTAAAAATTTAAACCCTTTACTTGATTAAATTTATATACATACTTTTATGATTCATACTCACTTTATATTGATAAAATTTTTAATTAGGTTTTAGGATTTAAGGTTTGCAACTTAGAGTTTACAATTTTTAGGATTTGAAATTTATAATTTAATAACTTCTGATATTTAAATTTTATATTTTTTAGTTATTTTTATATTTTTGTTATTTTTTAGACATATATTAATAAAAGTATTTTTAAATGTTTTATTACTTTTACATCATTTTAGTATTTTAATATTTTCTTATATTCATATTTTACTTAAAAATCAATTTTGTCCTCGAACTCGCTTGAAAAATTAATTTTACCTTATGTCATGTCATCGTAAACTGCCACGTCACCACCGTAACGATCAACGTTGGTTTCCGTTAGTCAAATGACAAACGATGATGCAATTGGACTAATTAAATGGCTAAATTGATGTAAAAATACCATAGGAACGAAATCAATAAATTGAGTCTACTTCAAGGACAAAAGGATACTTTAACCTTTTTTTATTAGACATGCCAATCACGATTTTCCTTTTTAAGAAACTTTCTAAATCAAGTCCAATAATTATAATTTTATCGTCCATCACCCCACCACCAATATGATTTCATGTCTCAACCAGAAATCAATGTGAAATGAAACCATGATGGGACACTTGTTTGAGTTATAAAGTTTAAGTTATAAAATAAAATTTTAAATAATTTAAATATTTTTAGTAGTAGATCGATTTTTAAGCTCGAGTAAGATTTTTTAATTTTGTCGATAAATGTACATTGCACATGAAAAATATAAAGTAATATATATGTATATTGTATATGGTTATAAAAAACCGTTTAAATTAGAACCAATTAATACCATAATTTTATAAATATTCACTATTAAATTTAAACGGAAACTTGAACAACTCAACTCGAATTGACTTGAATTTCATAAACTCGATTTGAAGAAATTTCAAATAAATTTTAAATTATAAAATAAAACTCGTAAACTCCACGAACTGAAAACTTTTTACTTGACTCAATCAAATGTCAACCCTATTTTAAACACATATTCCTAAGATTTGCATTTACCTAATTATGAATTGAGAGATCATGTATACTTTTAAAAAAATAAACCATAAAGAGTAAGTTAAAAGTAAAATTTAGAACTATCTATTCCATTTCCTATGTGAACAAAATAGGGGTTCATTTCCAAGCTTGCTCCTTATAGCATCTAATGAATTCATTGCATCTAATTATGTACATAAATATTAAAGCAGCTATCAGCTTCAAAAAAATGGTCCCCATTTCTATTATTTGGTTGTTATTAATTATCTTCTGAAGAAAATTGTTATTAGACTTTCTCAAAAAAGTTCATAATTATAATATTAGGTGCAATATATTATTATTATTATTATTATTATTATTATTATTATTATTATTATTATTATATCTGAGGCATATATAGGTGCCACGTATAATCATAACAGTTTCTTGCAATATAATAAATGTCATTGTGTAATTAGCCAATCAATTCTTTTATTTTTTGCTAATATTAGGAAATCAAATCAAATATGCTTAATATCTACTTTAACCCCTCAACTTTAGAAAAGTTCTCCCTTTGGCGCTTTTACAATTTTCGGTCAGTTCTTAGCCTTCAACTTTCATTCTGTCACCACGTTAGTCCTAGACGTTTCTTGTTTAAAAATCCACGTGGACCAATCATATTTGCCACTTGACATCTTTGTTAGAAGATACTAAAAAATAACTAAATTTTTAAATGAAATCATAAAAAATATGAAAAATTCATAAAACACCAAAAAAAATTCAGGACTAACGTTTTTTGTTTTGTTTTAAAATAAGTATAAAGTCAAGTATTCTCAATTAACATAGTCAATAATTTGTTTAAATTTCTCAACCAACTTTAACACTAAGCACAATCTAATAACATTTTCATCCATATTTATGTTTATGTTGGCTTTTTAGGTGTTCGATTCCTTTAACCGTTCTTGCTCGCCAAGTGGTGGAGAAGTAGAATTTGGGTGTAAGAGGTGTGGAAGCTAAAAAGAATGAAGATAAGATGATTTATAGTGGTTCAACCTTCTAACCAAGGTCTACATCCACTACCTTAGCTTTCCACTAAGAATTTCCAATCAATCCACTATTGATTCGTCCCATTTTCTAGGCCTAGGAGGAAACCCTTACAAACCAGTCAAGCTTTCTACCCAAAGCCTTGATGAAACCCTCTTTACAAAGAGATAAAAATAAGCAAACTCAAATCCCTCTAACAGGTATTTGTTTGCACAATTAAGCTCTCACCCAATCCTAAAACACTTGAGCAAATATAACAATTTTGGCTCACTAGTGTTTGTCTATACAAGGAATTGACACTTAAGCGATAAGACACATTTTGATCATATGTTGTATTACAATTGAAGCATTAACCATTACTAGATGCTTGGAGGTCCTTTTTATACTTCTTCTTGAGTTTGTAGCCGTTGGGGTTGGATTAGAGCCGTTGGAGCCTTTATTTCCCACCATAAATGCAGTTCTATAGCTTGGCGTATCGATACCCTTCAAACCGTATCGATACGGTCCCGATAAGGAAGTAGCCGTTGTGCACTTCAGCTGATGTGTATCGATACAGTTGCCTAGCGTATCGGTACGGTCCTGCAGTTTAAAAGCCGTTGGAAAATATGATCGTTGGGGGTAGTTAGGCGTATCGGTACGCGACTAGCCGTTGGACTGTTTTAAAACACACCATATCGATACGGCAAAGCGTATCGGTACGAGTTTTGGCTACTGGAAAATTCCTGTAGTTGAAACCCTAAGGCTATCGGTACGGTACCAGACCGTATCGGTACGTGAACTTGAAAAGCTTGGTTTTGACTACTTTAAATGTACTTTAAATCATTCCAAAGCCTTGTAAAACCCTTAAACATATTTTCAAGTTGTTTTTGACTAAAACATATTTTAAATTCTTTTCAATTTAGTCCAAAATATTTTTCAAATATTATATCAAAACACTTAGTTCTACAATCTCCCTCCTTTTGATATAATAAAACCAACTTGAAAAATTGTTTGGGATTCTCTCCCCTTTTGTATTTTTAAAATTTGAATAAGAGACTTAAAATTTGAATTAGATTAAAGCTCTCCTTATTCCTTGAAAATTTTGAAAAATCAAATCTTCAAACCATTTCTCCCCTTTTTGTTATATCAAAAAGAATTTAAAAAGACATTGGACTCAAAATAACTTAGGAGGTAAAAGGAAAAATGACACAATTTTAAAATTTTGGTTTTAAAATTGGCTACCCCTTACTCAAAGCATCAAACAATGTTAGTCCAACATATGTCATAATCTAGTTGAAATAAAAAAAGATAAATCAAATTAAACAAATAAAACAACTATATTTTTACCACACTTGAACACAAGGGAGGATGTGAAGCCTTCCTTCTTCAAGTGCTCTTCCTTGTGTGCATGGAGCTCCCCCTCAAATTTGGACTTGTTGATCAATCTCCATCACACCTAAACAAGACAATCAAGTAATTTTTGGTATCCAAATTACTTTGGATCCATAGACATTAGTAGCACATAATTTTGTCCCCTTAGGAATCCATTTTTCAATTTCATCATTTTTAGTTGAAGTACTTTAGTCCTTTTGGGACCCAAATACTTCTAAAACATTTACCGTTCACAAATCTAGGGGCACTAAATTGTCTTACATAAAAGATTGATTTTCCAAAATCATTTTTCTTTTGAAGTTCATTAGAAATCAAATATTTTTCTTTCTTGATATCATCAACTTCTTGTTGATGGTCTTTCTCCATCGTTTGAAGCAATTTTTGTAAGTCTAAAACTTTAAGCTCAAAATCTTTAAGTTTTGCTTCAAACTCTAAATTAGTTTTAGAAAGCAAATCATTTTCAGTTTTTAACTTTGAAATCAATTTCTTGTTTTTCGAAAATGAAGCCTTGAATTTAAAAACCAATTCATCATAGGCTTCTTGTAACTCATCAAAAGAATATGAATTTGAACTAGATGAGTTAGAAGTTACCTCTCCCTCATTGAGGGCCATCAAGCATAGGTAGGCTACTTCATCATCGGTGGAGTCTTCATCACTCTGTGGCCACATATGCTTGATTTGAAGATGATCCCTTCTTGTTGGACTTTTGGGATTCCTTCATCTTCTTCCTTGATTCATGCTTGGATTTATACATCTTGCTCTTATTGAACCGAGTGAATTTCTTGAAGAGATAGGTCATCTCTTCATCTTCGCTTTCCTCCTCACTTAGTTCTACATGATGACATGTGGAGGATTTGAGAGCAATGACACTTGCGTTGATGCCTAGCTCCATGATCTTCTTCTTCCCCATTTTTCTTATCTCTTCCTTCTTCTTCTCTTCTTCTTTTTCTTTCTTCATAATTTGGTGAGTGAGAAGTGACCCCATGAGTTCATCAAGCTTCAAGGTCTTCAAATTCTTAGCATTGATGATGGCGATCATCTTTGAGTCCCATGACTCAGGAAGAGAATAGATAAGCTTTCGGACAAGCTTCTCTTCCGAAATGACTTCTCCATAACCCTTGAGTCCATTGGTGATGATGGAGAATCGATGAAACATCTTTTCAATGTCCTCTTCCGGGTCCATTTTGAAGTTTTCATACTCTAGGTTGAGGAAGCCGATCTTGGTCTCCTTTACTTCGTTTGTCCCATCGTATGTAACTTCGAGCTTGTCCCAAACTTCCTTGGCACTCTCGCAAGAAGACATCTTCTCATAGATGTTGGGCCAAATGCACAAAAATGGAGGTGCAAGGCTTTGCAATTAAGCTCCATCTTCTTGCGATCTTCGGCACTCCAATCTGCCTTGCTTTGTTGAGGCACGAACGAACCATCTTCTACTATGTCCCAAAGCTTGTAGTCCTTTAACTTTATGAAGGACTTCATTCTTATCTTCCAATAGGCATAATGTGTTTTGTCGAAGAAGGGCGGTTTGTCGATGGATTGCGCCATTGAGCCGGTTGTTTGAAAAGTTGATCGAGCTTATCGGATCTTCTCAATAGAATTTTAATCCTCTTCAATTGAGCCAAGCTCTGATACCAATTGTTGGCTTTTTAGGTGTTCGATTCCTTCAATCGTTCTTGCTCGCCAAGTGGTGGAGAAGTGGAATTTGCGTGTAAGAGGTGTGGAAGCTAAAAAGAATGAAGACAAAATGATTTATAGTGGTTCAACCTTCTAACCAAGGTCTACATCCACTACCTTAGCTTCACTCTAAGGATTTCCAATCAATCCACTATTGATTCATCCCCTTTTCTAGGCTTAGGAGGAAACTCTTACAAACCGATCAAGATTTCTACCCAAAGCCTTGATGAAACCCTCTTTACAAAGAGATAAAAATAAGTAAACTCAAATCCCTCTAATAGGTATTTGTTTGAACAATTAAGCTCTCACCCAATCCTAAAACACTTGAGCAAATATAACAATTTTGGCTCACTAGTGTTTGTCTATACAAGGAATTGACACTTAAGCACTAAGACACATTTTGATCATATGTTGTATTACAATTGAAGCATTAACCATTACTAGATGCTTGGAGGTCCCTTTTATACTCCTTCTTGAGTTTGTAGCTGTTTGGGGTTGGATTAGAGCCGTTGGAGCCTTTATTTCCCACCATAAATGCAGTTCTGCAGCTTGGCGTATCGATACCCTTCAAATCGTATCGATACGGTCCTGATAAGGAAGTAGCCGTTGTGCACTTCAGCTGATGTGTATCGTTACACTTTCCTAGCGTATCGGTACGATCCTGCAGTTTAAAAGACCGTTGGGAAATATGACCGTTAGGGGTAGTTAGGCGTATCGGTATGCGATACAACTGTATCGGTACGCGACTAGCCGTTGGGTTGTTTTAAAACACACCATATTGATACGACTAAGTGTATCTGTACGGGTTTTGGTTACTGAAAAATTTCTATAGTTGAAACCCTAAGGCGTACCGGTACGATACCAGACCGTATCGATACGGGAACTTGAAAAAGCTTGGTTTTGACTACTTTAAATGTACTTTAAATCATTCCAAAGCCTTGTAAAACCCCTAAACATATTTTCAAGTTGTTTTGACTAAAAACATATTTTAAATTCTTTTCAATTTAGTCCAAAACATTTTTCAAATATTATATCAAAACAGTTAGTTTTACAGTTCAAATATACATTGACTTAAATGTTAATTTATTATTCGTATTAAACCATCTAAAAAATAAAATTATTTAAATTTAAATATAATTTATATAAAATTCTATTTTTTTTCAAATAGTATAGTTTTTAAAATGATATTAAGGTAGTTATAAGATTTTATATTTCACATCTATCTATGTGGTTAAATAATATCCTAATGGACCTCCTTTTGACACCTATACAAGGCTTGTAATTAACATTTTTTAAGGTTGTTGACTAAGCCCGTCACAATCCACTTTCAGCTGCATTCTTCATGTTATTTTCAGTCCTTTTTCTAAACTAATTCTTACAGGTTTAAAAATCTCAAAATTTTGAAATAAATATTGCAATTTTGTTGTTAATTTTTATCCTTCTATTAGCATTATTACCAATCAAAATTATTTAAAAACATTTGTATTAAAAATCCGTACGTGACCGGTTACTTTCTCCCTAAGACTTATGAAAAATTACAAAATTGATTATTTTATACGAAAAAAATATATTTACTATATTTTAAGTAAGGTAAAGTAAATCAATTTGTAATTGATTATTTGAAGCTCCCACGTCGAAAACTTCCACAAGCATATTACTTGAAAGGTCTATAGATTTAGTTTAGAATTTAGAGCTAATCAATTTAAGTTTAAGTGTTTAAATTTTAGAGTTTATAGTTTAAGATTAGAATTTAAGGTTTAGATGTTAAAGTGTAGGGTAATACAGTTAGACATTTAAATTTCAACATCTAAACTTTAAATTATAACCACAACACCTAAAATTAAATCCCTAAACTCTAAAATTTAAACATTATTTTTAAACCTTAAAAGAAACGCACTTATGAAAAAAAACATCCCCAGTGTATGAAATATATGGAATAACTACTTAAAAGTAAAATTAATTCGTAGTAGTTGATTATTTGAAGCTCCCACTACGAAAAGAGAAATTATATAAATAAATAAGTTTCTTTTATAAATTTATCACTCGATCTTAAAAAGTAAATTTTTTTTATTGTTATGAAAATTTTCACTTTGACTTAAAAGAAAAACTATATATATATATATATGTTTATCCTTTAGAATTGTTTTGGTAATATTTTTTTATATACGATGAAGTTGTAACAAAATGTTATTTTAGATATAATAGAGGAATTTTACATAGTGAATGAAAATATTAAGATTTGAACTCACACAAAATGGGTTAATATGAGCATTATTATCAATTAATTAATTAGCGGGTTTTTATAATAAATTATTTTAATTATATATATAATGTTTAAATAGTTTTAAATTTAATATAAATAAAAATTACCTGAATTGTTTTTTTTCATTTAGGCCCTGTTTGGTAATTAGCGTATAGTTGATAGCAGATTATATTAGCTAATAGCAGATAGCTGATTTAACTAGCGGGTTACATTAGATTATTGTATAAAAGTGTTTCTGGTGGACTTATATCTTCTTGAATTTTGCTGCAAATGTTATTTTCATGTTTCATTTTCGTTGAAATCTGGTTGCTGGTTATTTTATTGTTGGTTTTTTGAACTGGTGCGTACTTCTTGTTTTCTTTGTTGATGGGTTGATGTGTGCTATGTTTCTGTTGTTGCTTTGTTCGTGGTGAAACTTGGTGATTTCTCACTTTCGGGAATCCTTTTTATTGAAGTTCTTTGTGGATTTTTTGGATGATCTTTGGTACAAATCAGTGGAAGTCGAAAGTTGATTTTTTGCTTGTGTGCCTGTGTTGACCGTTCTGTGACAGGCTCTTTCTTCCTACTTCAAGTTGATAGCTAAACTGAGGCAGTTACTGTCTTTGGGCCTGGGTGAATTACCGAAGGGTTCTTTGACTTTCTGTTTGAAGATTATTAAGGGGGCTGGAACTTGTGACCAATGTCTATTTTAGCATGGAATGTACGCGGCATGGGGAACAAAGAGACAGTGAGGGCGCTTCAGAATTCGGTGTTTAAACACAAACCTTCTATAATCTTCCTTAGTAAAACGAAACAGAAAAAACAGTACCTGGAGAAGATGAAGATGAAAACGGAACAATCTTTTTATTTGGAACCACAAGGTTTAGCTGGAGGCCTAGCCTTATGGTGGACAGGGGACGCAAAACTTAGCATTCTGAAGCATGAAAAAAAAATTATTGACACGCATGTAGTTCTGCATGAGGGAGATAAATGGTTTGGTACTTTCATTTATGGTCCACCGTATAGAGAAGAAAGACAAGCCTTCTGGGAAGGCCTATCAGACCTCAGAGGATCTAACAATGTTAAATAGCTCATTTTTGGGGATTCAAACACAGTGCTGAGACAAGAGAAGAATGAGGGAGGGAACTCGGTTAATCCTGAGGAGGCGAAATGTCTGATTGATTTTGTTAATTCCGCGGGCCTGGTAGAAATGCCCATTAAAGGTGTAAAATTTACTTGGTGTAATCAAAATAGCGGGGACAACTCTATTCTTAAGAAACTTGACCGCATATTATGTTCAGCAGAATAGAGCCTGACCTTCCCTAAAGTTTTGGGGACAATGGAGATTGTTGTCGCTTCTGACCACGCCCCTATTGTTCTGCTCACTAAAGGACAGGCCAGGAAATACAAAAAAGATTTCAAATTTGAAACCAAATGGCTGCTGGACGAGGAATGTTCACAGATGGTCTCGGAAGGGTGGAACACTTCACCTAGGGAAAAAGTGATTTCCAGATTTGGAAGGAAAATTCGCATCACTAGAACTGCCCTTATTAGATGGAATAAGGAAAAGACGAAGCGGAAAAATGACAAGAAAAAAATGTTAACGGTCATGATTAAACACCTTCAAGGAAGGAAAATATCCGAGGCGGAGTTGAAGGAGTATATGAAGCTTAAAAAGGAACTTGATACTGAATGGGAGAGCGAGAATAGGTACTGACATCAGCGATCCAGGGTCAATTAGTTGAAATGGGGAGACAAAAATACCAAGTTTTTCCACGCCACTACCATCCAACATTGCAGAACCAATTCCATAATCAAACTTAAAAGGGATGATGGAACTTGGCTTGAGGAAAAGGAGAATATTGCTTCCTACTTGCAGCAACACTTCTAGAAAGTCTTCACACGTGATCAATTGGTGAATTTTCAATGCCTCAGTGACATCATACCCAGATTGGTAACTGAGGAGCTGAATTCTAAGCTTAGCAGAGATGTGACGAAAGCAGAGATAAAAGAGGCGGTCTTTAATATGGGTGCGGCAAAAGCCACTGGCCTTGACGAATTTCCTAGGTGCTTCTACCAAACTTATTGGGAGACGGTGAAAGAGGACCTAATCGGAATGGTATCCACTTTTTTTAGGGAAGATGTCATGTACACAGGGATTAACAAGATCAATATAGTTCTAATTCCAAAAAAGACAAACCCAACTGAAGTATCACATCTTAGACCGATCAATCTTTGCAACTTTTCTTTAAAAGTCATCACAAAGATTCTAGCATCAAGATTGAAGGTTTTTCTCCCATATATCATCCCCAACTCTTAGTCAGCTTTTGTGCAAGGTCGATCAATCCACGACAATATCATCCTTGCAAACGAGGATTTCCATGCACTCAAAAGGACAAGAAAGGGTAAGAAGGGATTCATGGCCCTTAAGATCGATCTGGAGAAAGCCTACGACAAAGTGGACTGGGGACTTATACACTTTGTTATGAGTAGGCTGAGTTTCGGGGAGTGGTGGATTAGCAGAGCCATGAAATGTGTTACATCAGCTTCTTTCTCCCTAATTTTAAATGGGGAGCGCACCGGGGAATTCATAGCTGGGAGGGGTCTAAAATAGGGGACCTTTTATCTCCCTTTCTGTTCACTTTCATCTCTAGCATTCTGACGTGGATCATAACTAGAGAAACCGAGAATGACAACTTTGCAGGTCTGAGAATTAAAAGGTTATGCCCTGTTTTAAGTCGTTTTCTGTTTGCTGATGATTGCCTGTTGTTTTCAGAAGCTGACGAAGGAAATTGCACAACAGCTCTTCGAATCTTTCATCCTTTTCAATCTTCAATTGGGCAATTTGTCAACTTCTAGAAATCCTCGGTTTACTTCTCCCCTAATGTCAGCATCAATCCCAAACTCCACCTGTCTAATTTACTGTATTTTAGACCAATGGAGGAGGACACTCGATACCTTGGTCTCCCTTCCTTTTGGGGCGGAGCATGAAAGAAGCTTTGGGATTCATTAAAGAGCAAGTTCAGACTAGACTAGAGGGTTGGAAAGCTAAATTCCTGAACATGGCTGGTAAGGAAGTTCTTATCAAGGCAGACGCTCAAGAAATTCCCGCTTATGACATGCAATGCTTTCTCCTCCCAGTCACTTTTTGCGATGATTTATGCTCGATTGTTGCAAACTTATGGTGGAATAATGGTGTAGACAAGGATAGAAGTATTCATTGGATAAAGTGAAAGGACATTTGCTGCCCAAAGGACCACGGAGGCTTGGGGTTCCGGAACCTTAGAACTTTCAACAAAGCTCTCATTGCAAAAGTTGCCTGGAAGGTGATAAAGGATCCGAACTCCCTTATTGCTCAAACCATCAGGGGAATCTACTACCCTAATGGCAACATCTTCGACGCACTCAAGTGTGCTAATCCCTCATGGGCCTGGACAAGTATTAAGGAGGGGGTAAAGATAATTAGAGAATGAGGCCTTTGAGGAGTTGGTAATGGTAGATTTATTTCAACCTGGAAAGATAACTGGGTCCCAAAGCTTCCTAAGTTCAGGGTATCATCTCAATCACCTCCTAACTTCTCCTTTCCATTTGTCAGTTGTCTCATAAATCCGGATCAAAGATCGTGAAATGAGTCCAAGGTCAAGGAGTTATTTGATCCAGTCGAGGCCAATGCTATTTTATCCATACCAATCGGAGGGCCTCAGGTGAAAGACTTTTTTATCTGGACTGATACGAAGAATGAGGAATATTTGGCAAAGTCAGGATACAGATTTATTGAGGCAATCTCTGAGAATCAATCCAACCCATCCTCCAGCAATGACCCGAGAGCAACTAAGGAGTTCTGGAAATCTATTTGGAGTCTAGGGGTTCCGGCCAAAGTTAGGTCCTTTCTGTGGAAGCTGTGCCATAACATAGTCCCAACCAAGGCCATCTTGGCGTCTCGCTTTCATGGCAAATTCCTGGATTCTGATTGTTGCCCACGTTGTGGGGAAATAATGGGAGATGATCGAACATCTCCTGTTTTTCTGTTCGTTCGCACAGGCAGCCTGGAAGGCCTCTGGTTTTAATTACTCACCGTCCCCTTTTGGTTTCCCTGGATTTCCGAAATGGTGGATCAAAATTAACAACTTCAGGAAGCTAGGAAATTTTGATGATGGTTGTGCTCCCATTGCCTTTCTTCTATGGGCTCTGTGGAAATCAAGAAATGTCTTGGTTTTCAAAGAAAAACAAGACGTCCCCTGGGACGTCTGGCTTCGAGCAGAACGAGCTTTTATGGAATACCGTCAATCCAACCTCACGAGCCATCCGGAAAAACCACATAGCTCTAAGGAGCCGAGGCAGTGGACACCCTCACTCAGTTAAAATAAATTGTGATGCAGTGTATGACGCTCAATCGGGAAAAGTCTCAGCGGCGGCTATCGCACGGGATTACTCTGGTTCCTTTATCCAAGGAATATATGAACCTTTTCTTGCTCCGTCTGTTGCAGCGGCGGAAGTTTTGGCCATCCGATTTGGTTTGTCACTGGCCCTCAGGAATGGCTTTAGGAACATCATCATTAAAGCCGACTGCAAAGCTTATTATTTGTTATGTCTTGGGTCTCTTCAGGAGCACCCGCCTCCAATATATGATCATCTCATATTACTTTCTATTTACGAGAATTTTGATCATTGGAACCATTTCAACTATCATGCTCCAGGCATGATTTACATTCTCTCGCTCTAACATGTAATTTAAACTTAGAGTATTTCAGCTGGTATATGAGACTTAATTACTCTCATTGGGTCAGTAAATATGTCTGGTAGTTGACATGTAATAACATGAATTATCTTATGAACTTCTAGTTCATATACGAGGATCTAGATAATGATAATTCATTTTCCTCTATCCAGCTGATTATTATCACCCCCTGATGTTGAGAAAAATCATGTCATAAATGATTCTCTAATTAATGTTTAAGAATTTAAACATAAAAGAAGACTCGTACTCAATATATATTCTCAACCCTTTTTATTTACCCATTTTGTGCGTTGTGGTGGAGCAATTCATATCGCACATTCAAAAATCATAAAATGGGAAATGTATGGTTTCTGACCAAAAACCAATCATAACGGGGAGTTTATTATAACTCGTTGGCTTGATACGTATAAGTGTTGCTATATGAAACACCATATAAATAATAACTCTTTTATTCTCATAGTTTAGTTATTAAATAGGAGGCATCCAATTGAAATTTTGCTAAACTATATTTTTCATAATCAATAGGCTTTGTAACAACTGATATAGCCTAAAACATAAACCCACTAGCTTTTCAAGACGAATAGTCTAACTGCATAATCTGAATCTTTTTAAAATCAATCTCACAAACTTCTGGTTGTAAGTCGATAAAACAATGTAGATGCATCTACTAAAATCATATAAAACTTTCCACATTTGTGGATATATGGGCCCATATTTCGTTCAGATATGCAAGACATGCAGTCTTAACTTCAGTACAAGAACTTTAAGTTCTAATTCTTTTGGTAAGTGGGATCATCTATATTCTTTGAGAACATACAACACAAGAACTTCATGTTCTTTTAGTAAGTGGAATTCAATCAATTCCTTTAAGCAACACAAGAACTTCACGTTCTTTAATAAGTGGAATTTAATCCATTCCTTTGAGAATAAGCACCACAAGAACTACAGGTTCTTTTAATACATGTGCATGTAAATCTCAATAATTTCTGCACCATTATTGATCAGGATGGTCTAACCGATCATGCCAACCATATATATGTGTATATATCTATGAATTTGTAAACTTCTTGTTTACCATAACATGTAATTCAATCTTACTCTTACATGTCTAGTACGACCATCAAAATTGTTCTTTTAAATAGGAATATATTTAGCTATTTCGGAGCTTTCAATTGAAATTATCTTTTGGTAGCAATATATAGCTCTTCTAGAGCTTTCAACTAACTTTTTGGCTACCAAAACTTATATCCATATTGGCTTATTTCAAATGTCAATTGATAACATATGTTATCTATAATTCCCAAAGGGATAGTTTGCGAAATCATATTGCTCTCTTTATGACTTTAACGAGTATAATGCACTGTGAATATGGAATAAAGTTCCATTTGACAATAACATATTTGCTCAACCAGAGCCTTTTGTAATATTAGTACTTCCGGATATAGTACTCACATTATTCCCTTGCATTTTAATCGAGAAATGCATAATTGTGCACCTTTCAAAATGTGTTTTGTTTCATTTACTTCAGGTAATGAAAATATGTACTTTGTCTTATTCACTTCGAGAAATGAAAAATATAAAATATAGCACATCATATCAAGTCGATTATCTATCAAAGATAAACTTTCAAGTGCTCTTCCGAAGTATTGATATTTTAGTACTTTGAGAAATACTACTTATATTTCCCCTTGCATTTAAATGGGAAAAATATTTCTTATGCTTAAGTACAATATGAGTACTTGCATTATCTGCTAGGCAAAGGTAGCCACAATTCTAGGCATAAATAGCCACAATTCTAGGCATAAATAGCCACAATTCATTGTATATTTTATTCCGCAAGTAATCATATTCTTCAAATAATAAATTAACATAAATCGTAAATAAATAATATGTGAAATAAATAAACATAAAGCAAACTAACATAAATAAATAATAAATAAAACGAATTAACATAAAAAAACAAAAAAAAAAACAATTATTCATGTTAGAGGTTATAAGGGAAATAAAATAAATGGTAAATTATTCCCTTCAAGGGTTATGAGAAAATTAACAATATCCAATTGAGTTGGACCAATAACGTCATAATTATTTTCGCCATAAACAAATTTTGTTTATATTTTATTTCATTTATCATTCATGATTATGGATAAAGTCCATAATACTTTGGCGTTTGACAAGTACGAAACCAATGGTTTATAACATCACATTGGTAAAAGGATTTCACTTCCTTAGAATGATCTTTATCACTCTTGTCATCCTTATAACTTCGCTACCAGCGGGTAAAAGTATTCTTAAAACGACTATATTTTTCATGTGTATATTTATAGCCTCGACCACGACCATAACTTTTAATGTGATTTTTTATTCCTTCCATAATATAATCTCACATTCACTTCAGGGAATGGAGTAGAGCCAGTGGGCCTTTAAAACATTTTTCACATATCCTTATCACAGAGAACAAAGATTTAATCCTCGTACGCGGCATTGTTAAACCTGTCCACAAGGTTATTTAAAAACCTCCTTTGAGACCAGTAGCCTCGCAGAACGGGGTGTCCAGCCAATTATACTTGGATTATATCGAAATTATGTCTCTAATTGAATAATGATTTACCATGTTTGCATTCACTTCAGGGAATGAAACAGATCCAATAATCGCATGGAATAAACATCATGCTTGCATTCACTTCAGGGAATGCCCCATCATTGATAATCGCATGGAATAAACATCATGCTTTGCATTCACTTCAAGGAATGCCTCCCATAAAATTTTTTGGATCAAGAAGAATTTCCGTAACTTGAAATTGGGAGAAGTCTATGGTCGAGTTTTTCGACAAAGAAGAAAAGTTGCTTTCGAGCAAATATAGACTTTATAACAATCTTTTTATAGATTGAAATTCACCATGATTTATCACACATTAAAATCATAATTTAAAGAATAAAAATAAAATCAAAATTTACCGATATTAGTTTTCCTCTCGAGGAAAATGGAGACGTAGCAAATGACCAAAACATCTTCTCATAATGTCGTGTCTCTTTCCAAGTCAGTTAAATACATGTAAAACTCAATACATGGTTAAAATATCAATATCATCAAATAAAATATTATAAACACATATTGATCTTAATACAAAGTTTAACCATTGTGTCAAAAATAAACATATATGAAACTATAATAATAAGATCTATATGTATGGGCTGAATTGAATATATTAGAAATCAGATGATCTATGTCATAATTCTCTCTTTAAAAAAAACTAAACCAACAAAGGTGTTTCATTAATGTACAGATCTTTGTTACTAAAAAAAACCTTAAACCTAGAGTACGTATTTTAATGAATTTATATGAAAGACTACCATAGTTCTATGTACATAACTTTGTTATTCATGATTACAAAGTATAGTCAGTAAATCGAACAGGCTTTACATGCACCATCATCAAACTTCATGAATTTACAAATATACAAACACAAATAATAATGATTAAGTATGAAAAGCATAAGCAGTTGAGTACCAAAAATGAAAACCCACAAATACTTTCTCTCAACAAACCTTAATCGATTCCATCGTTCCCTGCTTTAAAAGCCGAGGAGGCAGGTAAGGAAAACAGCGCAACATTATCGATTTTTTCCGCTAATTAACCCTTTTAGGAACAAGAGAAAACACACGTAATTTACACCAAACGCAACCTCTTCGTCTCTGTCGATTCGTCTTTTGGTTTGTGAGAAGTCACAAATTTATCTCTTTTCAATGTTCAAATAAAATCAAACATACTTCCAAAATTTTCAAAAATAAAAACAAAGTTAAAATAGAAATAGAAAGACAATCGGTAACTAGAAAAAATAAGGAGAAAAAAAAAACTTATCTTTGATTTATTCTATAATCGAATTCTTTCCGGTTACTTCTTTTGAATTATAACGATGAAGACCTCAGTTGATTAGAGTCTCGTGCTGATAACGTGTTGTGAATAAAATAAAGAAGAACAAGAATAAGAACAAGAAGAACAAAGAGATGAGAGAAAGAGAGAGATTTGTATTATTCTCAAATATAGAATTGTATACAATGCCTTCAATGAATCATCTATTTATAGGCATAAGAAGTACATAATACATTAAACTCTAATTCATAGAGGTAATATTCCTAATAATATATAAATCAAACTCCTTTGATAAAGTTCTAATCATGATAGACATCCACATAGATAAATATTCATAACAATTATTTAATTATTTATTTTTAAAAGATATTTTTTAATAAATCAAGAGATAATTACATTTTAAGATATTTGTTAACATTCGAATTCAAACAAGAAAAAGTATAATAATTATTCTTATCAATGTATCTCTTTAAAAAGTTAATTTTAATTTTATTTACATTGAATTGGGGTCATCTTATATGTTTTTTGAAGTTGAAATATATAATTTTTTTATTAAATTTACTTTTAATAAATAAAATAGTCAATTAATGTTTTAAATTTATTTATGTGATGGATAGATAAGCTACTTAATGGAATTGAGCACTAAAGATGTGTTTGGATCACTGAGTGTAAAATTATTTGTGGGAGCAATATTCTTAGAATGTTATATTACTTTGTTTGGTTTAATTCGGAGAAATATAAGATGACAATTGACAATGTTTGGTTGGGGAATATAAAGTTGTCTGAAAGCAAAATTAATCAAACCGTCCTTATGATGTATTTGACTTTAAACAAGCTAAATTTCCCGTATATAATTCAAAACGTTTACATGGAAATTCATTTAACTATTTTTGTTGCACTATGTAAATTTAAAAAAAAATATACATGTAACAAAATTTTAATATAACCAATATATTAAACCTATATTTTTAAATAATTGTCATAAGTACTAAATTAATTTATATATGAGATATAATATAATATAAAAAATATAGGTTTAAAGTAAGATTTTATTAAAATTTAGTAAATATATATTTATGACAATTGTTTCAAAATTATCAAAAGTAAGATTTAAATTTACATTTTTTGACAATTCTAATTCTAATCCTAATCCTACCCAGAGGGAAAGGAGGGAAGACTCTAGGGAAGGAAGGGGTGTTACTAGTGTCAAGGCCGGTCCTAGATTTTTAGTGGCCCAGGGCGAATATTAAACATGGGCCCCAAATTAGAAATTTAAATTGTGATTGCCGTCGTATTTACAGTCTTGTTAGGTTTTATTGTGGTTGCGGGCATTATAGATGCTATTTCGGTCACTACAAATATCGTGGTTGTGAAATCTCTTAATAACATATGCTATTGTGGACATAAAAATTGCAAGTAACGCGGTTTTAGATTGTGCCGCTACCCATGAGCGGATGTAGCATATAAATTGGGGGTGCAATTGACTCTACTTGATTTGTTGGGGCATAAGACTTTTAAGGAGGTAATATAGATTTTTTATAGGAAATATTAGATTTGATCCCATTTAATTTGTTTGGAGTATGCGGTCAACAATACTTATTCTAGTGGTATAGAAATCCTAAATGCATCATACTTCACTCATGACCTCACTATAAGAAAATTTTAGCTCCGCCACTACCACTATCGTCATGTAACAGTCGTTGTTGCGGTTGCATACTATTATTTAAATCTATGTCCCTAATAGCAAGTAATGAAAAAATTAATAATTTTAAGAGTGAGCCCATAATAACAAGTATTGAAAAATTGGACCCCTAATAACAATAATTGAAAAAAATGAATTTTAAGAGTATGCTCAAAATAACAAATATTAAAAAAACGGGCCCTAATAAAAAAATATTAGAAAAAGTTGAATTTTAAGAGTAGGCCCCTAATAATAAATATTGGGAAAAAAATTAAATTTCTATTAACAAATATTGAAAAAATTAGGCCCCTAATAACAAATATTAAAAAAATTAGACTATTAAAAACAAGTACGATTTGAATAAAATTATAAACATGTAATTTACTTAAGCTATGGGCCCTAGGCGGGCGCCATTTCTGCCCCTGCCCAGGGCCTGCCTAGTGCTTCTAGAACCCATGACCTAAGGAAAATGTGGAAACAAAGATGAGCATCGTGGTGAACCGGTCAAATGTGTTTGCTCTAAATCCACATTTTATTGTGAGATTAAATTAATAATATTATTCAATCTCTTTTATATTATGCAAAACATGTGATAAATTTATATTTTTAGTTGTTGAAATTGAATTCTTTTTTATTATTAATTCATGATAATAGTCTTTAAAAGGTAAAATCAACAAATAATATTTAAAGAGTTTTTATGATTTTATAAAAATATAATTATATATTTTGATATTGTAACGTTTATAATATATAATTTATTTTATAAAAAATATGTAAATTTATATTTTTGGCAATATTTAATTGGTATTTTTATATAATTATGCCTCATTTAATAATTCAAAATAGCAATTTAACCCAAAAAAGAAAGGACAAGATTGAAATGTTTCTATTTATCCAAGGTATTTTTGTCCTGAATGTAAGGAATTGTCAAATATCAAAAAATAAGAAGGAATAGGATCCCGGTATAAACCCCAAAAAGCCTATTGTTAGGTATAGAGTATTGCCCCTAATAGGAATTCTCCAAACCAAACATGAGTATAAAATTCTCAAAAAAGTTTTTTTTCCCTTGGTAATTCTCTTTTTCGTGATTTATACGCCCCCTTAAGTGTCCGAGCTTCTTTTTACCGTCTATTTCCATTGGTGGCACTTATTATCAGGATTAAATATTTTATGAATATATGAATGAAAAATATTTTAATACACAAATTTTTGTAAATTTTAGTTTACATAAGCCTTTGAGTTTAAGGGTTTAGTGTGTAGGGTGTAGAATTTAAGGTTTATGGTTAGAATTTAGAGTTTAGAGTTTAAGATTTAGGTGTTAGAGTGTTAGGTTGGAGATTTAAGTTTTAGATTTTATGAATTATATTCATTTCTTTAATATAATATATAGTTTTGTTTTAATTGCATATATATAATTCTATTTTGTCAACCATTTTGTTCTTTGTCCTAAAAAAAATGACGTGACAATTAAAAATTACTGGGAGGTATGTGATAAATTTTAATATAATTATTTATTTAAATCATAATATCCAGATTAGCCTTCAAAAAATAAAATTGCACATGTGAAATTCAGATCAAAACATTAAAATATAATTCATATACCAACCAAACATTTAACATATTGTCTATAGAGGGACCTATGAGAGGAAGAAAAATAGTAAAATTGCTTTTCGATTTGGTTAACGTGGGAATATTTTATTTAGGCAAAGGAAATTTGTTTGTGATTGAATTTTCACGTGCTGATAATATATTTATTTACATGACACTATTATATATTTACTTGTTATATATATAAGGGTAAACTACTTCATTGACCACCATACTTTTGATAAAGTTGCGATTTGACTACATTACTTTTTTTCGAAGCAATTAAACCATCAAACTATTTAAATGATATCAATGTGACCACCAGCCGTTAAAATCTAACAGTGGAAGTGACGTTGCAGTTAGTAAAAATTTGTATAATTACACATTTAGTCCTCCTTACTTATACATTCTATCAATTTAGTCCTAATTTTAATTTAATAAAATAAATTATTTAATTAGGTGGTGACACGTGTCACCACCTTATTGGAAGACTTTTCCATTTATATTTAATTTAATAAATTTATTTTCATCCCCCAATCAGGTGGTGACACGTGTCACCTGATTGAAGGATGAAAATAAATGGAACAAAACTAGGTATTTGCTCCCCGCGTGAATAAAACCTGGATAACCTAGGGAAGAAACCGCATGGCAAAGCCATTAGGCCAAAGCCATTTTTGTGATACAAAATGCAAATAATTAATATAAGTCATACTTGGTTCTTTATGCCAAGGAAAAGTAAATAAATGTGGATTAACGAGATTCGAACATGGCACACTTATAATGCACAAAAACATTTAATCCAATGAAATAAATCTAATAATTAAATTAAAAAATATCTAAATTATTATATATGTTTAATTATTTTTATTAAATTAAAAATTTTAAATTATATATAATTTTAAAGATTTTAGATTCGTTAAATGAATTTCTAAATTATTATATATGTTTAATTATTTTTATATCTAAATTATTATCTTTTAAAATACATTTCCAGTTACATATTTCAGATATTTTTTAATTAAATTAAAAATTAATTGGATGATTTTATATGTGAAATTAAAAAAATAAATGTAAAAAATAATAAGACATATATTAAAGTTGGTGTTTCATAGCAAAATATTGTTCTTAGTGCAGTGGCTAACCCACTGCCTTTGATTCTAAATAGGTGGTGACACATGTCACCACCTGATTGGAGGAGGAAAATAATTTATTATATCAAATATAAATAATTAAATTCCTCCAATAAGGTGTTGACACGTGTCGCCACCTAATTAATTTATTTTATTAGTTTAAAATTAGGACTAAATTGAAAGAATGTGTAAATAGTAAAGACCAAATGTGTAATTATACCTTTAATTTTTTAACTGCCACGTCACCTTCCGTTATCCCATTAACGGTTGGTGGTCACATTGATCCAATTTAAATAGTTTGGGTGGTCAATTGAGTCGATTTTTTTAATGTGGTCATTTTAATACATTTACCATAGTATGGTGGTCATTGGGTTAGTTTACCCTAAATTAAAAAAGTACCAAGTATGACTTATATTAATTATTTGCATTTTGTATCACAAAATTAGCTTTGGCCTAGTGACTTTGCCATGCAATTCTTCCCCAAGTTACCCAAGTTTGATTTTCAAGTCACCACCTGATTGGGGATGAAAATAAATTTATTAAATTAAAAAAGTCTTCCAATAAGGTGGTGACACGTGTCACCGCCTAATTAAATAATTTATTTATTTTATTAAATTAAAATTAGGACTAAATTGATAGAATGTATAAGTATTGAGGACTAAATGTGTAATTATATGAATTTTTACTAATTGCCACGTCACTCCCTCCCTTAGGTTTTAATGGCTGGTGGTCACATTGATTCCATTTAAATAGTTTGGTGGTTTAATTGTTTCGAAAAAAGTAATGTGGTCAAAGCATAACTTTATCAAAAGTATGGTGGTCAATGAAGTAGTTTACCCTATATATATAGAAGAAAATCTACGTGGACTAGTATCAATTTCAAGTAGTTTGCTTTAATTTTTTGGGTAAACTACAACAGAGGCCATTTAATTATAGGTAAGGTTACCTTAGGGTCACTCAATTATTAAGAATTATATTTGGGTCACTCAATTATGGGTAATGTTACATTTGGGCCACCCAATTATTAAAGGTTACAATTAGATCACTCAATTATGAGTAAGGTTACATTTGGGTCACCCTACATATTTAAAAAAAGTATATCAATTTGTGTATTAGATTAATTAATGATTTCAAATGAAGTACTCTAATGTTAACGATGGTATACAAGTGATTTGGAAGAAAAAAATGACTAAATTGGTGTACTTTTTAAATATGAAGGGTGACCCAAACGTAACCTTACCCATAATTTAGTGATCCAAATGTAGCCTTTAAAAATTGGGTGACCCAAATATAACCTTACCTATAATTGAGTGACCCAAATGTAACTTTTAATTATTGAATGATCCAAATATAACTTTACCCACAATTGATTGACCTCCATTATAGTTTACCCAATTTTTTTACGAATAACATTTTTATAATTGGATCATCATTTTTATACTTCATTAATGACTAAGCACGTTAGGTTTGAATAAATTAAAAAATCATTTATTTGTTACATTCAACAATTTTGATTGTGAAATTTATATTCATAGAAATAATATCATGGATCTATATGACAGAGAGATCTCACCGATTCAAAAATTTATATTCATTACAAGTATAATTCTATCAATAAATTGGTGATTATATTATTTAAGTATTAATTGTACCCAATAAAAGCGCATAAAACTATTTAAATTTTATATTAGTATGTAAATATTTGTCTTACAAGTTTTTTTTTTTTGAATTTGTCTTACAAAAGTTATATATTTACCAAACAAAGAAGTTGATGAAATGTTTTAATTTATTTTAATACATATTGTATGGTACTAAATTTTTTATTAATAATAAAATATTAACACAAGCCTCATTAGAAACCCTCTAATCTCAGTTGGAGGAAAAGAACACTTATGTTAATATGTACAATAAAGCAAGATTAACTCGTCAAAGCAGCAAGAAAGATGGAAATTACAAGATTAATAACCAAGATACAACATAGATTGTATGGTACTAATTTGTATGTTCGTGCGATGAACAAATTAATAGCATGCACATATTAAAATATATTAAATGTTTGAATTTTCAACTAGTTTTCTCTCTCTTTTGATCAGCTTTAACTATTTTATCTTATATAATAAAAATCATAAATACATTTTAAGAAAATCTAAATGTAATATTTTTTTAATTAGCAAGAAATATGTTGGCATGATAACCGAGACATATTTTCCCTTACAATCGGGATTTTTAGACCCCAAACGCAAAACTAAAACGTAAATTTGGACCCCAAAAGTGATTTTGAAAAAAGCAAAGTAGAAGTAACTTTTGCGTTTCGTCGTAATTTTTATACTATATTTTTACACAATCGTGATTTTTAAGGAAAAAAACTCTCAAACATAAATCACATTACTTTAAAATCAATTATACACAAAATCAATTCTATAAAATAACATTTAAAAATTAATTCTACCACTGCAAAATCAAACACACAAACAAAAGTTTTGGCGCAACAATAAAAACCGAAACCTTAGTTGTGAAAATTGTTTTTCTAACTTAAAGGTATTTCTCGCATTGCAATACTTTTTTAATGATGAAATATAGTATTTTGTTGAAAAACATTCAATTCAATATGGTATAGGATTTTGCGTATATGCATAACTTTTTGGATGTAATATTTTTATTATTTATAAAATTAAATTTTAAATAAATACAATTATATTTGAACACATTTAAATTTATATCCTCCAAAAATAACTAATTGAAGAGTAACGCTTTAAAACTTGTGTTCAGTGTCCACCCTTTATATGAGCCAACAGAATGTGAAATGATTAGTCATTGGATTTACTCTAGTGGACAGTGGACAATGGAGACATTGAGAAAACCAAAAAAAAAACCCCATTGAGTTTCAAACCAAGGATAAAAATCATCCATCCTTTTTCGGTGCCCCTTTTCATGCCTCAACGCTAAAAAATTAAATTCCAAACTCTAACCATTAATTCTAAATTTTAAATTCTAAATCCTATATCCAAAAATACAATAACCTTAAATTCTCTAAACTCTAACCATAAATCCTAAACCATGAACCTAATTTTTAATACGGGGCATAAATATAAAAACACTAAAAAGAGTTAGAAGATTTCTATTCTCAAAGCAAAGCGAAGCATAAAAATTACAAGGTCAAATATACCACATGTTATTTGATTATACGTTTAATAATAAATGTCATTTCCCTAAAAGTAATGATTTATTCATATAATTAAAAATAGGGAAAACTACATATTTAGTACCTCAACTATGCTCGCGTTATTATTTTAATACCTCGAACTATTATTTTTGGCAATATAATACTTAACATTACGTTTTTGTTCTGTTTTGGTACCCTAGCCGTTAAAAACTAACGGAGATGATGATATGGTTTGATATAATCACATTTTTAGTCCAAATCACTTATATATATTAACAATTTAGTCCAAAATCCATTAATTTAAAACACCATCTTAATTTGGGGGAGGGTGAAACATCATCTTAATTTTGATTGAATTTTGTCTCATCCCTTTCTCACCCCTCTTATTCTCGTCGGTATCTCGATCTTGGAGTTTGGGTCCTCCAATGGACCCCACATTAGCCCCTATTAATCTACAAACCCTAAAGTTTTTATTGTCCCAACATGTTTTTTAAACTCTAAAACCAAAAAAGGTGTTTGACTGGAAGAAAAAGAAAAATAAGGAATTTACAATTTTAATCCAAAAATTAAAATAATGTTTAAATTGATAGAATTTTAGACTGAATTCATCGATGTATAAGTTTTTGGACTAAAACTGTTATTAATCCAAGCCACGTTGCCATTTCCGTTAATTTTAAATGGGAGGGGTACCAAAACAGAACAAAAACGTAATGTTAGGTACCATTTTACCAAAAATATTAGTTTGGGTACCAAAACAATAATGCGAGCATAGTTAGGGTACTAAAATGTACTTTTCCCTTAAAGTATGTGTCCTTAGGATAGAAACGAACGGCTTGTTATTATTATAATTTTAGTCCCAAAATATGTACATTTTATTAATTTGATCATAAGTCAAAATCATTAAATAAATTTAACTCTTCATATTTAAAAATTTTATTAGCGAAGTGATCGTATCTATTACGGGTGTGCATTTCGAATATTCGATCCGAAATTTCGGATATCCGAAAATTTTGGATAGGTATTTTAGCGATTCGTATCCGATCCAACAAATTGGATACCCGATTTTCGGATATCCAAAATTTTGGATCAGATATTCGGATATTCAAATATCCAAAATTATGACTTAATTTAATTATATTTTTTAATTTGGCGGTCCTATCCATGAAAATTTTAGGTTTTCGAATATAAAAATGTAACACCCGTGTCTAGGGCCTAGGAGGTAGCCGGGTTGTTGTCCGAGTCAAATAAAATCTAATTAAAAATAAACCAACTTTAAATAATGACCTATTTGAGTTTTAATAATGAGGGAGGGACCAAAGTTGTAATTTACCCACATTTCAAATAAAGGAAGACAACTTTTCTATAAAAGTTGTCATCTTCCTCTTCATTTTCTCCTTTACCAATTTCAAAACCCTCCCCTATTTTTAAACACTCCTAAACCCTAGTTACTATTCCATTAGCTTTGCTAGCCGATTTCTACACCAAATTGAAAGGTAAATATATTTTCTTAACCTCCTCTCTATCCTCTACTTATCTAGTGTTTTGGATTTCAAAAATATTGAGTTTTGGGAATTAGGGTTCATATGGAAATTTGGGGTTTTGATGGGGTTTTTCAATTTGTTTTGAGAAATTGTTTTGGGGTTATGCTTAATCATGATGAAAGATACAACATATCTTAATTTGGTTGATTTTGGGTAAATTTTCGTAGTGGGTCTTTAGGGCAAATTTCAAAGTATGAAAAATTGGGTTTTTGAGAGGTTTAGTGTTGGAATTGAAGGGCTGATGGTCTACCTATGTTAGGAGGGTGATTTGGGATATTTTGGAAGTCATTTGGGTGCTTGGAATTGGGTATTTCAGCCCTTGGTTGTGGGAGTCCGAAAATTGGGTTTTTGGAGATGCTATGTGGTTTGGAATTTGTGGAAATTGAGTTGTGTTTTGCAAAGTAGATTGAGGGTTGATTTGGCATTGAATTGAGAAGTAATGTATGGGTTTTGTTTGACTAGAAGCAAGAGGAAACGTGGGAGAGGCTTTGGGATCGAATCCGGAAAGTTGAAGGTGATTGCTTGCTTGGTCTTGGAGCTTGGAAGCTTAGGTGAGTGGTTGTTTGCTTTTAAAGGTTTTAAAATAGTTGGTTCGAGTATGGACTAGGTTGGGCTTGGTAGACCCACCTAGAGTTAGGATTAGGGTGGTGGCCTAATCCTAAACTTGATCTAGAGCCTTTGGTTGAACTCAGTGTATGGTTGTGTATGTCTCGTATGAATTGTGGTATGAATGTCTATGTATATTTCTTTATACATGTGAAACGAGACTGAACTTATGATGCTTGAGACATGCATGATGATGGTTGTTGGTGAGTATGTGCTAAGCACAAGGTTAATGAAATGCGTAATGTGAAGTGAGTAAATATTGGCACTAGTAAACTTGGATACAAATGATCGATCATTAGGATGTTAGTGTGTACACATGAGTCTAAAGTCGCGCGTGGCCTTGGTGGCGTTGAGTCACCAAGGAGGTGTACGGGTTCGCCCGGAATTGTATTTAAATGTAGTCGGTGATGAGTGAAATCCCATCGACGGGGCGTGAGGATGAGTGGAATCCCCTCCGCGAGACCGGTGATGAGTGGAATCCCACCGTGAGGTAATGTGGTTGTTGGACATGAGTTTCCAACATGCCTATCTGCGTATTCGGGTCTTAACTAGGTGCCAATGTTGTTTGATGTGTATATCAATGTGTTGAGACTCATGGTTCTTATCGGAATACTTGTTTGTGATTACATGTATCATGGAAATTGAGCTTATGGTCATGGCATTATTATTGTCTATTGCTCATGCATTTTACCTTGTGGACCTTTGGTATGATTGTGGTACCTTGGCTAGATCGTGCTCGGACCCTGCAATGTTGAGGTTTGTTTTTAGAGCTTACCCTCACTAAGCATCATTGCTTACGCTCTCTTTGTTCAACATTGCAGATCCTTAGTTCGTGGGTTGCTCGGGCAAGTGGAGGGCCTCCAAGTGTGGTGTTTGGCTTGAGTACATCAAGTATGGCTTTTAAATGTTGAATATGTAATAGTTTAAGCAATGGGACATGTGTCTTTTGATGGATGATTGTTGGGTGTTAAGGAGCATGTTTAGACTCCATGTTATGTTACTTTTGTGTGGCTTGTGATGCCATGTTTAAGTTGTAATCCATGCCTAAATTGCTTATCTTGAATGTTGGTTAAGTACCTTTGAGTTTGCCTTATGTTGAATGTTGAAGTATGGGCTTTGTATGTTTAAGTGTCATCTTTGGATTAATTGCATGTTCCTTCGATGTATGTATATGTTGGGTGCTTGTATGGCTTTAATGTGGCATGTAAATGTTGTATGAATGTTTGTTGGGGTCTAGGAGAGTCCTGAAATGCATTTAGATTCGAGTCCTTATCGTTTTTGCTGAGTTTGGAGGCTTTTCTGCGCAGGGGTATCGATACGGTCGGTATCGTATCGATACCACCTTCTTGATCAAGCCTCGTGTATCGATACACTTGAGAGGTGTACCGATACTATTTTTTGCTACTGGAGCTACTGTCCAATTCCGTATCGGTACGGTCTTTCACGTGTATCGATACGGTCTCCTTAGTATTGACCGTGGGAAGTCAACAAGTGGGGAGGGTATCGATACACTCCTAGGTGTATCGATACGGTCTCCACTAGTTGACTTGGACCAGTTGACCTGGTCAAAGGGGTATCGATACACCCCTAGATGTATCGATACCGCCTGCAGTCTAAGTTTAAAAATTGGGTTTTATCATGACTGATTGAGTTTGTTCGATTGTTTTGAGCATGCTGTTCCGTTGTTTGATCACTTAGGGTTTAATATCCATTTAGACAAGATTGTTAAAATGAAAAAAAATAGGATTGCTAACCGAGGGGGAACCCTTAGGAGTTTTCACTCGGTTTTCCCCGTGTGACCCACTCGGACCGGTCATTCGGCCAGACCGGGACGAGGGGGTTACAAAAAATCTACAAATTATTGAATATAACAAGATTTGTATCCATAAAAATTTCAATATTTCATATATAACAAGCAAAAGTATCGAATATAACAAGATTCATATCGATAAAAAAATGGAATTTTTGGATATCCGACCCGAATGTAAAATCACTATTCGTATCCGATCCAAAATTTTCGAATATCTAATCTGAATTATCCAAAAAATGAAAAATGGATCGGATATCTGAAATTTCGGAACATATCGAATTTTTCTGCACACCCCTAGTGTCTATTAGGGGCGTGCATTTTCGGATATTGGATCGGATTCAATTCGAAAAATCGGATATTCAAAATTTTGGATCTGTAAAATAGCGATCCATAATCGATCGAAAAAACATATTTTTAGATATTCAGATATCCGAATATGATTTAGTTTAAGTATTTTTTGGATTTGGCTATCGTATCTATAAAAATTTCAGATGTTTGAATATAACAAGCAACAACTTGCCAAATATAACAAGATTCACATCTATGAAAACTTCAGATTTTCGAATATAACAAGATTCACATCTATGAAAATTTCAAAATTTGAATTTTTGGATATAACAAACATCAAATTATTAAATGTAAAAAATTCCTATCCATGAAATTTTGATTTTTCGAATTATTTGGATTATTTAAAACTTAAAATATTATGATCTGGTCCGTAAAATAAAAAACATATCGAATATTTTAATTTTCAAATTGGATCAACAGGTAATCAGATCTGATATTTTTGCACACCTCTCATGTCTACTAGAAGGCGCTATTAAGGTCATAGTGTGTTTGTTCCATTAATATGTCAATTGTCCTGTAGTAAAGTGGTAGTAAAGTGACTGTGTTTTTCGAGCTATCACATATGTCGATTATCGAGCTAAGGGACAATTCCAAATAGTGTGACAAGTGGTCGGAATGTGTGTCAGGAGGGTGCAATATCTAAAGTTTTAAATATAGAGGTTTAAATTTATTGAATTATAACCAAATTGATAGAATGTATATGTTTTGAGAACTAAATTTGTTATTATATAATGTTGTGTTTCAATTTTAACTTCTCAATGACATATTTATCATAAAATTTTAACTAAAAGACTAAATTGTTACTTTTAGATAAGTAACATATTTTTTTACCAAACTTAGAATTAAATAATTAGTATCTTTACCCATATATACATAGGGTTAGGATCCTTTTACAGTGTGTAAAATTTTAAGTTTTGCATCTTTTTTGGACCGTTGTATGAAAGTTAATGGATGGATGAGATTAATAGTAAAAAATGTGCATATTATCACCGGAAAAAAAATAATTTTAACCATTTACTATAATCATTCAACGGTTTAAAAAATATAATAATAATTTAATTTTATCCCATATAAATGGATAATAACCCATGCACATATATAAATATAAAAGCAAGTGGTAAGAAAGAGAGTACAAAGAAGGAGAAAAGAACACAAAAATAATAAAAATGTGTTTACTAAAAAAGGAAGAGAGTGTGTATAGTTTTGGCTATAAGTTATAACTCAAAATTGCCTCGTCTATTCTGCATTCAGCAGCTTCAGTTTTTTTACGACATCTTCCCGTCTTCTCTAACCCTTTCTTATCTATTACTATCTTTTAGCTATCTCCCAATTCTCCTACCTTCCCTTTTTTTCTTTTCTTTTCTTCCCCAAATCCTCTTTCCTTCAACCCTTCACTTATTTGTTTATCTTAACTTTATGCATACGAAGTGAAGGGAGAGAGATAAAAAAAGGAGTTTTTTTTTTCAGTTTTCTCTCTGAATTTTCTGGCCGTTCTTTTGTCTGGTGATGATATTTTGTTGAGTTTGTTGTTGTTTTTTCTGGTCGAGATTATAAGCTGAGAAGGGGGGGAAATGTGGGATCTTAATGACTCGCCGTATCAACAACCGAGAGACGATGAATCCGAGGGCTGTTGTTCGTCGCAGAAGACTTCCGTAGACGGAGATGAAGACAAGGGGAAACGGGTCGGATCCGTGTCGAATTCGAGCTCTTCCGCTCTGGTGTTCGAGGATGGATCGGAAGAAGAAGATGGTGAGCGAGTTAAACCGGGTTTAAAGAAGAGAAGCAGCAAGATTTTCGGTTTCTCGGTGCCTCACGAAGAAGAAGAGTGCTCCATGGAGAGTGACCCGGCTCCCGTGACCCACCAGTTCTTCCCTCTCGATCAGGACCAGGGAACGAGTTCCTCTTCAGGTTTCCCCCAGGCTCACTGGGTCGGTGTCAGATTCTGCCAATCGGAGCCTCTCGCCCCGGAAAGATCCGGCGAAGCTTCACACCCGATGAAGAAAAGCAGGAGAGGACCTAGGTCGAGAAGCTCTCAGTATAGAGGAGTTACCTTTTATAGAAGAACTGGCAGATGGGAGTCTCATATTTGGTCAGTTTTTTTACTCATTCAAATCACAACAATAAGACTCAGAATTCCCCTTTCTTTTTTACTATATTTAAGCCAATCAGAATTCAAGGTGTTTTGAGGTTTGTCATTTGACGTGCAGGGATTGTGGAAAACAAGTTTATTTAGGTATAAGTACTGTCCTTTCTTCGCATCAGTTTTACTAGTTTTTCAGACAAATTTCGTGTCTGATTTCTCTTTTTTTCTCAACCGAGTTAGGTGGATTTGACACAGCACATGCGGCTGCTCGGTGAGCTCTCGCCTCTCGAGTCTCAACCTCTTTTTTTCTTTCTTCTTTTATTACAGAAAGAAAACAATGAGAGAAAACTTGACGAAACCTTATTATTTCTGGCAGTGCATATGATAGGGCAGCAATCAAGTTCCGGGGGTTAGAAGCCGATATAAATTTCACAATCGCCGATTACAAGGACGACTTGAAACAGGTGATCTTTAAGACAGAAGTTGAAAGAATAATTGGCATAGTTGATCTTATCTTGTTTTACAAAAAGGTAAAGATTCTGTCCCTTTTGTTGCATAACAGATGAGTAACCTAACCAAGGAAGAATTTGTGCATGTTCTTCGCCGACAAAGCACCGGTTTTCCCAGAGGAAGCTCCAAATATAGAGGAGTTACTTTACATAAATGTGGGAGATGGGAAGCTCGAATGGGCCAATTTTTAGGCAAAAAGTAACCCCTTTTTCTTTAAAAAAAATCTTAATCTTTGTATCTTAGCAAATAATATTTTGTTTGTTTGTTTCTTTATTGAGCTCTTCAATTGTCTTCTTACAGGTATGTTTATTTAGGCTTGTTTGACACCGAGATTGAAGCAGCTAGGTTCGTGTATTTTCTTTTACTTTTGACGTTTTAAACTAAAAATCAACTGTATAGTTTTAACTTTTAAGACAAGGCAGTAAATAAAAGGCACAAAAAAGTTTATGGAAGTGTCTGGTCCATTATTGTAGGGCTTATGACAGAGCTGCAATTAAGTGCAATGGCAAAGACGCCGTTACTAACTTTGATCCCAGCATATACGAAAGCGAGCTTAATAATTCTGGCGGTAAGTAAATTATATTCCAGCTAGGTTTATATATATGCTGAATCCGTAATTCATGCTTCTTATTTGTTTAGAAACTTCGGGTAATGCCGGGGATCACAACCTCGACTTAAGCTTAGGGAATTCGAACTCGAACTCGAACTCGAACAACATACAACCTGCAGCCGATACGCAAAGTGGTATGGGTTGGCAATATCAGGGATATAGGTCTAAGGTCGGTATATAATTTTACAGTGGCGGTTGATTTCATTTTTAGTTGATTGTACGGTTGAAACCCAGTTAAATTCTGCAGCAGGGACAATGGAGACCGGATGGATATAGCGAGGAAGAAACAATGCAGCTGTTGAGTCAAACTCACATTCAATCTCCGGCTACAACCAAGTATAATGGACAGTTTCACATTAATCCGACCACTTATCAGGTTTGTGTTTTATTGGTTGGAGATTAAAATTAAGCAAAAATTACTTTTTTTTGGAGGGGGGGGATTAACATTTTTGTATGTATTGTGAATATTATCAGATTCATTTTCCAAGAAGCAGCAATGGAGGCCGCATCGGGAGTACTGATCTTTCACTATCAAGCAGTGATAATCAACAGTGGCAATCAGGTCCTCAGCAGTTGTTTGGAAATTCTGCAGCATCATCAGGATTCCCATCGCAGATTAGACCTTCGTCTCAGGCTTGGCTTCACCAAAATGGCTTCCCTTCACTCATCTAACAAACTTATTGAATGTTTTTTTATTACACCAAGTTCTGACTTTTTGGTGTTGTCTTTAATGGCACTGTTTTGCAGCTTATACAGTTGTATATGTTGGTATTATTGATCTACTACTAATAATAATACCCTGTTTTATATTTGAATGAAAGAATGGGATGGTGATGAATAGTCAGCATCATGTGTGTCCTTTGAATCAGTTCTCTCAAACCCAAAAGCAGTCAGACATGTGTGGTTATAATGACAAGATGGACTTTTGTCTTCTTCACCACTCCCCACTCTACCCCATGCCCATTTTGCTTTTAAAAGGACATCTCTTAAGGGAAAGAAATGAAGACAAGGGACCAAATGCCTACACTTTGCCTTTAACCCACCCCCTTGCTGTCAGTTTACGAGGAAATATGTGACTTTAAATAGGGTAAAGTTCCACATCTTGGGTTTTACCCCTTCCAGAAGATAAGAAAAAAATCTAACATATACTAATATTTTAGTCCTTAGATTTTTCACTTTTTTCCAATTTGATTTCTGATAAAAACATGCGAGTACTGTACGAGTGTTTGTGTCCTTGGCATTAAATACATGGATGAAAACTCCCGCTTCCTATCAAATATGAAATATTATTATATTTTGGATGTGAAAGATGTGTTATATATTCCAACAAGAAAGAAAGAACGACGTGTTTTATATGTTATTTGCAGCAGTCAACTTGTTCATGAATTCAATGTCCTTTGGAATTAAAATAAAGGTAGTCAATCAATGGAATAAAATAGGAGTTTTCATTTCGTCATCTGGGTCGTCATTCTTCAAAAAAAATATCTATCAGTTTGCATACGGGGAGCATATTGTTTTTCTTTTTTAAAAAGGAAAAATTTTCTATATGGAGAAATGTCAAGGCCACATGTCATTCAAAATAACACATATATTCTTTTTTTATTATCATAGAACACATATATTCTCGGTGTAAAGAACGGCAGAACTGGAATAAAGCACGAAATAGATAGAGATTTATCAAATTTTGGTAGAAGAATATTCTAACCCTAAATCATGGGGTTTATACTCTATACATTATAAAAATAAATGTGAAGTGAAAATATTTTTATTTTCACTCCGCAAAAAGTAAAAATAATTGATTTAACTTTAAAGTTGGAATATGAATTTGTTGGTAAAGCGTGTTCACATATATAGTCAAACAAATCCTGTTGGCAAAATTCACGTACAAAGGATGGTTGAAAAGGAGATGTAGAAGCATTATTATAAGCATTAGTTTTAGGTTTCATGTCAGAATCTGAATCATATATTTGCATGTGATGAACTGCGAGGTGCCTGCTGAAAAAAAAATATATAAGGTAATTATCTCATACATTAACGGTGAAAATTAAAAGTTTATACAAGTACTTTAGTTTTAGTGTTTGGAAACTTAGTTTACGATGTATCATTTATGTGTTAGCTGTATGGATTTAGAATTTATGAATAGTGGTAATAATTTAGGGTTTATAAGTTAAAACTTAAATTTTCATCATATTACTCTAACATCTAAACCCTAAATTATAAACATAAACCCTAAATTCTAATTCTTACCCTTAAACATCTAAACCTTACACCTAAACTAAGCTCATAAACTCTAAAACTAAATTACTTATAAAAAAATAATTTTCACCGGCCAATGTATTAAATATAAATCCTATGTAAAATGGGTCCATTTATAAGCTAGATCTCAAGCAAAGAATTATCCCCTTCAAGCTGCGCTTTCGATCCTTACTGCTTTTCCCATTCTTTTTTGAGATACATCCAATTAGTGTTACTTTTCTTTCCCTTTCTTTTTGGTTTCTACGTTCTTTACTTCTTTTCCATATGAATTTATCTTTAATCCATCGAAAAGTGTAGATTAGTAAATATTAGTACTAATTTAATCCTTACAATTATACATTTTTTTTGGTATTTCTTCTCTCCTCCACCAACTTTAGTAACATTGAACTTTCACACCGAAATCTGTCACTGTAGTTGCCGTCACAATAACCGCCTTTAATGTACCAAGAATTGCATTCAAAGCTACCAATATTACGACCGCTGCTTTTACTTCCAGAAAAGATGATGAGTTCACTTCATTTTACTTTCAGGGTTCTTTTTTTGGTGAGTTCGCACTTGGTTTCTTTGCATTGCTTAAAACAGACTCAAGTTCCTGTCGAATGGTCTTGGATTATGTCAGTTTTTTAAACAAATTATGTGAGTTTTTCTTGACTTCCCATTCGAACATTTGTTTTTTTTTTCATGTCTCAGAAATTTATAGACATTTTCCGAGGTTTCCAATTCATTAGATTTAGGAAGCATGAGAGTGTTATCAGCTGAGAAGGACAAGAAAATTTTCATGGATTTAAACGCAAATATTAGCCGTTTTTAGATAATTAAAGCATTAAGACGATGCGACCTGAAGGTTTTGGTACGGCGTTAGAACCAACGAGTGTCGCGGATGTCGGCGGTGGAGGATGTCGACGAAGAGTACAACAGAGATTAACGAGGTACATAGGTTGTGGATGGTTGGAATTGGGCCGAGCGGAACCCGTCGACGTTTGTGGAGGAGGGTGGTGGCAGTGACGACGTAGATGGCGATGGAGGAGAAGAGGAAGGTCCAGGTGGAACCAAACATTAATTTGAAGGAGTTTTTGTTTCACTTATAATTTTGAAGATTCGGAATAGAAATAAAAGTTGGATTGCGAATTAGAAATTGAAGGATGTTTTTTTTTTTGAGTTATGGTTTCAGTGAAAGAAACAGAGTGGCAGTGATTAGATTAGGTGAAGGATTAAATTAATGTGATATCAATAATATTAAAGTGTTTTGTCATAATGAATTTAGTGATTAGATTGAACTCTTAATCATTAATTAAAATGAAAAGATTCTTATTATTTTTAAACCTTGTAATTATTTTCATTTATTTTTTAACAAAAAATTATCAAATTTATTATTTTTTTAATTCATAACTTTTTAGTAAGGAAACTAAGAAGTATACAACGCGCCAGGGTAATGAGTGGATAAAAAGATGAAAGAAAGGCAAAAAGGAATCTCTCATTTTAATGGTAAACTACACTCCATACCACTCAACTATATATTTTAAGTAAAAAATGTCATTGAACTAAACTTTAATATATGACTTGAAAATACCACTTCATGGTTTACTACTAACACCCCGTTTAAGTCAAAACCACATCGATTCAGATAGAGAAAAATTATTAAAATCATGTGCTTAGAGGGGTTTGAACTTTGAACCCAAAATCTTTAAATATAAGGATTAAGCCTTAACCACTGAATCAACTTAATATTATAAAATATTTTACAAGAAATAGTATATATCTCAAACTACATGAAATTAATTCAAATTATTTTATGAAATAAACAATACTATAAATAATATTAATATATATATAATATAAAATATTATATATAGATATCAATATATATAATAAAAGTGTATTGTTTTTATTTTTATATAATATTTATAATATAAATATATTATTTAAAAAAACTTCAAAATATTCATAAAAATAATATATTTGTATTATAAATATTATATAAAAACTCTAAACCCTAAATCCTAAACTTTAAACTACAAAGCCAAACCTCAAAATATTCATAAAAAATAATATATTTGTATTATGGTTTGAGGTTTAGGGTTTAAGGTTTTTATATATTATTTATAATAAAAATATTTTATTTTAATAAAAATATTTTTTAATGAATATTTTTTAAAATAATATATTTATATTATAAATAATATGTAAAAAACATAATTTTATTGATATATATATATATAAATAATATATTTTATATTATTTATATATTAATATTATTTTTAGTATTATTTTTTTATAAAATAATTTAGTTGAACCAAATGGATAAGATTATATAATTTAAATAAACTATATTATTTAATTTTTTATATTATTTATAATATAAATATATTATTTTTAAAAAACTTGAAATATTCATAACATAATATATGAAAAAAAAACTTGAAATAGCCGCATCAAAACGACGTCGTTTTGACTTAACGAGGATGTCAAGAGTTAACAACAGAGAGAGAGAGAGAGAGTTAAGTTCGTAAACGAGTTGAACGTGTAATGAACCGTTCGGAGGGAAGTTCGTTTATTTATTAAACGAACTAATATAAATAAAATTTTATGTTCGTTTAATTAACTGAACAAACATGAACAAATTCATTCATTTACATTCAAGAATGTTCGGTTATGTTCGTTTGAGTTTTAAGAAGATTGTTTTGTCAAACAAATTAGCCTTAAGACTTTATTCTTATTTATTTCTTTTTTTTACAATAAAATTTGTATTTCTTTCATGTGGCTTATTTACCATTTATGCATGTTTTTATCATATTTGAATATATTAACTCTAAACTTGCGAGTTATATTAATAAATTTTATTGTGTTGCGGTTTGTCTTTGTTTACGTTCATATTTATTCATCTGTTCGATTAAAGTTAAACGAACGAATATAACAAAATCTGTTAGAATATTTGTTTTGATATAATAATTTGAAAATTATTTTTGAATTTATTTGAATATTTTACAAACTTGTATTAAAGTCTAAACAACTCGAAAATATGTTTGAAAATGTTTATAAGGCTTTTGGCATGTTTTAAAATGATTTTAAAAAGTCAAACTAGTCATCTTCAAAGTCACATACCGATACGGTATACATCGTATCGATACCTTTTAGGGTTTCAGCTACAATAATTTTTTAGTAGTAAAAATTCGTGCTGATACAGGCTTAGTCGTACCGATACAGAGAGGGATGTTTCGATACGCTTATACGCGTACTGATCCCTGATTTCTAAACAATCCCCAACGGCTATTTCCATGACAGGTCCAACTAGTACGATCGTTATGTGTATCGATACACAAAGGCTGATCAAAGCACAACGACTATTTTCCAAAGTAGGTGTACCGATACGGACATCATGAGTACCGATACAAGAGTGCCCAGAAGTAAAAAAATAACATGAAAATCAGTTCTTAACGGCTTCAATTCATCCCCAACAGTTAACAACTGCTAGAATTACATTTGAGAAGATAAAAATACCTTTCAAGCACTTGGAACGACTAATGACTCAATAGCCAACATCATTATGATTGAAAAAGTGTTTTAGTACTCAAATTGTATATTTTTGTATAGACAAACACTTGTGAGTTTTAATTGTAATATTCGCCCAAGTGTAATAAGCTTGGGTGAGAGCTTTAGAGTGCAAACACATACCCTTATAAAAGATTTCAGTTTGTTTTATCTTTCTCTCTGTATAAGAGAGTTTGCTCAAGCTTTGGGCAAAAAATTTTTTAATGATGTAAAGGGTTGTCTCTTGAGCCTTGAAAATGGGAATGAATTTATAGTGAATTTGATTGAAATCTTTACTAGGATAGTTAAGGTAGTGAATATAAGCTTTGGTTAGAAAATTGAACCATTCTAAATTTTTGTGTTAATCTTTTTTATTTTTTACTTCTACCACCATCATTTAAGAAACTATTTTTCCACCACAAATTTTTATTTTTGTTCGTTCACTTCGTTTACATGCCTACTAAAAGCAAAATAAAAGTATAGTTAAGGTAAAAAAAAAAAACTATTAAAAACAGAAGATGGTTTTTTTGACAAATAAAATCGAAGATGTTTGCCTTGCTATTCGGTGTGGGATTTAATGCTATTTTTGCCTTCAATCAAAGTTGTGGCATTCCATTTATAGGATTTCTTCAACCACTGTGTTTTTCTCTATCTTCTTCCTTCCCAAAACGACAGAAAAGTTACCCATACAATAAATTATAGGGTTAACATAGCATACCCATGGATTATAAATTCATTTTCAATTTATTTCATATATAATTTTTTGAGTTACTTCTTATATTATTGTTCTTATTATTATGTTTTATTCACTTTTAGTGATGATTTTTTGTTAAGAAAAACATAAGATAGAAATTCATTAATTGGTTGAATAGTGTGAATTTTCATATTGTCTCATTTTATATGGGGTTAAATTTTAATATCTACTTTGATAATATAATTATATCTCTATTTAATTAAAAAAATACAACATGTGATCTAACAAAAAGATGTCATGTGTCATAAAAAATACATCATTTTTTTCAAACCATAAAATTTAAAAATATGAAGAAAAAACCCAAAACTTATTTAATGATTTTATTTTTTTAATACTACGAAATAGTATAGATAGGAATGATGATGCGAATACCCGATTATATTTACATTGGGATATTCTTTGATTTCTTTTTACACTTGCAAAAATATTTTTAGCAGAGTTTGCTGCTTCTAGGATAATACATACAAAATTTATTCAAAAAAAAGAGAACAAATTATAATATTTATAGAAAAGTTCAAAATATAATTCTGAAAAATTATATATATAAATATTTTAAAATTTTAGGGTTTTGTATAATTTAAATCTTTTGAACTTTCTAAAATTAAAATGTAAAAAAATTACAGTTAAATATATATTATTTTAGAAAAAATATATATCAGAATTTTCAAGAATTTGTTGGATCCTTCTTTTTCAAATATTTTATGTTTTTTTTTATATTTTAATGAATTTCAGTTTTTAAAATATATTAACCATAATTATAATTTTATAAAAATATAAATTCAAACACATATTCTAAAATTGAGGTTTTTTTATATTTATATTTTTTGCTTCTCTAATGTTTTTTTTTAATTTTCAGACCCTTTACATGTTTTGATTAGTTCAAATGATTATTTTAACTGAATATACTACTGAATAACGAGAAATACAAACCAATAGTGTAAAGAATAACAAAAAAAAAGTTATACAAAGAGCAAAAGTGTGTATTAAATGAGATCCATTAATTAATTTAGTAATAAAAATATTCATGCTATATTATTTTGTGCAAATTCGAATCTTAACATTTATCATTTAAAATGTGAAAACTCTCTAACTATAATATAGAGACAGTCGTATAGTATACCCAAAAAATACTCTCTCATATAACAACAACAGCAACATCATTTCATTCTCACCTTTGGTCTTACAAATACAATAAAATTTTTATAAATTAATAATGTAGGTACTACGTAATTTTATTAATTTAAAGAGATTTTTCTCCAATTCAACGAATTTACATAATTTTTTATGAGGAAAAACATATATATTGTATTGACCAATTGACCGATGTTCATGTACAACGTGACTCATTAAATATTATACATACCCTTAAAAACTGAAACTTTTACTGCAGTATGAGAACGTAACACCAGAACTTTTAGATGCAATAAGAAAAGTTAGAGATGGAATATAGCTAGATTTAAATTTTAAGAAGAAACAAATAATAATATAATAATATTTTACTAAGTTGTCATAGTTCTATTTGTAATTTTATAAAATTATTAATTTAGAATATTAAAGGGACCGTAAATTTATATAAGGGTCTTCCAAAAAACTATTATCCTATTAATTTTTTGAAATTATGATCAAATTAATAGATTGTATAAATTTTGAGTACTAACATTATTATTATACTAAATCACATCACTATTCTCACTTAATATTTGATGATGAAGGACTTATTTATAATAGTTTTAAATTAAACAAGATATTTGAGGTTGAAAATCAGATATTTATTGTGAGTTGTGATTTATATAAGAGCGTTGAAATGCCAAGGCAGTGAGTGTGATTGGGACTTGACAATGCAGGCATTGGTCCCCATGTTCTATTCTATACACCACTTTTGATTTTTTTAACATAGGAAATAAAAATTAATAATAAAAAGAAAATACAAATTGTTAGGAGAATTTTTGCATAAATGTGAAGTTTTAATTTATTTATTTTAAAATATGGCATCAACCATTTTATTTTTTAAAATATTGTATTTTAAACAATGAATAGAAAGATGGTTTTAAAAACGTCTGACTTTAAACTTTAAATGGATTAAATTAAATAAAATATTAAAGTCGGGACCAAAAGGGTCCAACTTTAAACATTAATTTGATAAATTTCAGCATATTTTTTAGCAAAATTAATGTTCAAAGTTGGATCTTTTGGTCCCGACTTTAATATTTCATTCAATTTAGTCCATTTACTGTTTAAAGTCGGACTTTTTTAAAATCATCTTTATATTCACTGTTCAAAATATAAATTTTGGAAAATAAAATGACTGAAGTCATATTTTGAGAAAATAAATTAAAACATCATGTTTTAAGGAAAAACTCATTGTTTGGGAATAGAAATTTTTTTGGGTTTAAAGTTAGAGTTTAAGAATTTTGGGGTATAATATATTTTTTAAGATGTAGAGTGTAAGCTTTAAAATTTAAAACTTAAGATTATAATTTAAATTTTAATTTTTTAATGTTGAAATATAAAAAAATACTAAAAAAGGACCAAAAAAAAAAACTGTGTCCTTGTTTGTGTGGTGATAAGTGTTAGATCACTTTCATGATTCACTGAGACAAACTACTCCTTTGGGGTTTTCCGTTTATAGTACTCTGTTTGGTTTTAACCATTTCCCCCATTCCCCCCTCTCTCTCCACTGCCTCCACTCATTATTTTCTTTTTCTCTCGTTTCAGACACTTTCTATTTTTGGGTTTTGTTATATACACAACTGTTTCTTTCCCCACTTTGTCTACTGTTCTATTACCTTTCTTGGGTTTTGTTTTTATTTATATCATTATCTTCGAATTCCAACCTTTGTCCCACTGAACACCTGGTTGGCTGAGATTGGTTTATCTCGTTAGCTAGTACTAACCAATTTAAGCTGTGAGAAATATCTTTTATCTCCACCCAATAATACAACGAAACACTGATGCTGTGAGAAAAAAGTTTAATGGCTACTGTCTCTTTAGCCTGGTCTAGGTTTAACATTATTACTGTTACGTCCCTTTTCAGACCACAGGGATATGTATAACTACATTAGTGTCCTGTTCCTTTCACAACTAAACAATTCTTGGTCAGTTGGGTCATTCAATAACCCCATAATCTTAAATTATAATCTCATTCATATTATCATTAATATAAATAAAAATTATAAAAAAGGGTTTTATATATTAATACTGTATCTTCTTTTGCAGCCTTTGTAATTTGTAGCGAGTCCAGTAATGTAATTTCAATGGTTTTTTTATCATAAAAAACTTTTGTGTTTAAAACATTAATTCAAAATAACATTGGATTAATTATAGTTTTAAATACGAATTAACATTTCCGTTTTATGAAATAGAAAAAAAAAAGTCCATATTCTTTTCGTTGGACTTACGTTAACCGGTTGGACCATTAAAAAAAACCCTAGAAATAAAAGGCAGGGCAGATAGCTAGCTTTAGTGGTCCCCTTTCTTTTCAACAAATTATGGTACCAACAAGAATTTATTTTCTTCTTATATATAGGCATGCCAATAAATAAAGTTTTTAATCATTGAATGAATAGTCGGTCGGTCAATTTGATAAATTAAAAATATAATATATTAATAAGAAACCGATGTGATTAAGCCACGTAAATCTTTTTCAGATTTTTAATGTTTAGTTTCTGTCAAGTTGCCGAATATGGAAGCTGGTTAGCTTTGGTCCACCAAAACGGACGTTAAACATGGCTGCTGCTGTTTTCATCTTTTTCAGTGAAAAGTTGGCCAAAAAGAAAAGAAAAGAAAAGAAAAGAGAAAACCTTTGCAAAATCAAATAAAAAAATTGATTCAATTAATCATGTGAAAGCTGCCGACACCATGACCAAGCCATATATATGCAACTTTTTATACCAAAAGTAATTTAATGAAACAAATTCAAATGAAATATTATCAATCTTGATGTTTCAAAGTAATTATCAATGGTGGGGTTTTCAGAGTACTAGCTTATTAAATGTCGCAGGCTTTGTATGCCTAGTGGCATTATTGTGACTGAACCTGTCAAAAAGGACCAGACAGCTGAGATAATAATAAAATTTATATAATTAATTAATTTTCTTAAAAAGAAAATTATATTAAATATTATTATTTAGATGAGAATTCATTTGTTTGTGTTTTTATGTGTGGTGAGGCTTAAAAGTGGCCACGACTCACTAATCCTATGTAGCCATTCATTTTTCATTTGGTTCTACTAATGGCGAAGGTAGGTTTAATTTCCTTTTTCTTTTTAAAAAAATCAATTATTTTATACCTTATAAATCAACTATTCATATAAATTTTAATATGTTAATATATTCAATTTTTATAAATTTTATTATATACAAACAAGGAAGCTTATTTAGCACATATACCGTAAAATTTAAACTATACAATTTTTTTTTGTCTTTCTTAGTACTAAATTTATAAATTCTAAACATATAACTTAAAATCTTAAATTCTAAATAAAAATTATGGCATCAAAACAAATAAGACTGTGTATCAAATAAATTTTCTTAATATAATAGTATTATATTTTTTTTTCAAAAAAAGTTTTTTGTGTCGTATAATTGCACGATGAAAACAATAATTGCCCATTTTGAGGGACAAAGAAAGGTTTATACGAGTTTCCGATTTAAGCAATGAAAGACTTTGCCTTTTTATTTCCAAATGGGTGGCTTTCAGCTTTCACTATAAAAGGGTGACAAATAAAATAATGACGATGGCTATGACCAGCTAACCGAGGAAAAAAAAGAAATTTAAATTTTTTTATCATAATTAAATTAATCAGAGTCTTAATTCGATTGATATTGTTATACATATTTAAATATATAAATGAATAATTTAGATATTATATCAAAACATTTTAAATTTATAACTCCCTAGACCCGTCTATACCCAAATAAGCATTTTGACTTTAAATTAGGTTTTAGTGTCTGAAGCAAGCTACATGGACCAGTTTCCTTGAAGCCATGAAAGACCGAAAATGATAAGGCCAAGTTGAAACTTGTACAAGGGAATAAAGCTTTCAAACAACTGATCCTAAATCTTCCATATGCTTACTGCTTACACGAAACACAGTTACGAACCCTACAATATATTCTATGCGCGAATGTTATCGGCGTTCTGCCGTTCAATCTCGGGATTGCAAAAGCTTCATGTGCTGAAAAGTTGGACCGAATGTTAAACAATGTGGAGTAGCATCTTTAAACAAGAATCTATACCATTTCCATTACTTCTCTTTTCCTCCTCATCATTCTATGTTTGTATTTGCCAAAGATACTCGAGGCCTATTTACAGGGAATCTCAAAAATAAACTTGGGAGTTGAAAAGCAGAAACTGGTTATCCTGCTTGTTGACATTTGGATGGATAAGGAATCCCGAGAATAAAGAACGAGCATCTGACAGGTGCACTCAGATTCATTTTCCAGAGACTGCCAGCACAAGTCGTCGTCCGACAGTTGGAAGCAAACTGGAAGCACACAAGGATAAGATACTACCTATGGCATGTATGAGATCTACAAAGCAAAGAACAAAATACTCAGCAGGATGTATTTATCTAAAACGGCTTACATTTTTCTGCCAAAAGTGCTGTTTCTTCCTCGGGTAAAATGAGACCAAATTCTCATTGAAAGATTAAATGAAGAAATATACGCAATCATGCATCAAATCATTGAAGATAATAATTGTGGGAAAAACACTCACATGATACTAACTAAGCTCATATGCAAAGTGCTCCCATGTCAGGTGGTGCTCCATCAGATCCAGGAGATGCTGCAGATTTAGCAGATACTCCTTTCTTGCCTTGTTTCCGCTCCTTTTTGCCCTTTCTGACCTCCATTGTTTGGTTACTATACAAAATAAGGTTCAGGAAAAACGAATGCCTTTTGCTACAAGTCAAACGCTAAGAAACTCGACATGCAAGAAAAGCATCTAAACTATGCACACACACACACACAGACAGAGTGAGAGAGAGACTCAAGCTCCGATATCATGTGCTACAAAAAAGTGTCCAGCATGTGCCAGTGTTTAGCTGAACTTGAATAATAGAACTAATACATATTGCATTTAGCTCAGATAGCATAAATAGACCCATAAGCACAAGAGTTTAAGAGGTATACACTATAAGCGCATTCGAGGACCTCCCTGAGACAGATCCACAACAAGCCTTGTATTTTTTCTTTGATCCACAAGGACATAACTTGTTTCTTGGAATCTTCTGCAGTTCGGAAAGTTAAAAGAGGGAAAACGAGTGAAAATCTTTCTTTTAAATTATACATATAATTTTTTTAAGGGAAAAGATTTATTATTTTCATCACTGCATTGAACCTTTTCATCCGGCCGAGAAGTGTTACCATCAAGGGTTTTAGTGCCATCGCTAGATGGATCCCGTTCCGTGGTCTTCTCTACAGCTTCTTCCTTGTGTTGTTCCTTGTTTCCATTTTCATTATTACCTGGATACCATATTGAAGAATATATAAGTACATCATATATGTCAAAATATAATCTCTTTAAACATCATAGAAAGCAAAAGCAAAGTGAAACCTCCCCAAATGTCAAGCAGGTATCAAGTAAAAAGAATTAGATTTAACAGAGGCAAAGGAGGACTTCAACATTAATCTTCTACCAGTTAGCCAGGTTCCATTTGAAGTAAAATATGAATTTCCTAATCAACTCTGAAAATCTTCACATGAGACAGATTAATAAATCCACTAAAGCTGGGATGGTGTTGGATGAGCGCAACAGATAAAATTGCAGCCGTGCATTTTCAAAACTTAGGAGCCATATATTACATGAATAGGAGTTTCATATTTCATTTTGTAATGATCTTTCTAATCTCATCAACAACTGTCTTACTAACTAAAAAACCCTACATAAGATGTTATAAAAACAAAGTGGACTTTTTCATTATAAAGAATAAAATGAAAGGGTAATGAAGGGAGAACCCTAACCAAATATCTAGAAATAGCCTATGTACTGACCGGCCATTACCATGAGAACCATTTGCATGACAAGTATGTGAATCATTTGCAGCTGCTTCTTCAGCCCCTTGTTCTGCTACCAGAAACTCTATAGCAGCATCAACATCACCGTCTACTTGTAGTAAAACCTAAAGAAGAGTGCAAGTAAGCAAAGTAAGCCCCGAGGAAATTCCAAGCATGTCATGATTCTTGAGCACGTGACGTGGAACAAGGGACTTGAGGCCATAACTTAGAAAAGACACAGCCTTACAGGAACAAAGACACCACATATATATATAAGCACGCTAATTCATCACCTGTTCAACTTTTTCAGCGCTTTCACAACCGCTTCCAGCCATTACTAATTTGATTGATCCTGTATTGATACTGTCCTTACCAGCTGCCCCCTTCGGTTTACTAACTGCAGCTTTTGCTTGATTAGATGACGCTGAGATATCAGCATCCGCCTTTTGACAAACTAGAAGTTAGTAGACTATAGTTACCAATTAAGACATTCAAACTTAAAATCAGAATAAATACATGAGCCATCACGGTGAAAATTATAGAAGAAAAACTTCAAACCTTAATTATAATTGGAATTGCTGGCCCATTACAGGGGTCTTCTTTTGATCTTACACTATTGTAGTGTTCCTCGTCATGATATGATCTGAAAAACATTTGTATTTCGTACAGTGGAATAAGATACTATCTGCTACAACCAAAGAATGTGAAAGTAAAATGAGCACTACCACCAATAAAGGGATACTATAACACTTACAAATGGACCATGCGAGTTGCTCTATCATCAAAATTCTTTATGTACCACCGTGGCGACATGTTCTGTATACCATGCAAAGTGTGAGGGATGACTTCCATGATGCCCAAGGCTAACCACAGAAGAGAGAAGAAGATAGGATCTTACTCGGTGTATGCATATATTTCTACGATTAACAAGAGAAGCTGCCTGCAGTTCCATATGTCCAGCCCATGTTCCATCCTTTTCCATGGACTGACAGTATTCATCAAATGGCACATCATCCTCGATAAAGGGTTCAAACGTTTCACGGTTCTTCTGTTAATATCAGATAAAAGTGAGGATTGCCTACAAGTTAGAATCTTCAATAAGAAGAAAAGATGGGGGAGTTATAGAGAGGGAGGAGAGAAAACAAGGAACATATCATAAATCATCAAACCATTCAAGTGGGCAACAAAATTTATGAAATAGAAAAAAAATAGTTAAAATAAGGCATATCACGCCACACTGAGACAAATAAGCACTTCTCATCATTTATTTCTACCTTTCAATTGTTTCACACATGAGGGATTTGCATGTGCTCTCTAGAGTTGACTACTAGAAGAAATATATTATTCAACAATGAAAATGAAATTGTCAAATTAGTTTGCATCAAGCCTTTCTAGGGGCAAAGAATCCAACTAACCTGTTTTTCTTTCTTCTTGTTTTTGAGCGTGAAATAGGTGTAGCTAAAAGTAACTGAGATTATAAGTTCATACCCTTATCTTTCAATTTCAAGATGCTATTGTACATTTGTACCAACCAGTTCTAATCATTGATAATAACACATATAGCATACTCCAAGGTGCAGGGACTAATAAAATTAAACTAAATAAATTAAAAACAGTACTTACAGATAGTTAACATATTTCTAATGTCCAATGAAAACATCTGAAAAGAGACTCGGAGATTCTTACACAGCTATAACAAAAACAATAAGCCAAGACCACCATTATTTACCACTATATATTGCACCACCATGCTGCGGTATTTTCCATGTTGCTCTTCGTCACCTTCCAACTGATCAGCAAGAGCCCTGATAGCTAACACGAATGAGCAACTTCAACAAAATCAACGAAAATGTGCACCTCTATAATGACAATGAAGTACCAAAATCAGATATTAACAAACGTAAATGGCATGAATGCTACAGAAAAATCGAATTAAAAGATACAAACCTGAAAAAACAATTACCATCTGCAGTGACTTTGATGATTTTTAGTCCCAATGCGTCAAGCCAGGCAAGAAACTGAGAGATATCTGCCTGCTTTCCCTGCTTTTTTACCTATGGATGAGGAAACAATCAACCGTGAAAAGCATTAAACTGAAGTATCATTCAGTTATTTGGTTGCTTTTCTATCAGCAGCATTCACAAATTGCAACACCCAGATTGGGGATCAAATATCATACAAAGAAATAGAAGGGAAAAAAAAAGGGGGGGACTTACTTGGGGATGTTGTTTTTTGGGTTTGGGTTTTTGTTGTCTATTTTTTACCATTGGTTCACCAGATTGTTCTTCTTCGATGGATTACTAGGATTTGTCTGGTCCCGAGTCCGACAAAAGAGGAAATGAGGGGGAGACGATGCCGGTGATTTGGTCTGGAAACGACTCCCAACACCCAGATTGAAATTGCGGCGACACGGAGGTGCGGATTGTCGAGTTTAAGCCGCGATGATGCTTATTGGGCTCAGTTAATTGCATTTCTTATGGGCTTTTAAATGACTTGTCGTTATGGGCTCCGGCTTGGGCTAATTAGTGCTAAAAAAATGTTTAAAAGCCCGCGCCACTTGTTTGTGTGATAAGAGTACTTTGTAGGTGAATATATATACAAGGCTTAATCAAATTAGCCCTCCAAATGTATCTGTTTCCCACTTTGCACTTCAATTTTTTTTTATTCTATTATAATTTTTAACTTATATTCATTTTTACAATTTACACCTAGAATATAATTATGTTATATATATTTTGCCTAATAGGCATTAAAAATCTTTGACCAATAAAAATATGTCAGTTAGTAAGTGATAAGAACAATTTGAAAATATGGATTTCAACCCTTGTTTTTTTAATAGTATAAAGATGCTTGCAAAATAATATTTATTCGTATATACTTTTAACTCTTTAACAATGCATGCACACTATATAAACAAAATAATTAAATTCGGGTCTCCTAAAATTTCAACTCTGGTTCTAAACCTCTTTTATTGGTCAAATTAATAAATTATGATGATTGTCGAGTTGATCTACATTTCATCTCTCCGTATTCCTAAATACATAATTTCTTATTCTCATTTATCGCTTTCCCTAACTCTATAGGATTTGTTACATATCTTATCATTTTTTTATCCAACACGTCTCCCACTTTTCTTATGAAAATTGTAGATGATTTTATCTTGTCTTTTTTTTTTTTTTGTAAAGCTAGGCTATAATATGGTTTTATTTTGATAATCTATCTCCGCTTTTAGATCTTCGAGTTGGTTCTCTCATCTTAATAAATACTCACAATCACCCTAGATATATTGTGCTTAAGTTGTGATAAAGCTAGTCGTCATAGTGCTATCACGTCCTATTAATATGTTAGTGTTGGCGATGTTTTATCGTTTACATCAACAATTATATTTGTTTGTGTCTTTATTTTTTCTACAGTATGATAAGTTTTAAAATTGTATAATTTTACGTGTTAAGGGTCTTAAACAATATTAAAGTGTATTTATGGTTGTTTAAATTGGTGTATAAGTGTGTTTTGGTGTTTCAAATGTGTTGGTTAAGTGTCAGGATTAATTTTAATTTGCTTAGAAGTCATTAGGAGCAGAAGCAAATCCTCTATGGAGCTATAAGAGCCTTGGATCCTCAAATTTTAGAAAATTTGCTTTATAGTCCTTTTTTTAAGATTTATCTTTATATATATATAATGGGCAATGACTTCCCAAAATTTGAAAATAAAAAGATTTTATAGCCCTTTTAAAATTTTAAAATTTCTTATTATATATAGAATGTCTCCTCAAAAAGTTTAAAATTTTATATAAATGGCCCTCAAATTTTTTATTTTTTTTAATTTTATAGTTGGCTCCCTCAAGATCAAACATCAAGATCCACCCTCGATTAAGAGTGATTAAAGTTTATTTTTGGTACTAAAAATGAAGAACATGCTTCGCTGGTTTGAATTTTGCTGAGATAGGTTAATGTATACATCAATGTTGATTTTTTAAAAATTAATGTCTACATTAATGTTACCGCACATAAACGGGCACTGTTCATTATTTAGGATTTATATAGAAAATTAGAAATGTTGGAGAGATTTGATTCATTAGAACCGGAGAGATTTAGAGAATAACCTAAATGAAAGTAAATATTTGGAATGTACGGGATGTTAAAGAATATCTGGGATATAAGTTATTTTTTACAGTACACAAAGACCTCGTCATGTGCAGATGACGAGATCTAATTTTTTAATATTTTTTTCTTAAATTTCGCCATGTGTAGGTGGCGAAGTTCAATTTTTTAATACTTTTTTTCAACCCTAGTCATTTGCAGGTGGCGAAGTCCCCGTGTACGGTAGAAAATAACTTATATCCTCAAATATTTTCCAACATCCTTTATATTTTAAATATTAATTTCATTCTGCCTAAAAATCCAACGAAGCCCATTAGAACCATTTTGGTTGAGTGGTCTAAGATTAAAGTTAAACGTGTTTTTAAAATCTGTACTAATAACTTTTTGAATATTAAATCTGTACAAATAATTAAATGTTCAATTAATTTATAATTATTCTAAACATTTCAGGTTTTCTTCATTATTCGAAAATTATATGTAATTGTACAATTTAATCCCAAAATATTATTTTGCAATTGATGTCCAATTTGACTTCGGTTTGCTTTGAAATTTATATCAGTTTAATTGCACATTGTTTTGGGAATTTGCATGGATAAAAAAATTTGTTTGTGATAAAAAAAATTGTTGAGTTTTATAAATTGGATCGAGTTGAATTTTTCAAGATGTGTTAAAAAGAGTTTTGAAATTAAAATGTACAATTAATACCAAGTTGAGCTTTTATGATTATTTATGACTGAATTACTTGATAATGTCTTCCGTAGGAAATCAATCCTGTGTAAATATGTTAAAATTTAAATCGAGTCACTTCGGTGGTTAACGTGGCGTTTTGAATTTGGTCGAATCGTTTTGGTCGGGTTTAGGTGCCACAAATGCAAATAAATCCATATCAATGAGATTAAAGTTCTATAAATTTGATTTAAGTTTAATCGAATCCAAAATTATTCTATAAATAGAAAGTAGCATCACCTGCTGGACCAAATGTCCAGGTCGGATAGTGGTGTTACAGAGTAGGAGTGTTTACAGAGTATGCATTTAAACCTTCTTGCAAGATCCAAAGGGTCTCCCGGGCTGCATAACAACAAACACATAGATTTCAACAACATTTGAAAATTTAGAACAAAAATGCATTCAAAATAACTACGACAAACCTGGCAGGCTGAAATACTATTACATCCACAAAGGCTCTGTCCATTCATGAAATCTAGAGCATCAAAAACACCACCTCCACCACTCCTCTGCATGATTTTAGTGGTTAGTACTCTGCATGTTTTAAAACAAATTTATAGGTACTAGTTAGTAGTTACAGTTGAATACCAGATAAAAGTCGACCGCCACGAAATTCGGCATCCTATTCCCAGCTGCTCGGGAGCAGGTGCGGATCATGTCAGCAAGTGGTGCTGAATGCTCTTTGCAAACTACATCTCCGGACGGTAAACTCGTGTAGAAATTCATAAGGACAAGAGAAGCAGCTTTTGAATTAAGCGGTTTTGATTCTTTTCTGTTCGGGCATCTGCCTGGCCTTAACCCTGCATCTCCAGCTGAAACCAGAAAACCATCAAGGCATCAGCCACATGACTTGTATATGATTCGAATGCATCGACAACGTTATCGTATCGTATGTACGTGACCGTTACCTTCGTTTTCCAAAAAGTACTTCCACTGATAACCAATCCCTTCCCTCGTTTCCTTCGTTGGAACCGAACTAAATACCAACAACCTGTGATTTAATTGCACCATTTGGTTCACGGTAGGCCAATCCTCACCATTTTGGGGCATGTTGGACACTGGAAACCAATACTTTTTCAAACCGGCGTTTGCAAAAAGCTTAGTTAAGGCATGCGGTGTACGCACGTTGTCCTCGATTATAATGGTTATAATCTCGGTCGGATTTCGAGCCAAGAATGCTTCCACTTCCTTCAAGGTGTTGATTGCAGGTTGCTAAAAAGAATTCCAATGAGAACATTGAAAACAGATATTACCAAAGAAGAGATGATTGGTGGAAAAGTTATATTACAAAGGCAGTGTGGCTGAAACAAAACCCTCCGGGTGAATGGCAGAGCCAAACATCTCCCTTGAAATCGTACATGTCCAACATCAGCCCCCTAACTCCATTCTAAACAATGATCGAAACGAAATCGGATTAGTCGAGAAATGAAGAAATGTATTCGTTGCAAGACAACAGAAATACAGACCATCAATTGAGTAGTAACAGTGTCGTCTTGATTGTAAAATGTCACTCTTTGAACACCTGATACAAGTGGAGCGTTCGTATTGCTGAAGGAATTGTGAGTCGTCAGCCATGAATACTTGTTGAAAGGTAAATTACCAATCTGCCACACCAAAAATGAATTCCCCTCATTTAATTTGCCGGAACCACCAAATGAGAACACAAACATATCAATAAGAAGCTTACAACAGTAGTGGGGATGGTGGCTTTGCCTCTCATACAAAAAGGTCGAGCCTTGCCTAAAGCAGGGCAGCTCCCACAACGATAACCTGGGCCACATTTTATACCCTTGGAACATGAATCCAGAACCAGCAAAAGCGTCAAACATTTTCATTACAACAAGAAGAAAAAAGGGGGAGAAAATGTGAAAGGAAAGAAGAAGAAGAAGAAGAAGAAAGGAACCTGGCAACTTGTAATCAAATAAGAAGAGGAAACTTTGAAGGAAGAGGCGAGTAACATAAGAAACAATAACCCAACAGCGGTACCGCCGCGAAAACCCGTCATGTCCGTGACATGCTGGTACCACCGCGAAATCTCGTAGGTCCACCGCGATACGGCGGATGCGTCGTCAGACAAAGCAAACAAAGGCCTGTTTCTCATTTTTCCGATAAAACAAGACTCCTCCTTTCCGTAATGCTTTTCTAACATGGTCCTCTGCTTATAACTAACTCTACGAAGCATTTCCGAGTTTCGACCCCTGATTCAGCACTTGACTTTTTTTTGTTGGGTCAGCGCCATCCACCTGTTGCGTTGAATCGGACATTTTTGTTTTTTTTTCCCTCCTGAAATTATTATATAAAAAAATAGGGTAAACTACATTCATAACCACTCAATTATAGGTCGGATCCTATTTTGACCACTGACCTTTCAATTTCTTCAATCAGACTATTCAACTATTTAAATAATATCAATCAAGCTACTAACCGTTAAAAATTAACGGACAAGCTGACTTTGCAATCAAAAAATTAGTATAATTACGCAATTGGTTCATGTTACTTTCACATTCTATTAATTTAGTCCTAATTATAATTTCATTCAAAAAAATCTAATCATCCAATCAGGTGGCGACACGTGTCACCTAATTTAGAGAAGAAAAATTATAATCTAGGGTTCATAATTAAAATTTGAAATTTAGAGTGCATGTTTAGGGTTTAGAATTTAAGAGTCTAGGGTTAAGACTTAAATTTTAGGTTCTAAAGCTTAAATAGACATGTTTGTGAGTAAAAAGTTTCTAATTATATGTGCATAAAAGGTTAACCCTTTCTAGAATAGATAGTGTTCAAGATAGCATCAATGATCAACATTTCTAAGGAGATTATAATATATGTCCGTGTCTTATACTACATACATCATATTTTAAAATAAGAACATCTTATATTACATGCAACATGACCTCCAACGTACGTCAAATCTTGTGTTTTAATTTAAAGAACTGGTAGGACAATAAACAAACTAATAAAATAGCCTAAGAGAATTGTAGTTCCCCGCACATTAATTGACTTTAGCTTATAATATTTACTTATAAAAACAAACAACTAGTTTATGTAATATGACAATAACTGTAGGGACAATGCTATGAGAATAGATGATAATGGACTAAAATTCAAAATCTCAATCATCTCCGAAGAACAAACATTCTAAAAAATGGTAGTAGGGGATTCTATAAATAACTAACCTTTAAATGTGAATAGTTGAAACAAAAGAAAGAACAAATTAAAGAGAGAAAATAAATGATTTACATGTTGAGTTCTTTGAGACTATAAACAAGACAAGCGAGACAAGTAGTAGAATCATCTTACATTTTACAACTAGCAAAACTCAAACTTTGTCATTTAACGATGTTAAAAAAAAGAAAGTATAGTGAATTTATGTCGGTTGGAGTACTCATATTGACCAAGCCTATAACTAAATTTAGTGAGGTTGTTAGGCCATTGGAGGTTATAGATTATTTTAAGATATTAGATGTTTGTGATATATCTTGTAAACATAAAATTAAGTTTGTAACATATTTTATTTAGTAAAATTGATTTTTCTTTTTCTTTTGTATTTTATTAATAACAATCGTTGCTTACTCTTTTTGCTTAGCCAATATCATTCGACAACGTTTGTCCGTCATATCAAAATGTTTAATTGTATCATTAATTAACGGTTTTGAAACTTTTTTTATATTGCTGTTAATTTGTAACTTGGCTCTGATACCATGTCAAACATAAATCTATATTGTAAAAAAAATATAAGAATGTTGAGAAAATTTTAAACTTTTCATTAATTTTTCGCTGAATTTTATAGAGAGCAAAACTATCTTTTATACATGGGATAATAGCAGTCACAACTGACTACACAACAATTTCAACATATTAAATTTAATAGTTTTAACAAAGTAATTGTTATTTAGTTTAACATTTCTCACTTTGTTTTTTTCGTTGTTTTTACGTCTATTGTAGGAGTCTCTTAGTTTTGTCATGCGTCATCAATCACTGATAGTTTTGACGTTCAGGTTCAGATTTAATCGATCAATGAATTATTTCGATCCAACTAGTCCTCGCGAGCTCTTTTATGAATATTCTTTTGTCCATTATTCGTCGTCATTGTCAATTTTGTCTAACGCCGCTTCGTCTATTTCTTTGTCATCTTCGACATTGTCTCAATTCCTAATGTTAAGTTCTAGATTCGATATTAATTAACGGTTCTGAATTTTTTTTTCTATTGCTATTAATTTGTAACTTGGCTCTTATACCATGTCAAACATAAATCTATGTTGTAAAAAATATAAGAATGTTGAGAAAATTTTAAACTTTTTATTAATTTTTCGCTGAATTTTATAGAGAGCAAAACTCTCTTTTATACATGGGATAATAGCAGTTACAACTGACTACACAACAATTGTAACCCCCCCATCCCGGTCTAGCCGGATGACCGGTCCGAGTGGGTCACACGGAGAAAACCGAAGCGAAACCCGTTAAGGTTCCTCCTCGGTTAGCAACCCTATCTTTTTTTTAAAAGTTTTAATCTTGACTAAAGGCATCTTAGTACCTATGCGTTTTTCTCTTTAAAAAGGCCAACAAAGGTCAAACAGTGCATTTTTAAGTAAAGGTTTCGAAACCTCCCAAATAGTTTCGAAACCTAGACTGGCAGTAAGGTCTGGAACCCAGATTTTTGCAAAGGTATCGAAACCTTACCCATGGTTTCGAAACTTTCCTCAAAGGTTTCGAAACTTAGGCTGGCAGTGAGGTCTGAAATCCCAGATTTTGCAAAGGTTTTGAAACCTTCCCCATGATTTCGAAACCATTGTGCTGGGGAGCATTTACTGCTTAATTCTAATGACTTCTCATGAAAAAAAAAACATCAAGAGCATACATAGTCATACATAAGATCTTAAAAAGGGCTAAAGGCATGAATTAACACACATGAGATTTGCACATACAAACATTTAAGCAATCATACATGAGCCATAGGTAACAATCAAACATAAGTCAAGCCATTCATACATGGCATTCCAACAAAAAGACAAATTTAGCATTTAAGGTCATACATGAAAGCTCAAAAGGCCAAAATGGCACAATTCAACACATAAGAAATTTGCACTCACTAACAAGGCAACCTAAACATCTAAAGGCATGCCACCACACACAAACATTCATCATGGCATATCATGCTTTACAAACCATAGTCAATTCAAAACATCAACATATCAATGAGTCATACATAGCTCATACAAATACCCTTGCCACATTGCTAACTAATACATAATTAACAACCGTACTTGAGCCACAAACTTGGAAAGCCCTTCTTGTCTTGCTCTGAGCTAACACCACGCTAATGATCTGCATTGTTGAAAATTGAGAGCGTAAGCTATAAGCTTAGTGAGGGTGCTCTAAAACGAAAAATATCAACAGTGCAGGGTTCAAGCATGTAAATCCCAATCTCACCTACAACATACATTGGTAAAGTAATCGAGTAGACCTAGCTAGTCTTTCAAGAATCATAATATGGTTTCTCATATCCTACCAAGCTCAATCATCATATAGCAACACCACATATCAACATCATATATCACAAACACATGAACAAGTGTAATTGGCCACTATTAATTACCCGGATGTGCAGATTTAACCTCAACAATCATATTACCTCGGTGGGATTACACTCATCACCGGACCTTGCATGTGCGGGATTCCACTCAGCGCCACATGCCCTACGGATGGGATTCCACTCATCATCCGTAGAAATATATAAAAGCTTCCGGTGGAATATTACATCACCGTACTCCTCCTTGATGACTTAACACAATCAAGACCATGTACGTTTTGACTCAATTTGTGTGCACACTAATCCTAATGATCGATCATTTACAACCGGTAATTTATTTAGTGCCAATTTTCATTTACCACAACACATTTCCATCAACCATATCGTCATGCTCATCACATATTCATACCATGACATACATGTACAAATTAACCACATATCACTAATGCATAGATAGACAAATACACAATAGCACTTAAGGGAACTCAATGGCTAAGATTAACAACTTGAAATAAAGAAATGACCTACCAAGCACATTTCACACACACACTCTACACACACTCGAACCAAACTTTAAACCATGATTAAAACCACTCACCGCCCTTCCTTAGCAACCAATGCCAATCTCCTACGAACTCGAATTCGGTCCCAATGCTCCTTCGACGTCTCCTCTTGCTTCTAGTCAACCAAAAACACAGCCAACAACCTCAATCAATGCTAACATTCAATCAACATTCAACCTTTGAGCTTAAACTAATTTCACCCACATTTTCCAACCAAATTAATCCCCAAATATATCATTTTCGTGCTCCCCAAACCTTAGCTGAAATTTTCATTTTCAATCACCCTAATGACCCCCAAAAGGTCCCAAAACATCCTCCTAACCTATATAGACCATCAACCCTTTAATTTCAACCTAAAACTCACAAAAATTTGAGTTTTTGACACCTTCAAAATTGCCTCAAAACCCCATTTCGGGTTTTCACCCAAACCCAACCAAATTGACATATATAATACATCTTAATGTGATTAAGATAAAACTCAACTTCATATTTCAAAACAAGGTGAAAATCACCATAAAAACCCAAACTTTAGCAAAACTCTAACATTTTAAAAGTTCATATTTTTGAAATCTAAGACTATGTATAGATAGGGAATGAAGAGGAAAGTTAGAAAATATTTTTACCTTTGAAAAACACCTTGAAATGATGAAGAGACCCAATGGAATAGTAGCTTGAAACTTGGGAGAGTTTGAAGATGGTGTTTGAGTATCCAGCGTTGGAAAGGGGTGGGTTGGGGAGAGAAGATGACAACTTTTGAAAAGTTGTCTTGCTTTTAAAAACATTTGGGTCAAATTACTCCTTTAGTCCCTCCTCTTTTTACTACAGCCCAATTAGATCCTAATTTAGGTTGAATTGATTTTATTTAATTTTATTGACTCGAACCGCAAACCCCACTAACTCCTAACCCCAAAACACGGGCGTTACAACAATTTCAACATATTAAATTTAACAGTTTTAACAATGTAATTGCTATTTAGTTTAACATTTCTCACTTTGTTTTTTTCGTTGTTTTTACGTCTATTGTAGGAGTCTCTTATTTTTGTCATGCGTCATCAATCACTGATAGTTCTGAAGTTCAGGTTCAGATTTAATCGATCATTGAATTATTTCGATCTAACTAGTCATCGCGAGCTCTTTTATGAATATTCTTTTGTCCATTATTCGTCGTCATTGTCAATTTTGTCTAACGATGCTTTGTCTATTTCTTTGTCATCTTCGACATTGTCTCAATTTCTAATGTTAAGTTCAAGATTCGATAAAAAATCACAATACACTATTTGATATGCGTGACGCATTTGATCTATTCGCATGCCTTCTGTTGTATTGTTAGTGATTGGTTTTTGCTTGTGACATTTTGGTAATCTCTTTGTTCGATTGTCGTGTGCTAATTTTTTGTTTTGTTTTATTGAGTGCTTCCTTTAAAGCCTCACTACTTTTAAACTTGTTTTCATTGCTATACGTCTTAGCTTGGTCTAGACAATCTTACAACTTATGCAGTCCTTGCAATAAAAACACTTCGGTTGCTTCTTTTTTACTCTTGACTTAACGATCTTAAATGATGAAATTGCACCAAATCTTATAGTTTTTCCTTCTTTCTCGTCATCTACCTGACTGATGGCATCAAATTTAGCCTTATAAGAATAGTCTGTCATTTGGACATGTATGAAACTTGGTGTATCAAGTCATTGAACTCTTGCATATTTTTTCAAACAATGTATTCATGCTTAAATGCATAAACATAGATCGAGTTCATCTTCAGCATATTCAAAGTACAATTACTTTGCACCTTAAATTTAACTTATATATCAATTCATTCCTCGAACAAGGCTTGAATATCAACTTTGCCTCAAATATCAATTGTTAACGAGGTTATAATTTTGCCTAGCGCCCATACAACCTTAGACAATAAACTAGAGTCGACCGCTTAAGTCAAATACAAAACAATCGTGATAACTAAAAAAATTCTATACGGTATTGAAAAACAAAAAGAAACAATGAGAGTGAAAATGTTATTTTTATTAATTTTCAAGAGATGAATGATATAAATGAAACTTTTATTTATGATCGAGTCATTTTAAATTCAATAGTACAAATAATTAAAGTTACTGTATTATTTACTAAGTCAACCAAGACTTATAGATTGATTTTTTAGAATGCTTTAAAAATCATGTGATTTATTCTGTAAATAATCTCTTGGACAATCATCTGTACTTGAGTCTTAGATTCATGTTTACGGTTCATGATACATGACTACACAATATTGTGAGATAATAATGACATAGTACTTTTTAATTATTACATATCATGTTGGCTCTGATACCTTTGATGATAGTTGATTTTAAAAATTGACTATAACATAAATGAAAAATAAAAAAAAATTAATAAAAAACCCTAACAACAGAAATAAAGAAATGAAAAAAATAAAATTTTATTTGTAGAAAAGATTAAATTTTGTTATTTTTTAACTAAACATATTTAGAGATTTTGCAAAACCATTTTTAACCGGTCAACTAATTTTTAATTTTTTTTAATAAGTGATTTTCTTCTAATTTGTTTGAATAATTCGTTTATCGCTTTAAAGGTTATAGTTGAATGTCAAATATATCAATTTTAAGTTGAATCGGTTCAATCAGTTGGAGAGAGATATAAAAAAATAGAACTCAAATCAGTAAAAACAAAAACACATTAGAATTGAGAAATTTTAAAAAGAAAAAAGGTCGGCCATGCATGCTTTACATATGTGAATTAAATTTCCCGTCCCCACTTCATTCACTATTTTCCTTTCTCATGTAACCATATGAATTAAGACATTTTCTTTTGTGCAATTTTTTTTGTAACGCTTGTGGCTCAGTATGAAAATAAATTTGGTAATTTTTAGATAATATTTATGACTATTGACCGTTTCGCCACTTTTTTATAGAGAAAAATCGTTGAAAATTTATTAAAAAAGCGTTGAAGTTTTGGTAAAAAAACCGTTGAAATGCTATCTTTTTCTGATACATTCAAGGTATCTTTCATGTTTGTTTTATAGTCTATCAAGACTCCAAAGTTTAAACTTGTGTTCTCTCCCTAAGAGTAATATGTCTTATCGCCCAACATTATTTGACAAGCTGAAAACTTTTAAGAAAATAATATCAAATGCTACAATATTTTAAAGAAAAGTTTGCGAGATACGAAATTTTGTAAAGTTTTAGTAATATCGACTTGATTTTTAAAGTTTGATAATCTTTCTATTGGGGTTAATCCTTTGTGGCCCAACAAATTTAAGATCACATGTATCATGTATACGACCGTTAAAAGTTAGTCAACTAATAATTGATATATGGGTAAATTATTTTGGTAAATAATTTACACACTATGAATACATGAACGTTTCAAAATATAAACAGATATACATAAATAAAAATTATTTTAAATACAATTATGATACAAAAAAATATACCAACAAATATATTTAAAAGGTTAGAGAATGAGATCTATTAATTGCCCGAGTAGTAAAGAATGTTCATGTTGTCCCTTGTGTGAACTCGAATCTCGATATTTATTTTAAAAATGTAATACCTCCTACTTAATAAAAAACAAATACAGATTACAATTAGTCAACAACCAACCATAAAAACCTTCTTACTACCATAGTTGCCATCTCCTTGATTGGTAATTAATTCAGATTCTTAAATATCTCCAAAAACCCTCCCATTTTTTTCCTTCACTTGTATGATAACAACACAGTGTAATAAAACCATCCTTTGTGTATTTTGTCATGTTGCACCCTATTTGATATTCTCAAAAATAAGTTTCAGTGGAACCTGAGTCTCTCGGTGCTTATAAATAGCGTCCATTTTCCTATACACTTCATTGCCTCTTCTCATCACTTCTTTTGGTATACACCCTTTTCTTTCTTCTTCCTTTGTCTTCAAATTAGAGGGTTTATTCTCTTCTTTCTTTTCTTTTCTTTTCTTTTCTTTTCTTTTCTTTTCTTTTCCTTTCCTTTCCTTTCCTTTCCTTTTGAGTTATTTGGTCTATATTCAGGTTTGATTTTCATGATATCCTATGTTTTTTGCAGTTGTTTTTAGTTTGATTTCTTAAAAACTGTTGAAAGGCTCATTGAGAAGCTTGGTTTTATAAATAGTTCTTCAGATTTAATTTGTTTTTATCAAAATGTTATTTTTTGTGTAGCTTGGGAAATGTAACACACAAAATCCTATTTTTTTTCCTTTTTAACTACAAAATTGATGTGAAGTCAGTGGAAGTTTGAGTTCCCCTCTCTCTCTCTCATGGTTGACTTGTTTTTATACTTTATTTTAAAAAAAAATATTGTGTTGATTGGTACCATATTTTTAAAAAAAATATTATGATGAAAATTTCACTCTGCATAGTTTTATCCTATTGTATCTAAACTCAAGTGGTTGTAGGATAAAAACAAGTGTCCAATATATATCTGGATGGTTGTAGCATATGCATTTTTTTTTTTTGTATTTGTAGTCACAATGATTTTGTTTAAGCGTGAAGTTAAATAGAGTCGGATTTTGTTTTTTGGACTAAATTGTAAATGTTATTTTTTATACACAAAATTCAAAGTGGAAGTATGTGTTTTTTTGTAAGGAAAAAGGGTCCAAACAAGCAATTTTATGGGTTAGATTGTTGAAAAATCTGATTACTTTTTAAAAGTTAATTTGGGGTTCTTTTGTTTTCAGATCTTATATTTGTGAGCCATAATGCAAAGTCAAGGTGAAGGTCAAGGCAGCAACTCTCGGGAGAACCCGACCTCCAGGCTTCTCTTGGAGAACAGTGGGACGAACCCTAACAATGTTCAAATGAGTAGCAACCAAGGAGCCATTGTTCCAACAAATTTACCGGGTCAGGGTCAGGGTCAGGGTCATGGGACCGGTTCTGGACCTTCTGACCCTGTCCAGGTAAACCTGAATGAGCCACGGTTAACATTGGACCTTTTTAGGAGTGGAAGATCCTCTGGTAATCAACAAATCTCAGCCTCTGGTGGTTCCTCAAGCCCAATCGCGATTCATTCAGGCAGCGCTGGGTATGTTTTAGAAGAAAATATCAGTCGTCCAACTCATAGTCATGGTCAGTCGAGGCTTTTATGCAAAAGAAGGGCGTCTGAAGTGGCACAGCCCCAGAACAGTATCGTGATCAACATCACACATGGAGCCAGTTCCTCCAATAATGGCACTCATTTAGCTACTCAGTTAGCTCGAGCCCTGGCTGCTCGGTCGATACAGGTCGGACAAACCGACAACTTTCAGAGGAATACTCGGCTGAGAACAATTGTAAGTCAACAAAACCCGGGGCCAGTGAACGTGTCGCCATGGAACACAAACAATTTTAGCGTTCAACAAGCAACTGGTCATCACTATCCACGATTTGGTTCCTTTCCGACGCAAAATTCACCACAAATGCCAGTGATGGGAAATCCGACCATGTTGCAGCAGAACCAGCACCAGCACCAGCACCAGCACCAGCAGCCTATTGTCGGAGTCCCTAATCACTTGCAGCAGGTCCATAATCCGTTGCATGCTCCACTGTCTTCCCAATACTGGAACAATGGGACAACCATGCCAGCGCATGGTCATTCATCTATTGTTTCTACACCTTTTATGACTCCACTCCCATCAGCAAACATGAGCTTGGTCAATCGGAGCCCAAGCTTATTCGGAAGCGTTACCGGCTCTTCGGGAACCATATCCAGTCCAGGCAGGTATAATTCACCACTTTCGTCCGTGGGGTACGGGTACCATCACCGAAGTATGGCTGAACAAAATGCACAGAGACTGCACCATGTTTTAGACCGGAGGACGGCGCCGGCGCGTAACCCTACTGAATCTGCTACTACTATTGGAGACGTCGAAGTCGCATTGAGAAATGATAGTTACTGGTCAACTCAGGTTCCTCCAAGACCGGGAGCCATAGCTGAGAGAGAAGCTGGTAATAATTCTCTACTCTCACGTCCAATGACGCCGCAAATGGCTACTGAAAGGAGAAGCAGACTGATATATCAGGTTTGCTCAATACACCATTTTCTTCACAAGTATTGCTTTTGAAAAATTGGGATTTGGGGAACTAAATACGAATTTGACATAACAGATTCGCAATTACCTGCGAATTGTTCGTAGGACTGGTGGCCTACGAATTGAGGTAATGTTTAAGCTTATTCCATGGTCATAAAAATTGCTGCCATATATCAAGGTTTTAACTTCTGGTGTTCTTGGTCAGGATGCCACGGAAATGGGTAGTTCTTTTTTGCAGAGCATGTATGCGTTAGAAAACGTTAATGATGACATGCGTCTTGATGTTGATAACATGTCTCATGAGGTAACATTTTTAAATCATTCTAATTCAAATTTCAATGTTATTTGATATCAGATTTTGTGAAACCCCAACACCATTTCTTGGATTCAGGAACTGCTGGAGCTGGAAGAGCAAATGGGGAACGTTAGCACTGGGCTAAGCGAGGAAACTATTCTGGCCAATCTGAGGCGCCGGAGATTTCTGCCCATCACAGCCACACCACCTACTGCCGAAGCTGAACAATGCTGTATCTGTCAGGTTATATATCATCGTTTCATTTCGCATTATTCGAATAACTCGATGTTGATAAAAACGGAAGCTAACTGTATTTCTATGTTTTGGAACTGTTTACAGGAGAATTATGCGGATGAAGATGAGCTTGGAAAGCTGGACTGTGGACATGATTTTCACTTCAATTGCATCAAGCCATGGCTGGTGCAGAAGAATCTGTGCCCCGTGTGCAAGAAGACAGCTTTAGCTATTTGAGGAGTTGGATCACCTTTGTTAGGACTCCTCAACCCAATAAAAAAACATCATATGCTGATGTTTTAAGTATTATCGTCTCAGTATCTTTATCTTTGTTGTTGCTGTTGTTTGTTTACCTTTCCTGTTATGGGACTGCTTTCATGTTAGCTACAGAGGTTAAGACTTTGGACCCTCTGGATTAACCTTATGGTAATAATAATCATATTTGCTACAGTAGTTTTTTATGGTGTTTTTATTTAACTTGTTAGAGAAATGCTTACCGATTAACCTATTGCAATTTGCAAAACTAAAAAGGTATAGGCTGATGCACCAATTCAGTCCAACTCCGAGTTTAAAACAAACTGAATTTCAAATTATCAATTTCTTATCAAAATTGTGTTCTTTAAATAATTAAGGTTGTAACATGGTTTTTTCCTCAAAAAATATGATATTTGTAATTGAAAAATATTTTGATACACAAGTCTTTCGATTTTAGGGTTTAGATATTTAGATCGTGGTTTAGAGTTTAGGAATTTAGGTTGTAAGGTGTAGAATTTAAGGTTTAGGTTTTAGGATGTTAGGATTAGAGATTTAGGTTTTAGATTTTATACCTTAAATACAAAGGGTTGTATATTTTTTATATAGCTTGTGTATCAAAATATAACTCTTTATAATTTTAGCTAAAATCGATATATTTAACCTATATATTTAAAAGGATAAAAGATTAAAGATCTTATTTTTCATATAAAAATCTTAATATTTAATCTTTATACTAAAAAGGTTAAAAATTATATTAAGAAAGGTTAAAAATTAAATTCTCTTATTTTTCCATTTAAAGATATCCAAGTATTGTTGACCTCATTTTTTTGGGTCTAATATTATATTCGGTCTTATAAGTTTAAATATTTATTAAATTAAATAATTTTCCCCAATTTTGAAGTTTAAATACTCAAAATTTCATATTCTTTTTAAGATGGGATAATAAACACTTCTTACTTGATCCTTGTTCCATCCCTAGATATATTAATATTTGTCATCAAAATTTTCCAATTTGATGTGTATATTAACCAGTCATATGCTAAGTCACAAAATATCAAAATATTCAGAATTGAAATATGTAAATATGTAAATATGCATAATGGAATAGTGAGGAAAGATACTGACACCAATGTTCCAGGATTAATTGGCTGAAGTGAGAGATAGAAACACAAAGTTCTTCCATGCCACCACCATACAACATTACAGAGCCAATTCTATCGTCAAAGTTAAAAAGGAAGATTGAACTTGGCTTGAGGAATCAGAGGATATTGCTTCCTATCTGAAACAACATTTCCAGAAGGTCTTCACCAGAGACCCTTCGGTTGACTTCCTCTGCCTTAGAGACTACATCCCAAGACTGGTAACTAATGAGATGAATGTCGAACTCAGCAAAAATGTGTATGAAGAGAAAATCAAGAAGGCTGTCTTTGATATGGGAGCAACTAAATCCCCAGGCTCTGATCGCTTTCCGGGTTGTTTCTATCAGACTTTCTGGGAGACGATAAAAGGAAACATTATTGGGATGGTATCAGCTTTCTTCAGGGAAGGTGTTATAGTCCCTGTTTTAAACAAAACCAATATTGTACTTATTCCTAAAAAGAAAAACTCCAATGAAGTATCACATTTCAGGCCAATCAGTCTTTGCAACTTTTCCATGAAAGTTATTACAAAAATTCTAGCGTCGAGACTGAAGATTTTTCTCTCAAATATAATCCCGCAGTATCAGTCTGCCTTCGTGAAAGGAAGATCAATTCATGACAATATTATTTTAGCAAATGAGACTTTCCATGCAATTAAACGGACAAGGAAATGAAAGAAGGGATTCATGTCTCTCAAGATTGACTTGGAGAAAGCCTATGACAAAGTGGATTGGGATCTTCTACACTATGTAATGAGTAGGCTGGGTTTCTATGAATGGTGGATTTGCAGGGTAATGAAATGTGTTAAGACGGTTTCCTTCTCCTTAGTCTTAAATGGAGAGCGCATTAGGGAGTTCACAGCGGGGAGGGGTTTGAGACAAGGAGATCATTTATCCCCCTTTTTATTCACTTTCATTTCCAACATTATATTTTGGATTGTAGAAAAGGAAATCGAGCTAGACAGATTTGAAGGTCTGAGAATCAAAGGGTGATGTTCAGTTTTGAGCCATCTCCTTTTTGCTGATGATTGTCTAGTTTTCTCAATAGCGAACGAAGGAAACTATGCAGCCGCTCTTCATATCCTTCAGCTTTTTCAGACTTCTACATGACAGTCAGTAAATTTCCAAAAATCTTCGGTCAATTTCTCCCCAACTTTCAACAATTGTCTCAAGACCCACCTCTCTAATGTTCTGGGCTTCCGACTTATGGAGGAGGACGCTAAATATCTCGGGCTTATTTTTTGGGGGGTCGAAGCAAAAAATAAGCTTTGGTTTCATTAAAGAACGAGTTCAGAATAGATTAAGGGGGTGGAAAGCCAAGTTCTTGAGCATAGCAGGAAAGAAAGTCCTTATCAAGACATTTGCTCAGGCCATTCCTACATATGTCATGCAATGCTTTCTCCTCCCTGTCACGTTCTGTGATGAAATCAGTTCACTGGTTGCAAAGTTCTAGTGGAATAACTACGCAGACAAAAAAAAAAACATTCACTGGATTAATTGGAAGGACCTTTGTCGTTCAAAGGACATAGGGGTTTAGGTTTCAAGAACCCTAGAGTTTTCAACAAAGCTCTCATTGCGAAAATATCTTGAAAGGTGATAAAGAATTCGGAATCCTTCATGGCTCAGACTCTTCGAGGAACCTACTACCCAAATGGTAATATCTTCGATGCCCCCAAATACTCTAATCCTTCCTAGGCTTGGACAGTATTAGAGAAGGGATCAAGGTAATAAGGGAGAGAGCTCTTTGGAGAGTTGGAAATGGGAGAAGTATATCCACTTGGTTTGATAACTGGGTGCCAAAATTACCAAGCTACCGAATTTCGTCTCAACCGCCTCCAGGCCTCCCTTCTCCATCTGTTAGTTGTCTCATAAATCCAGATCAACGATCGTGGAATGAATCTAAGATAAATGATTTGTTTACCCCGGATGAAGCCAAGGCAATTTTGACCATACCGATCGGAGGATTTCACGTACATGACTCGTTTATTTGGGTCGGAAATAAGAATGGTGAATACTCATCCAAATCGAAATATATGTTTATTGAGGAGAGTTCTGAGGATCGATCCAACCCTTCATCCAGCGAAAACCCAAAGGCGGGGAATGAGTTTTGGAATTCTATTTGGAACTTAAAAGTCCCAGCCAAAATTTGCTCCTTTTTGTGGAAATTGTGCCATAACATTGTTCCTACTAAGGGCACCTTGGCGGCTCGCTTTCATGGGAGGTTTAGAGATTCTGATTGTTGTCCCCGTTGTGGGAGTTCAGGGGAATCTATTGAACACCTTTTGTTTTTCTGTCATTTTACTCAACCAGCTTGGAAGGCATCTGGATTTAATTATTCCCCATCCTCTCTGGGCTTCCCTAGTTTCCCTAAATGGTGGACGAGGGTTAATGAGTTTCGGAAACTAAGAAATTTTGAAGACGATTGTGCTCTCATTTCCTTCCTTTTGTGGACTTTATGGAAGGCGAGGAACGCCTTGGTTTTTGAAGGTAGGCAGGATCTTCCCTGTGATGTGTGGCTGAGGGCGGAACGAGCCTTTTCGGAATTTGTTCTATCTACCACGACTGGTCATTCGAAAAGTCTCACATCTCTCAGAAATCGAGGCAATGGACACCACCTCCTCCTGGTACTTTTAAGATCAACTGTGATGCTGCTTTCGATCAGCTATCAGGGAAAGTTTCAGCTACAGCTATTGCACGGGATTGTACCGGATCGTTTGTTCAAGGAGTTTTTGCACCTTTTGTTGCTCCATCTGCTGCAGCGGCAGAAGCCTTGGCTATCAGGATGGGCCTTGATATGGCCATTCGGAAAAGTCTCACACCTCTCAGAAATCGAGGCAATGGACACCACCTTCTCCTGGTACTTTTAAGATCAATTGTGATGTTGCTTTCGATCAGCTATCAAGGAAAGTTTCAGCTGCGGCTATTGCACAGGATTGTACCGGATCGTTTGTTCAAGGAGTTTTCGCACCTTTTGTTGCTCCGTCTGTTGCAGCGGCGGAAGCCTTGGCTATCAGGATGGGCCTTGAGATGGCAATTCATAATGATTTTAATAAAATTATTATTGAGGTGGATAGCTAAGCTGTTATTGGCCGACTCAGTGCACGAACCCATTCAGATTGAGTAACATCAACTGTTGAGGAGGACATTAGGCAGATCGCGAGATTTTGTGCCTCCTGTATTTTTTCTTTTGTCCCTCGATCATGTAACCAAATAGCCGACAGGCTAGCCAAGTATGCTAAAAACCAGGACGGCCAAATAATTTGGGGACATTGATAATTTCCCTTCCCATCTTCTGTACCTGTAATCTCTTTTCTTTGAATGAAGTCATTTTTTGATAATAAAAAAATATCACCTGGGGTTCTCACTCCAACTTTCTATTGTACGAGTCATATTTAAATTTATTCAAGTCTAATTTAAATATATTGTAATTATCAATTTCACTGTATTTTGTAATAAGTAATTCAGGTGATAGTTAATTAGATGTACAATATTTGTACTTGTAATTATAATTGTATTTGGATATTTTGATGAAAATAAAAATGATGTCAATGTTTGTATTGAGATTTTAAGATAAAACAATAAAAATATGGATTAATATCCTATACACAGGCGGTGAAAACTGAAAGTTTCCACAAGCACAAGCACCTTAGTTTTAGAGTATAGAGAGTTAGTTTAGGGTATAGGGTTGAGGGGTTTAGGTGCAGGGGTTAGAATTTAGAAATAATTGTTTCAATTTAACCTTTAGGGTTATAATTTAGGGTTTATAAGTTAGGGTTTAATTTTTAGGGTAATATAGTGAGGATTTAAGTTTTAACCTATAAACCTTAAATTATAACCCTAAACCTTAAATTGAAACAACTATCCCTAAATTGAAACTCCCTACACCTAAACCCCTAAACCTTATACCATAAACTAACTCCTTATACCCTAAAACTAAGGTGCTTGTGGAAACTTTCAGTTTCCACCGCCTGTGTATAAAATATTTATCCTAAAAGTATTTAATTTTTAACGTAATAGACTAAACTTCAAATTTTACCAAATTACAAGGTCAGAGGTACATGTTCACATTTAAATTGAGATCAAGTATTATTTTTAATCACAAATTTAAGTTTTAGTGTGTTTTAAACATGATAATACGAATTTACGTTTATCATTTATTGCATGTAAAATTATTCATGAGTTAGGAGAGGTTTGGGCCAGACCGATGTTATTACAATTTATATTTATTCAAGTCTTGTTTTACTCGATGTGGTCTGATATATGCGTCTCAATTTTTTATTAGTCATGTTTATGTTTATAAATGGTTAATCCAACTGAGTTTCAGGCACTTTTATATATTTTAAAATACTATTTTATGATTTTTTTAAATTAATATTTCATATATCTTGAAAGTGTTATCCCCTGAACAACTAATCGAACACCTAACAAAAATGTATTTTGTTCAGAAGGTCTATGTATGTAATTTTAATCTTAAGATTTTATCTCTCGTACTCTCCACTAAATTATTTGCATTTGACGGTGAATCAAACACTTGTCTTAGACTCTTAGATAGCACCTAGGATATTGTTATGGACATATGATACCATTTGGGTTGAAACTTGCGAGAGTTAGTGGCTCTAAAACACTCATAACATTGATGAACAGTACAAATTGTGATATATCATTTTAAAAGACTCTTTGCGATATTAGAGTGTTTTTTAATTAATTAGAGTTATTGCATTCACATACCGAGATTCGAACTCATAAAAAATAAGATGATATAAACATTTTTAGCCACTGTGCCAATTAGTGAAACGAATTCATAACAATTGTTATACATTAATATATTACTAGTGTCACACATTGAAACACACTTATTTGCTCCACCAACAATAACTCCATCAGAGTCATGAATCACTGCAGTGAGCCCTGCAATATTCAAGGATGCATCACAATTAACTTTGACAACACCTAGAGGAGGGTGAGTAAAGGTTCTCCTCTCTTTGGACCTGTGAAGAGAGCAAAACATCTTTGAATTCAAGATCATCATAAACAGCTTTATTCCATGTATCAAACGGGTTTCTGTCGCATCTACTGAAAATCACATCATTCCGAGCTTTCCATAAATGTCGACAAATAAAAGCACAAAGACTTAGACAATCTCATCTATACTATAGATCCCGCCAATGGGAATAGTTTGAATGGCCTCAACTTCTTCGTTTGAGAAAAGATCTTAAAGTCGATCAGAATTTCATTTTCGAGAATTATGATTAATCAAATGGCTAACAAGTGAAATCTCACAACGATCAGGCCTAACAGAAGAAAGAGAGAAATTTAGTCTTGAGGGAATCCATTGATCCTCTCAAATAAAGATGATTTTTTTCGTTTTCGACATTCCATCTTATCCCATTCTTAATGATTTCAAAACAATTCACCATGCTAGACCAAGCCCAAGACACATTATGTCCTTTCTTAGCAGTGAGCAAATTCCCATTTGGGAAATAGATTCCTCTTAGAATTCTTGCCCATAAGGAATTTAGATTTTTTTATGATCCTCCAAACTTGTTTGGCAATCAAAGCTCGATTGAAGCAGTAGAAGTCCCTGAAATCCAATCCACTAATGCATTTTTCTTTCACCAACTTGTCCCACTCGACCAGTGAATACCGCTTCTAGGTTCTGTTCAATTCCCCCACCAAAACTGACCCACGAGACTGTTAAGATCTTTGCAGAAAGTAACTGGGAGAAGAAAACATTGCATAATATAAATAGGAATCGCAGCTGCCACAAATTTTATGACAGTTTCTCTTCCTGCCGGGGATAAGAGCTTGCTTTTCCTTCCTTGAAGCTTACTTCGCACCCGTAAAGAATGAATTTGAGTAAATATTGTCTTTCAAGAAAAAACTAATCCACTTTATCATAAGCCTTTGCAAGTTCCAGTTTAATGGCCATGGTGCCTTTCGATCCCTTTCTTTGTTATTTGATGGCATGAAAAGTTTCATGGACGAGTAAATATTGTCTTGAATTTGTCGTCCAGCAACAAAGGCAGATTGATTCGGTGCAATTATACATGAGAGAAGAGGTTTAAGCCTGGAAGCATGATAGAATATAGACTTGACAGTAGATTGAAGAAGAAGAAGTGCAGGGAAGAAGAAGAAGTGCAGGGAAGAAAATGAAACAGAAAAGAAGAAAGGCTGTGATTGTTATTCAAGAGAACAATATCGAATACAACTTGATCATTTACACTTGACTAGCATTTGTATTTATACATATAGGATTTAACTGAATCTATAACAGATTCTTGATTCTTTATCTTTCTTTTGATAATGAAAGATGATGACAGCTTATACAAGGCTGTTACAGCAGTTATAACTGCTAACATTCTTCCTATCTTCTCCCCTTTGATGAAAAACAAAAAATAACAAGTTGACATTAATAAGAAACCATGCTGAAACACCTGAAACATATGGATTGCTAATACACTTCCTATCTTCTCTTCTTTGTTGAGAAGACTAACATAACTCTTCAGAACAAAAGAAGTTGCTAACCCTTGTTTGAAGCTCAGTTGGTGAACAAAAGAAGTTGCTAACCCTTGTTTGAAGCTCAGTTGGTGAGAAGACCCTAAGTTTCTGTCGAAGATGTAGAAAGAAGGTTGCTGACAAAGGCTTGGTGAAGACATCAGCTATTTGTTCTAAAGCAGGAACATAATTGACTTGAAATGATCCTTCAGCCACCTTTTCTCTGACAAAACTGAGATCAAGCTCAACATGCTTGAGTTTAGCATGATGAACTGGATTAGCTGAATGTGCAATAGCACTGGTGTTGTCACACCAGATAACTGGAGTTTTTGAAAGTTGAATCTTGAGTTCAGCAAGAAGAGACTTAACCCACATAGCATCACAAATGGAATCTGCCAGACTCCTAAACTCAGCTTCAGTAGAAGACCTGGAAACAACAGATTGTTTCTTTGAACACCAAGAGACCAAATTACCTCAAAAAAACAGACAATGACCTCCTGTAGACCGCTTGTCATCCACATTTGTTCCCCAATCAGAATCAGTATATCCAACTAGATCATTAGTTAAAGAATTGTTACTGAAGAACAACCCATGTTCTATAGTGCCTTTAAGATACCTTACAATCCTTTTAACTGCTTTCCAGTGCTTGTCTCGAGGAGCTTGCATATACTGACTTACCTTATTTACAGAAAACTGTATATCAGGCCTAGTAGTACAAATATGCTGAAGAGTCCCAACAACTTGTCTGTACAGAGTACAGTCTTCAAACGGATCTCCATCATTAAGAGAGAGAGGAGGAGAGGTTACCATAGGAGTAGGAGTAGGCACAGCTTCAAGCATCTTAGTTTTTTCTAACAATTCCAGAATGTGCTCTGTACAACAGAAGGTAAGCTTTCCAAGATCTTTAAGAGAAAACGCACTGTTAATCTGCTGTACAACAGAATCAATTTCTTCTGAACTGTTACCAGTTACTACTATGTCATCAACATAGACCATGATATACACAATGCTACCTCTTGACTCTCTAAAGTACAAAGAAGAATCAGCTAGAGAGGATGTGAACTTAAGCTGAGAAGTCAAGAGACCCTTAAACTTATCAAACCAAGCTCGAGGAGCTTGTTTTAGACCATACAGAGACTTCTGAAGCTTACATACTAACTGTTGACCATTGTCATCCTTCTGTTCAAAGCCAGGTGGCTGCTGCATGTATACCTCTTCTGAAATATCTCCATTCAAGAATGCATTATCCACATCAATTTGCCTCAGAGCCCATCCATTATTCAAAGCCACACTTAAAAGAATCCTCACTGTAACAGGCTTGACAACAGGGCTAAAAGTTTCAGAATAGTCAAACCCAGCTTGTTGAGAAAACCCTTTTGCAACAAGTCTGGCTTTGTACCTTGAAATGCTACCATCAGCATTCTTCTTTACCTTAAAAAGCCACTTACATCCAATGGGAACTCTGTCAGAAGGCAAAGGAACAACCTTCCAGGTATCCTTGGAAACCAGAGCATTAAACTCCTTCATAACAGCATCTTTCCATTCATCAATGGACAAAGCCTGATATACATCAGTGGGAACAGGAATCTCAACTTCAGACAGGAAAGCTTTGGGCTTAAAAACACCAGCTTTAGATCTGGTAACCATTGGATGAGTAGGATTAGAACTGTGTTGCAACAGTTGAGATGAGGAAGGAGAAGCCTGACTAAAAGGCTGAGGAACAGATTGAGCAATATCCTGATTGTCAGCTTCAACAGATGTATCATCATCCACAGCATGAGGTGCAGAAGAAGGTAACACTTGTTCTAAAGCAGAGGGTGTAGATGACACAGGAGAGTCTGAAGAAACAAAGTCACAAGGCCCAGAAGAAGAAACTGAAGGATCAGTGGAGAAAGAATGAAACCCAGAAGAACTAGAACTGGTCTGAAGATTGGAACTTGAAGGAGAACAACCCTGGGAAGAATTGACATTCCTAGGAGAAACAAACTTAACCTTAACAGGCTTAGAATCAGAAGAATTAGAATGAGATTTAGAATGAGACTGCTTCTTTTGCAAGCAAGGAAAGAAATTTTCATTAAATTGAACATGCCTAGACACAATCAATTTACCCTCATTGTCTAGACATTTGTAACCATGCTGATTAGAACAGTATCCCAGAAAAAGACAGGGTTTAGACCTAAGTTGAAGCTTATGTTGATTAAAAGGTCTTGTTAAAGGAAAACATTGGCAACCAAAAACCTTCAGAAAACCATAATCAGGTACCTTTCCAAAAAAATTTCATAAGGAGATGACCCTCCTAAAACCTTAGTAGGTAACCTATTAATAAGATATACAAAAGTATAGAAGGCATCAGACCAATATTTAAAAGGCACACCACTTTGAGCTAGTAATGTCAAACCAAGTTCTACTATGTGTCTATGTTTCCTTTCAACCCTACCATTCTGTTCAGAAGAATAAGGACATGTATTAAGAAATTGAACACCTTTTTGTAAAAAAAATACTGTCCTAAAGGCTTAAACTCAGAGCCACAGTCAGATTGAATCACCTTTAACTGAGAACCAGTCTGTCTTTCAACCATACTATGAAAATTAACAACTACACTATGCACATCAGATTTTCTAGCAACAAAGTAGATCCATGTATACCTAGTAGCAGCATCAAGAAAACTAACAGAATATGCATAATTGTTAGACAATAGAGGGGAAGGTCCCCAGACATCCATTTGAACATGTTCAAGAGGCTTATTATACACAGATACAGACTTTTGAAATGGAAGCTTATGGCTCTTACCAAGCTTACAAGCTTCACAAAAAAATTCTTCTTTATTGATAACAGAAAATTTACAAATTTTAGACAATTTGGCTAGGGTATCAATAGAAGGATGCCCAAGCCTTCTATGCCATACATGAAAACCAACAGAAGAATTACAAGCAAAAGCATCAGCAGACGTATTACAATCAGAACATGTAACAACAAAAGAACCTGAACCAGCAGAAGAATTTCCAGAAAAACCAACAGAAGAATCACCACGAACAACAGATTCATCAGAAACCAATTTGTACAAACCTTCACTTTGAAAACCTCGAAGCATCTGTTGACGAGTTGTCAAATTCTTAATAACACACGAGTCAGGAAAAAATTCAATGGAAACATTATTATCTCTAGTGAATTTAGACACTGACAACAGATTTTTTTTAATTGAAGGCACATGTAGCAAATTAGTAAGAACAAGAGGTCTAACAGACGAATTAATGGATGAATTACCTATACTAGATATGGCAACAGTAGACCCATCTGCTACACTAACCTTACCAGAACCAGCATAAGATAAAGGGAAATAGATATTACCTGCATCGGGTGTGAGGTGAGAGGTTGCACCGGAGTCTGGGTACCAGGCTGCATCGCCAAACGCAAAGTCATCGGACACCGCAGCAACTGAGGCGACTACAGGTTCTGCGGAAGACAGAGGAACAGAACCGGACAGATCAGTCTGATTCGAACCTTGAACCTGACTTTGGAAACTATTTCCCTGATACGCCGTCACCGGTGTTTGACCAAAAGAGCCTTGAAACGATTGATCCTCACCAGAATCTTCCAAATAGGAGACTTGATTAGCAGAGCCACCAATACCTTCGAACGCCTGATCGAAGCGGAAATAGCACCTGCTGGCAAGATGTCCGATCTTGCCGCAGATCTGACATTGCGGCCGAGACCGACCACCGTTAAAGAACCGTCCTCCACGGCCTCTGAACGGCATCCCTCCTCGATTGGAATTCGGCGGACGAAAGACAGGAGCGGCTGGCCGTTGAGGAGTCGAATGAGCAAATGAATTAGGGTAACCAGCATTAGGACTATTATTTGGGCCATTGAATGGGCCACCTTGCTGATTAACCTGGTATACATTCGCAGACCCAGATGGACCATAAGCATAATTCACCAACGACCCAAGAGACAAGAACTCAAGTTGTCTGGCCTCAGTGTCCAACAGAACACTGGTAACTCCGTCGAGTTTGTACGGCTGTTGACTCGACGTAATCACAGCCACCACCGGCTCGTACTCCGGCGGCAACCCTGTGAGTATAGCTGAAATATGCATTGTTTCTGTAAGGGGATTCCCACACGCAGCTAGGCTATCGCAAACACCCTGAATCTGAGCCAAGTACTCGCGCATCGACTGATCACGCTTCCGAATGTTCTTGAGAGAATAGTGCAGATGCATTATCCGAGTAGTAGATGTGACGGAAAAAAACTGATGAATCTTGGTCCAGATCTGCAAAGCATTCTTGCAATTCACCAACGATGGAAGAATAGAAGGCCCGATAGAAGACAGTAGCCAAGAACAGAGGGCACTGTCTTCTTGCTTGAATCTGGCATATTCTGGGCTAATCGAACGTCGACCACCTTCTCCAGTGACAAATTGTTCAGGAACAGAAAAAGACTCATCAAGATGATCTTGAAGAGCCAAACTCTCAATAGCAAATTGAATTTGCTGACGCCAGAGGAGATAGTTCGTGTCGTCCAACCGAATGGAAATGGACTTGTTGGTAAATGGCTTAGAACTGTCAGAGACCTCTGATACCATGATAGAATATAGACTTGACAGTAGATTGAAGAAGAAGAAGTGCAGGGAAGAAGAAGAAGTGCAGGGAAGAAAATGAAACAGAAAAGAAGAAAGGCTGTGATTGTTATTCAAGAGAACAATATCGAATACAACTTGATCATTTACACTTGACTAGCATTTGTATTTATACATATAGGATTTAACTGAATCTATAACAGATTCTTGATTCTTTATCTTTCTTTTGATAATGAAAGATGATGACAGCTTATACAAGGCTGTTACAGCAGTTATAACTGCTAACAAAGCAATGATTCGAGAGTTAATCTTGTAAGAAAAGTTACATAGACTAATAAGACGAAAGTGATTAATTTCCTCTGTGTTTTTAAGAATAAGAACCACATTAGTCATGTTAACTTCTGGCGGCATTCTTCCACATTCGAAGAAGTCAATGACCATTCCTTGTTTGAACCCTTGAGATATTATTCCTTTTTCTATTTTGAATAGTGGTCGCATGAAAAAATTTGGTGTTTCGATCCTCATATTTCGACCAATTAACCTGAATTCTTTGATGCCAATGTCTCTCATCTTTTTCCCATAACATGTCCAGCTCAGATTTTAATTTACGGACTTCATTATTAGTTCCCGTAGTAAACGGAACACTTTGTAAGGTAGTAATATTTTTTTTAAGATTTCTTCTGTTGTTTGCCTATTCTTCCCAAATTTCTTTTTGCTCTAGCTTTGAAGTTTCAGTTTCGACTTCTTAAGTTTACCATGCATCTCGACTCCATGAGATCCATGCCCTGGCCAATTTCAAGCTTCTGTCACAACTCTATTACATTCCTCCTCCATAAGCCATTTAGTCCAAAAGTTTCTTTTTTGTCCCAAACCCCTACAATTCTAGGATAGAATCGCCATAACAGAACAAGAAGAACAAACCAAACCACAACAATGCAAAAATTATGAGAGCTTGAAGGCCAGAAGAAGACCTTTTCAATTCATAATGAATAAGGACAGAATCAATAGAGTTTCTTTTTCTTTTTTTGTACAATACGGCGATAATAGATAATTTTTATGGGAATATCGAGATTTAAAATCACATAAAATAATATTAAATGGGTATCTTTAACCAGTCAATTAATTAAAAATTTATTAATAGAGTTTCACTTGAACATGAATCAAGCAAGATTAAAAAAAACATTTACAGCAAGACTCACATAAAAATAAATGCGAGCACAATACAGCAAAACTACTTTGTTTTTACTTTGTTATGGGCAACCGTTGATGGATATGTACGATGTATTCTACTGTATATGCTGGGATTTTGAGGGCAACTTCGTCCATATGTATTGCACTTTTCTTGATGTCGATGGCCTTAGGCTTAGCAGAAAATAATGATAAAAATAAAAAGGACAGCTTCGTTTATAATAATGAAATTAATAAAAAGAGAGTTTCGGCAGAAACTTTCTTCAAATTAAATTTTAAATCATGCGATATGTTTTTTTTAGATTTATTTTTAAAAAATATTGATATGTGAATTGGACAAGTAGTTTTAGTAAAATAACTAAAAATGTTTATCTTAAAATTTCGGATTCGATCACAATATCTACGAAATGTGTGTATTGTCAAAGTTTTGATAATATTTATAAATAAATATTACCTTATATCTTTAGACTATTCAAAACAATAAAAATTAGGAAAATTCTACAACGTGCGACGAACACCAATGAACACCACTAATGATGAACACCGATGAACACCATTAAATTAATTAATAAAGATTTAAAATTTCAAGAACCCATCATACAATTAAGAATTATTTTTAAAAATTCAATTAAATTATTTTTTATATATATTAAAATTTTATTTTTTAATAAGGGTAAACTATATATTTAGTACCTCACCTATTTTCGTATTTCTATTGAACCCTCATTATTTAAATATTATTTTAATTTGACCCTATTCTTTATAAAAAATAATTTAACCCTTAACCCTAAACTATTAAACCTTAAAGCCTTAAACTCTTGAACCTATACCCTAAATCATATACCTTTAAAAATAATTTCACCATCATCGATTCAATTCAATTCAATGAATTGTTGAATTCTCCTAAAAAATTCAATTAAATTATTTTATATATATACCAAAATTAATTAAACTCGAATCTCCTAAAATTAACATTATCATCTTATTTGAGATGAAGAGATCATCACAATTAATTCAATTCATTGAATTGAAATAAATATTTTATCTTTAAATTATTTTTTTAATTTCACCATACAGTTTTGTATATTGAGCAATTCGATATCGAAATACATTACTCCTAAATTATAAAACGACATCTCTCTCTGCAATGATAGTGAATATATAAATCTTAATAAATTGTATATTACTCCTAAATTATTTTTAAATTGTGGATTCTATTTTAATAAATTATATATTACCCTTAAATTTTTTAAACCGCTTATGACCAGCTTTGTCTCTGTGTGGGGTAATAAATTATAGAACGATCTCTCTCTTTGCTATTATCGTAACACGAACACAAGAAAACAACACAAATATGACAAAGCCAGCATGTTTGAAAACAAGAGAGGTCATAAGCAAGAAACATATAATCCAAACTTTCTCAACCTTATATGGAATATATATGACTGTATTTACACTGTGTCTAGTAGAGTATCAAACTATAACAAAGCAAACGAAATACCAAATATTTGAACCGGAGAAAAAAAACTGAATGACAATGGATGGAGATTGGAGACTGATTTAAGCAAACATTTTTATATATACTAACACATACGTATAAACATACAGGGCCTTAAGAAAAAACCATGGAGAATTTCTAATCCATGTTCTAAAATTAGCATATATAACATTAGCCAGGCACCGATCTCTTGACCGGGTACCGGATGTTACCCATATATTCCCGTCTTCTTTTCTTTTGTGGCAAGAAGCCGGAATTTGTAACTCTTATATTTAATAGTCTGCTGAAACATAGTCAAAAGGCTCTAACCGGAACACAAACTTCATGGACGATAACACTCAAGTCTAGGCAACTGAATGCAGACTAGACCAGCTATGTGCTGAAATAAGATGATAGTGTTAATTTAATGAATTGAATTAATTATGATTAATTGTGATGACCTCTTCATCTCAAATAAGATGATAGTGTTAATTCTAGGAGATTCGAGTTTAATTAATTTTGATATATATAAAAAATAATTTAATTGAATTTTTTAGGAGAATTCAACAATTCATTGAATTGAATTGAATCGATGATGGTGAAATTATTTTTAATGATATATGATTTAGGGTATAGGTTTAAGAGTTTAAGGGTTTAAGGTTTAATAGTTTAGGGTTTAGGTAGAGAGTTAAGGGTTAAATTATTTTTTATAAAGAATAGGGTCAAATTGAAATAATATTTAAATAATGAGGGTTCAATAGAAATACGAAAATAGGTGAGGTACTAAATATATAGTTTGCCCTTATTAAAAAAATAAAATTTTAATATATATAAAAAATAATTTAATTGAATTTTTAAAAATAATTCTTAATTGTATGATGGGTCCTTAAAATTTTAAATCTTTATTAATTAATTTAATAGTGTTCAGCGGTGTTCATCATTAGTGGTGTTCAGCGGTGTTCGTCGCACGTGGTAGACCCATCCTAAAAATTATTGATATGTATTAATCTATAAACAAATATTACTTTATATTCGAAATAATGAGAAAGTGACCGGATAAGCTTCTTTCCATCTTATATCTAAATCTAATAGGCATATATTCGCATTGTGTCTTCTTGGAAATTTCTCAATCAGTAGCCGTCAAGTTGGATGCTCCAGTCTCATTGTGACACGATACCATTTGTTTAGGGTAAACAACATTTCAGGCCATTCAATTATTAGTCATATTACAAATAGGTTATTCATTTTCAAAAAGTTACAATCAAGTTATTCAATTAAAATATTGTTGCAAACATGTCATTTGGTCATTAAATATTAGTTAAAATACTGATGTGGTCCGGTATAATAATAGTTTTAGTCCTTAAAATTTGTGCATTCTATCAATTTGGTCTTAATTTGAAGTAATTTAATAAATTTAACCTTTCATATTTAAAAATTGGGTAAACTACATTGGTAGTCACCGAACTTTTAGGGCGCTTTCAATAAGGTCACCAAACTTTTAAATCTTTCATTACAGTCACCCAACTTTTAATTCGCTTTCAATAAGGTCACTACCGTCAACCACCGTTAAAAAAGCTGACGTGGCATGTTAAATTTAAGGGTAAAATACAATGTTAGTCGCTGAAATTTTAAGAGGCTTTCAATATGGTCACCGAACTTTTAAAACTTTCATTACCATCACTCAACTTTTAATTCGCTTTCATTACCGTTAAAAAAGTTGATGTGACACGTTAAGTTTAAAAATAAACTTTTTTCCACCCTATTTTATCTCCATGTCTTATTTTCTTCCATCCAAACATGTCTATCTTTTAGATACATTAATATTTTCCTTTGAACTCCTCATTATCCAGTGCATGACTCAGTAAATGTCGAGCCTGGAGCATAAAAAAGATTTTTATGAGCAAAATTTTAGTTATTTCTTTATGATTCCATCATCAGATGTCTCCCAATATTTTTCTTGTTCTCACACATGTCGCATGCATGTCTAGATACATTAATATTTTCCTTGATGTGTTACTATAGAAGTAACAACCTTCACCAAAAAATTACAATTTGATTCATATGGAAGAAAAAGACAAGTTTGGATGGAAGAAAATAAGAGGTGAGAGAAAATATGGTGGGAAAACGTTTATTTTAAACTTAATGTGTCACATTAGCTTTTTTCAACGGTAATGAAAGCGAATTAAAAGTTGAGTGATAGTAATGAAAGTTTTAAAAGTCCGGTGACCATATTAAAAGCCTCTTAAAAGTTCAGTGACTAACAATGTATTTTACCCTTAAATTTAACATGTCACGTCAGCTTTTTTAACTGTGGTTGATGACAGTGACCTTATTGAAAGCAAATTGAAAGTTGGGTGAATGTAATAAAAGTTTTAAAAGTTCGGTGACTTTATTGAAAGCGGCCTAAATTTTCAGTGACTACTAGTGTAGTTTACCCTTAAAAATTCTATCAATTTAAACTATTTAGTCATTGTCATCCCAGATGTTTTGTTATTCATCGTAATGAAAAGTTAATATTAATAAGAAAATATTTGTAATTGGTTTTACCTTTTTAATTTCGTTTTGTCTAGTATGTTGTAAAAATGAACTCTTAAAATTATTCATCTCAATAATTTTCTCAATTTTCTTTTATTTATTTTCTATCCAAATAAATAGAAAATCATCGATCAATCTTTCTTTTTTGTATACGGTTCGGTTCAATTATATAAAATATTCGAATAATTCATCGATTTTCGACAAGTTAAAATATTGTTACGAAGCTTTTTTTTTTTGAGATTACATTCCTACTATAAATCTCAAAGCACAAAGTTGAAAATTCTCAGTGGAAGTGAATAAATTTTGCCATGGAACTGATGGAAATGTTTGATCGGGAATGGGTCATTATAGGATTCATCCAACTTCTTCAAATTAATTGGATCTCATTTAATCCCAACCCCAAACCTAAGGTTTTATGGTGAAAAACAAGTGATCTGAGAGAAGAATAAGAATAAGATTGATAGAATCTTCAAATATGAAAGGTTAAATTTACTGAATCTTCAAACAAGTGACACCAGATCATATTATTATTTTGTTTAATATTTATTTTTTGAATGTGCTGGTGCGATGCAATGGTAGCATCTGTTTAACTTTCTTAGTCTTTTCAAAGACGTCACACACAACATGCATTACTAGTGCTCAAACACGGGTCTCAAGGGATGATGAACATCTACTTTTGCCACCAGGACACAAGGAAATGAGCATTATTTTGTTTAATATTTAATGGTATAATGACCTTTTACAATAATAATTTAATTAAACGACTATTGTAATTTTTAAAAAGTAAATGACCCTTTTATAACATGACTAATAATTAAGTGGTATGGAACGTAGTTTACCCATTTTCTTATCCATTTTTCTGTGATAGCTAGGCTTGGACTTGCCGTCTAACAACCGTCTACGACGTCTGATGAAGAAAGTTCTGCGACGCGGACAAATGCAAAGCGACATTAACTAATCACGAAACAATATCACCGAAAAACTATAATTACATTTAGGCAAAAAAAAAGAAAAACTATAATTACGCGGAGCTACATGAATATAAAAATATGCAAATTCTAAATATTTATAATTTTTTTCACCTTTGTTTCTCTATACAATCTTTTATAAAAATTAATTTTATTTATAAATTTATCTTTTATTTTCAAATATTTATATTTTGTCGCCAAACTCTAAACATAACTCTGTCCTTTTATATAATTAAAACACATATTTTAGTGCGTGTTTTTTATATTAAGGTTGAAAATACGCAATAAAACAGCTGTTTGAACTATAGTGATTCTCTGTGAACTAACTAATATTTTGATTAAATTAATTTCTTTAGAGGAAAAAAACAAATGATTGAATACAAATTTAAAGTTAGTTTGGGACAAGGAAGGCAGAGACAACAACATAAACATGACTTGTGTAAATATTTGTATTTCTCCGAATGTAACATTTAGTACATATTTTTTAAAATTTATAATATACACGACAAATTGAGTACTTTTATAATTTAAACTCAAAAATTAAAATAATACAATCAAACCGAACTCCGCTCTATTTTGTTTTTTGGCGAACAGTTAAACCAAATAGTGAAATAAATTTGATTTTCTTATTATGGTATTAAATCTTCGTAAATGAACCCAAAAAGGTAAAATGTTGAATATAAAATCCAGGGTGGTGCGATTAAGGGTGAAAATGATAAATTTACAATTGATGAATGTGAGGGCAAATTAGGATATAATTCTGAATTAGAGAGAAGAGCTGAAGCACATGAATTAGAAGATCTTTTGGAAAGTACGAATTACCAACCGCATTTAACTAACTGTCTATGTGGCACCTTATCTTTATTTATTTCGATAATATAATATGATTTTAAAGACAAATATTATTTATGTCTTTTCGTTAATGCAAGTATAAACTATAAGGTATTTTATAAAGAAAAGTACAACAATTTAAGTTTTAACCCTTAAAATTATTAAATTTTAAATTAATATAATAATTAAATAATATTTTGACTCCTCCAAAATATTAAATTATGATGAAAAATGTATTCTCTGGTTGATTTTATTTTATTATCTAAAGAGCAGAAAAACTACTTAAAAACAGTATGCCCAATGAAATTTTATTTTAACTTCTCAAATCTTTTTAATTTTATATTAATCTCATAATTTTTTGACTACATGAAAAGTATAATGTATTTCATTATTATATTCAATACTAGTAAATTTATTTTTATTTAAAAAATGAAATCACATGTCACGGGCCCACACAAAGACGGAGTTAGAATTAAACCATGAGGAGGGGCAAGTTAATTAACTTTGAAATAAATAATGTTTTAAAAAGTAATTAAATCATAAAATTAAGGGAATTAAAGTTTAATTTCACTAATTTTAAAATTGAAGGGTCTTAAAAAGTGATTAAATCATAAAAAATAAAGAGTCATAGCTTAATTTCATCAATTTTAACTTAAAAGGGTCTTAAAAATAATAAATTAATTTTTTTTAAAAGGGACAAAGACTTGATTGTAAAAATTTTAAAACTATCAATGACCTAAAAATAATTAAACCATTCACAGATTATATTTTCAAAATTGACCTAAAATAATCCATATCTACCATAAGCAATTACTCCCTCACCTTCCTTCTAGCTTCGTCCATGAGCCCACGGCAAGTGTAACCAACCATAAGCAAATTAGAGATTATATTTTCAAAATTGACCTAAAATAATCCATATCTACCATAGATGTAATAAAATATGTGAAATTTTATTTTGTCCACGAAAATAATGCCAGTTTGTACACGTCACCCCTTTTAAATGCTGACTAAGCTGGCGAAGCCCAAAAAACTGCTATACTATTCGCTATTCTACAGTTTTTGGATGGAACTCAATTCTAAAGTCTTTTTATTTTTCTTTATTTATCTCTCAAAAGAGTACTTAAAAAGAAAAACGAAAATACGCTTTAATTTCAACGATCTCATCAACTTACTTTCTGCTTATATTCGTGAGCCACACGCTTGCTTTCCTCTACTAATATATAAGCAGGCGGATCTGATATTTTGAACTCTAAGAGAGGCCCAGAAAGGAAGGAAGAATTTAACGTATTTAATAATGGAGGCGAAATCGAACAAGGCGACTCGACTTGCGGGTCGGGTCGTCGACGGTCCGACGAACCCGATGGTCACCCCTCTACTCACCGATCTTTATCAGTTCACCATGGCTTACGCTTATTGGAAAGCCGGCAAGCACAATGAACGAGCCGTGTAAGTTTCCAACTCTTTCCTTCTATCTCACTTCATTTTGATTTTTTTCTTTATTTCTTATTTATTCTCTGTTTGGATACCACGAAAATCGGATCGGAAACAGATTATAGTTGCTGTGTAGTTATTAGTTAGTTAGCTAGTTAGTTAGTAGTTGTAGTTGCTTGCTTTCAGTAGATTTCATTTTTTGTTCTTTTAATTTCATTATTTTATGAAGTTGATGTTGGTGTTTAGTTAGGCGTAGCATTGAATAATAGAAGACAATTTAAACTATTGGTATTTTAGTTACATGTTAGATTTCTGAAATGAAAAATTGAAAGTATTTCCATTTTGAAAGATTGAGTGTTATGAAATATGAACTTTGACTTAGCATTTAAAATATGCATTCAGGTTCGATCTGTACTTTCGGAAGAATCCGTTTGGTGGTGAATTTACGGTGTTTGCTGGTTTGGAAGAATGCATAAAGCTCATTGCTAATTTCAAGTTAACCGAGGAAGAGATCTCCTTTATTCGCCAAAGCTTGCCTGGTTCTTGTGAGGTAAACCAAACTAATTTTATAGAGGATTTATGTGATAATACTCTGGTTCTCCTCCTCCTCTTTCTCAAATGTGCTTATATATTTGATGGTTAACTCATTCATTGTCTCTGCGAATGACAGGAGGGCTTTTTGAATTATCTAAAAGAAATAGACTGTTCTGATGTTGAAGTATATGCTATTTCAGAGGGAACAGTTGTTTTCCCGAAGGTTCCCCTTCTCCGACTTGAAGGGCCAGTCGCTGTGAGTACCATCTAACTAATTGTTTTGGCTGCTTCAGCTTGTTTTGAATTTGGTATTTGTTTTCAGCCCCATTGTTTTACATCTTACATCTTTCTCTTTATTTTTTAGGTGGTTCAATTACTGGAGACTCCAGTTCTTAATCTTGTGAATTTTGCATCCTTAGTGGCTACAAATGCGGCTAGACATAGACTTGTTGCTGGGAAATCTAAAATGTTGCTTGAGTTTGGGCTTCGAAGGGCTCAGGTTAGAAATTTTTCTTCTTATTTGAAGTGTTAATATTTGAAGTTTCTTTCTGAAATATTTCCACTCATGTTAATTGCAGGGACCTGATGGTGCTATAGGGGCTTCGAAGTATTGTTATATTGGAGGTTTTGATGCTACAAGGTGATTTGCTGAATATTTGTATCCTATAAAGTTAATGTTTGTCCTCTGCTGATTTTGAAGCTATTCTGAGCTAATAAGTCGTATTTCTTCACTAATGTGGATTCTTGATTTAAGCTAATATGCCGTTCGGTTTGTTTCTGTTTTATGTTGTGTTTCAACCAGCAACGTTGCAGCTGGGAGGTTATTCGGTATACCTCTTCGTGGGACACATTCCCATGCTTTTGTTAGCTCATTTATGGTTAGTGAAATTTTCTGGAAATTAATGTGGGGTTTTAATTTATATGTTGTTTATAGATAGACTCGCCAGTGGAATATGCTGAAGTGTTTGCTTGTGCTTTATGCAACAACATATGATATGGGAATGTCAACTTGAAGAGTCATAACAAGAAATTTACACATGAATGATTGTACACATGTTGAGGTCAAAGTAGTTCTAGAATAGCAAGCCTAACTAAATTTTGCCTTTGGTTTTGGCCCTGTTTATTTATATTGATTAGTTTACTAATATTTGTGCTTAATGCCTATTTGCATATGTATGACATGAAGTGACTGCAAGAGATTAGATTTGAGTGACAAATAAAGTTTTCATCGGTATAGAGCTTTTAATTTGACAAACATATTTATTAGTTTCCTATTATGTGCTTGAGTTTAACCCTTGCTATTGGGTGTCGCCTACCAGTGTTAGTATCTAACTGTTATTTTATTGATCTTTGGTTTCTTCTCTCTTATTGAATGGATCCATACTCCATCAAATGTAATGTTCGGGACAGACTTGGATTTGATACTGACTTTGAATTGCTTATCATTTCTTCCACTTTTCTTTGTCATTCTATCGACCATTGTCCTACGGTGCTTTCATTCATTGAATATTATGTGTCTTCACTGGATCTTTTTATGCTTCTTTGAATATGAGGTTATTCAGATTTTAATTTGCAGGGGCCTGATGAAATCCTTGAGAAATCCCTGTGTAGCTCTGATGGTTCAAGTACTTGTGAGGATTTTGTCACTCGTGTTCAGTCATGGTTAAGCAAAATACAGGTGTTGTGGATGGCCCATTGCATTTATTTAAAAAAATCTTTAATGCGTCTTCAGGTTTAGCTAGAGATATATGCTATTAATTTTGTCAAAGTACGTTAACCAAAATTCATTAGTGCTACATATGCAAGTTCATCAAAATTGGGTAATCAAGCTTACAATTTTTTATCCCAAGAACCCCAATGGCCTACAATTGCAACTTCAGACAAACGACCAGAGTCCCAAGACTCATTAAAAAACTATGTTTCATGATAGATAGTGCAAATAATACATTGTAGCATTTAGTTCCTTTTATTCTCAAAATCCATGTTATATCTATATATAGACAGATTTAATCACTAAGAATTGGATTATTCTTTGGTTTTTTAGACTACAGTGGCTGCTATTGTCATTCATGCTATACTTGCATCACATGAATTAGACAAACAAAGCTTTGTTTTCTATACTAGTGAATTCTTCTTATGTACATCTCTGGCAGTGGTTTTAGACCCCAATTGCTTAACTAGTAGCCTTCTTATCCATACTCCAGAAATTTGCTGGAGGAATGGAAGACGAAGCTTTTATTACTTTGAGAGTACCATGTATAGGAAGTTGGTTGAGATAGAGACCAATGTGTTCTGTTTCTTCACCTCCTTAAGTTATATCTAATCGTAATTGTTGCATGTTTTGTAGTCATTGAAATCACTTGGGAGCACTTTTGGAGAGACCAATCAGAGTGAATTAGCAGCTTTCATATCATATGCCTTGGCATTTCCTAACAACTTTCTTGCTCTTGTAGATACATATGATGTAAGTTTAAAACCAAATTTTGATGCAGACTGTTCCGTCATATATCAGTATTAACATTGCAGTTTTGACATTCATTTTACCAGGTAATGAGGAGTGGAGTCCCCAACTTTTGTGCAGTTGCTTTGGCACTAAATGACTTGGGGTATGCCTCAAATGCTTAATTTATAGAAGTTTCGCTTCTTATAAGAACAATTCCTCATTTGCAAAAATTTGGATCAAAAGAATCCTTTTGCTCCCATTTGATGCTTTATCTATGCTTATCTTCAGTTTAGTAATTCTTCGTTGTCTTTCTGATGACTTTCAAACATGGATTTATGTTATCAAGCTGGTTATATTAGTAGCATACTATCATTTTGCTTGTTGGGTTGAGAGAAAATGAATTAATTTATGATTATATATTGGCATCATGTTGGCTAAACTTAAATTGAAACCAAAACATATAAAGAAAGGCACTAAGTTACATGTCTTTATGTATCACGTGTCAACAAATGCTGCCACTACTGCTTTTCTTTTGATTTTTATGTGTTACATCATACTTGTATTAAAGTCTTTTATCTTCCTCATTCATGACGGATCATATAGTTTGTAGGCCATACTTTTGTTGACATAACTTTTGAAGGATTTGTGTTACTGTGGATTTCCTCCATACCAGTAAGCAGCGGGTCATATTTAATTCTGGTGATAAGTTGAATATGCAAAAGTTCAGGTACAAAGCTGTCGGCATTAGATTGGACTCTGGTGACCTAGCATACTTGTCTAGTGAAGCCCGGAAGATCTTTCATATAATTGAGAAGGAATTTGGGATTCCAGATTTTGGAAAGACTAGCATTACTGCTAGTAATGATTTGAATGAAGAAACTTTAGATGGACTAAAAAAGCAGGTTCGTAATGCAAACTAAAACTTCTTTGAGAAATTCATTGCTGTTTAACAGCCTGAATCAGGACGACAATGCTTCCAATATAGTACATTATGCACTTTCGTGCAGATCTACTTAGCCTCAATCACACCTTTTCTCTGCAGGGTCATGAGGTGGATTGTTTTGGAATAGGAACCTATTTGGTAACTTGCTATGCGCAAGCAGCTTTGGGTTGTGTTTTCAAGCTTGTTGAGATCAATAATCAGCCCCGCATCAAGCTTTCAGAGGATGTGTCTAAGGTTTATCTGGGCTGTCCAGCAATTTTAGCAGCATGCTCTCTTGCATAGAATAAAATTTCTTCTTTCTCCATTATTTTCATTCATTTATTTCTTAAACGGTAGGTCTCTATACCATGCAAAAAACGATGCTACAGATTGTATGGCAAGGAAGGATATTCCCTGGTGGACATCATGACAGGGGAAAATGAACCATGTCCAAAGGTATTAACTCCAGTTGTATAGCCTCCAAAGCTTTTCAGTGATTAGTTACCAACAGTCTCATCCTTCTCTCTAGTATTATAAAATGTGTTCATTCTCATCTTTAGTTTTCTAATAATTGATGATCTTATTAGTTACCCACATCCCAACATGATTTTTTTCTACCTTGATATAAAACTAATTAACTACGTTGATATTCTCCTTTGTCATGATAGAATTCACTTTTTTGAGATTTAAATCCTCGTTAAAGTAGCTTGTTCAGCTTGATTGCATAATAATCTCTCTTTTTTCGCTTGGATTGTTTTATTCCTCTGTTATGTCACCGACTACTAATAGCTGAATGCACCACACCCTACCAGTATATATACTTACTCCTAAGATGGAATGATGATGAGGCTGAAAGACCGGACTTTTCTGATCTTCAATTTTGCAGGTTGGAGAACGAATTCTATGCCGTCACCCTTTTAGTGAATCCAAAAGAGCATATGTGGTACCAAAGCGTGTAGAGGAGCTTCTTAAGTGTTACTGGCCTGGGCAATCAGGTAGGAGCTCAGAATATCCATCATAATGAGGGTCCTATCAAGGGCAGAATGGATAATCTTATCAACCTTATTTTACATTTTTTTCTCTCTAAAGTGTCCAGGTTTAAACTGATTTAGCATTGTCTATAGAATAGAACATGAAGAAACCTTTAGAGAAACATTAGAAAGCACTGCATTTAGTTGTAACCAACTGTTGAACAGAAGAGAGGCTCCGGAGCAATTTGCTTATTCCTATTTTCTGAAACAATCCCCCCCCCCCCCCCCCCTTTTTTTTTGGCTCTTGAAGGTAAAGAAAGAGAAGAGTTACCAGCTCTCAAGGACATTAGAGACCACTGCATCAAACAGCTTGAGCAAATGAGGCCTGATCACATCAGGAGATTAAACCCAACACCATACAAGGTATTGCAAGACTAACTTCATGGAAATATCCTTTTCCTAGTCAAATTTATTACTAGTTTAAAGTATTTTCTTATCACTAAACAGGTGAGTGTAAGTGCAAAACTGTATGATTTCATCCATTTCCTATGGCTCAACGAGGCGCCTGTGGGGGAGCTGCATTGAGAATCTGAGATATATCGACATGGAATAGCTTACGAATAGCAGGTACAAAGTAATGATTCCAATGGAGTTGGAGGAGCTTCTTTAACATAGTCTTCATACACCACATTATTGTCTTATCATTGTGCTTTAATAATCCATTATTTTTTGCAATGCTTAAATTAAAATAAAACATTGCCTTTTGTGCTTCCCCAATGGATCATGTGTAAATCTTGCATACAAAACAAAACCAGCTTAGAGCAATAGAAGTCTTCTTCCTCTAGAACTCGAAACTAATGGCACAAATCTGCGATATGCCATTTTCTGATGTAGATTTTGATATATTTTTTCTGGGATATTTGCCTTTTATTTGTTAGATTTAGTTATTTGTCTTCCGTTCAAGTAGACTTGCCTAAAGATCCAAGTGTGCTCCCAGCCTGTATGAGCCAAATCTTGGACAAAAGATTTACTACATGGTTATTTGTTTCTATTTAATCTAATTATAAAATTGTAAAATAGTTTATTATTTAGTGAATACTAAATTGGGCTCATAAGCCACAACCAAATCCATGGACAGATATGTTGTCCGATGCAGGACATGGAAAAACAAATTATATTACAATTTACACGGCTGGATTCGATTATTGGTTTCAACTTTCGAGGTGCAGGTTGTTTTAATAGATTTTAAATAAAAATATATATAAGTACTAAAACAGAGCTATAAACATAATCTAATTGGGGCCAAAACCGAAAGGATTTTGTGGATTACTTGGGCGAGAAAATGGTTAAGGTTGGCACATCATTTCAGTCCATTGGATCTTAGGATTTTATTACATAAATTAAACATAAGCATGTGATCAGAGATCCAACATTGGCCACCAGAATCATCCTCTAAGCTTAGGTCATTCTATTGATATGTTGTATACTTTTCGCATAAAATCTTTTTTTATTCAAGCTTATGTGTGAATACTGAATACGAGTAGTTTCCTCGCGCATAAGACCCGCAGGGTCCATGCACCGTGGTCCAATCCATGGAATACAGAGTTTAACATACCGGGCGAAAAATTCGGAAGTCCTTTTTGACGAAACTGAAGATAGTTCGTAAACTTAAACGTAGGAAAGGTGACGAAACTGAAGATAGTTCGTAAACTTAAACGTAGGAAAGGTGACGAACAAATAACCAATTGGTCTAATATATCTTTTAGGGAATTCTGATGTTGTGAATAAAAAAATAGATTAGAAAGATTAGTATTGAATTTTTACAAAATTCGATCTGAATTAATTAGTCAATGAATCAACTGTGGTTAAACCAAAACTTAGAAAAAGGTGCATTGATTAGCGCCCATAAGTCAACCTAAATTACTGTAACAGGCACATGATAAGCGGCATTCAAGGGACCAATTCAGTATCAGTAACCACCCAACGTATTTTGGTTTAGAATTAATCCCCTTGATTTAACACTTAAGAATATAAGATTGCAGAGAGATATTGAGGCCCACTGCCATATCCTTGCGGGTTGATCTTGTCTCTGGAATTCAGTGCAGTTGCTTAGATCTTGATTCACTCACACCATACTCATCTTTAAGAGTTGCTTCTACTGATATCATATAAAAATGGAGGCAGCTGAAACTATCTACTGTGTGTAAAAATAGTTAAAGTTGACAAAAAATAAAAGGAAAAAGAAAAAAGGAATTTAACTGGAAACAACTGCCATTGCTGTCCCCCATCTTCTCTCATTAATTACTTTCACAAACAATGACTTACATACCAATAAACAAAACACAATTGCAACGTGCCTCAGCCTTGACATAAATCTACATTTCCACAGATCTTCTTCTTCTTCTTCTTTGCTTTCTTTCTTCAGCTAAAACAACAGCAGAAAGTAGGGGAGGAAAATGTCGGCTCATCTCTCCAAGACAGACTCCGAGGTGAGCAGCCTGAGTCAATCATCACCGGCAAGGTCCCCTCGTCGACAAATGTACTATGTTCAGAGTCCATCAAGGGACTCCCACGATGGTGAAAAGACCACCAACTCGTTGAACTCGACGCCGGTACTCAGCCCCATGGGCTCACCACCTCACTCCCACTCCAACTCCTCCTTAGGCCCTCATTCCTCGCGCGAGTCATCTTCCACCCGCCTGTCCGGATCGCTCAAGCCGCAGCGGAAACACGACGGATCTCGCAAGGGCCGCAACAACAACAACAAGCAGCCATGGAAAGAGTTCGACGCCATCGAAGAAGAAGGCTTACTCGACGGTGAAGGTGACTACAACGGCCTCCACCGTCGACGTTGCTATTTCCTCGCATTCATCCTCGGCTTCTTCGTGCTCTTCACCACCTTTTCATTGATCCTATGGGGAGCCAGTAAACCCCAAAAACCTAAAATCACCATGAAGGTTAGAATTAGTTAACAGATTTAACATGCATTCTCTTTTATCTTCTCATTTTTAGCTCCGTTAAAACACTGATCGGTTTATTCTTTATAGAGCATATCGTTCAACGAATTCGGGGTCCAAGCCGGTGCAGATTACTCCGGAGTGAGCACAGAAATGGTGTCGATGAACTGCACAGTAAAGCTCACATATCGAAACACAGCTACGTTTTTTGGGGTCCACGTAACATCAACACCGTTAGATCTCTCTTACTCTCAGCTCACCGTGGCCACCGGATCGGTAAACGAGCAACAACCCCATGAAACAAATATTAAATGTTTGATGCACTTTGTCTTGTTCATTTATTTATTGTTGTGCGCAGATACGGAAGTTTTATCAGTCGAGAAAAAGCCAAAGATCATTGATTGTGACGATGAAAGGGAGCCATATTCCCTTGTATGGAGGAGGGGCTAACCTGGGCAGTCTGAACGGTGCACCGACTCAACCGGTGCCGTTGACACTTAACTTCATGGTTCGGTCCAGGGCTTATGTTTTGGGCAGGTTGGTGAAGCCCAAGTTCTATAAGAGGGTTCAGTGCTCGGTCACCATGGACCCCAAGAAGATGAACAAGGCTATGCCACTAAAGAACAAATGCATTTACAGCTAACGTGGATTCAATAATACATCACCTGTACTTGTGTCGCATTGGAAATGTAGCACTGCTCGCTGGTTTAAATAATTTTATATAGTATTTTTGGTACTCTACAACATGTGGTTTTTAACACTTGTAATTTAAACGAGTTTTGGACTTTGGTTTGGTTTGCTCCAAATGAATGCCGGTTTTGCTTAATCCTTTTATGTGCCTTCCAAATGGGCATTAATATGATTACTAGCCACGACATTAACATTTTTCAAAAATTATAAATGAAAAATATCAGTAATACAAAAATTATAGCCGATGGTTTAAAGAAGTGTAAGTTGTCTTTCTATTTATAAAGTTGTATCTCTTGGTTATTAATTAAAAGGTGTGTTGTTTAAATAGATGTTTAGTTGAATAATTGTGATTATCATTAAAAGATGTAATTATTCAAAGAAATATTTATCTAGATAGTTGTTATTATATGGAATAAGAGTTGGATTTTATTTGGAAAAACACACTAATAAACAATAGTATAACATATCAAGACATACCGTAAACGTTGAAACAAAATTTCATAAATTATTCTATAAAGATTTCTTATAAATTTTTTTATATAGATATTAATGTTCTGGTTAAGCACTGTTGAATGCTCAGTGTACCATCTTCGTCGGTGTAAATTTGTATCTTGGAGGTTTATTTGTCAATATATATGATGGGGACAAAAAGAAAGTGACATATTACATGCCTTGAAGCCCTTATTAATTTCTCATGATTTTATATTTAATTTCCCTTACCAACACACAAATAAAAATACAAAAATTTGTTTATAGAGCTCATACTTAACGAGTAAACATCCTAATAATTTAGGATTCTCATATTATTCTATCTCAATATAAGTCTGAATACTGGTATAAAAATGTAATGCCTACTTATTTAATTAAAAAAAATCTTCAAGATATTAATGAAACAAATGACTAAAATATGAACAAAAACACTCAAAACATCCCCTAAGGTTGCAATAGAGAGGGGATAGCGTGAATGAAAGGGTTCTTTGGGCTCTCAATTGACTTGACCCAAACCATTATCTCATTCGAATCATAATAAAGTTCCATATGCAGCTGGCCTTCAAACTTTACAAGGTTCCAGCTCTTTCCCAAGGCCCCAACTCAATAATTATTGTGCCTTAAGGAATGAACCACAATGGGGATTAGGGCGGTAAATGAGACGAGACAGATCGCGAGCTATTCAAGCTCGATTCGATAAAAGTTTGGTTAATATTCGACTCGATTGAATTTGACTCAAACTCGGCTCGAGTTCTTAATGAGTCGAGCCGAGCTACTTGATACTCGACTCGAAAAGCTCGCGAGCTACTCGAAAATATAATAAATTATTTTTTAATTTTTAAAATTAAAGTGAACTAAAATGTAGGTTGGGTGTTTTTAGTTGTTATGTTATGTTAGTTTAATTTTTAGTTTAACTTTCTTTATATCTTCACGTGTACTTTTTTCCTCCTACTGGGATTATGAGTTTTTAATGAGTCACATGAAAAATATTTTTTTGTATGATTCTATCTACAATAAAATCATGTAATTTGATCGATAACAGCAATATTATTATCATTATTACTATTATTATGAAGAGGATCGTAAATGAAATGAGACAGATCACGAGCTACTCGAGCTCGACTCAGTCAAAGCTCGATCAATACTCGACTCGAGCTCGAGCTCGGCTCAAATTCTTAACGAGCCGAGTCGAGCTCAGCATACTCAAACACGAGTCAAGTTCGAACTCGACTCGTGTTTTTAACGAGACGAGTCTAGCTCAGCAATACTCGAGCTCGACTCGGCTCGTTTACACCGCTAATGGGGATACACCCTTTTGTATCCATCACATTCCCATCACATTGCTTGTTAGCTGGATCCCTAAAGGAAGATTTGTGGAGTAATATGACACAACAAACATTGCCCTATCACATGCAAGGAACAACCTAAACCTCCACAAACTCATGCTACTAATTCCTAATTCCTAATTCCTTATATCTTTCTAATGAGGCTTTAGTATTTTAGCCAAGAAGTAAAGAATTGCAGCTCCCATTTCCTCACGTGCAGCTATCCCGTGGCATACGTTTTTATCAATTTCCAAACTTTTGGTATGTGCAGTTTGGTGATGAAGATAAAGCATCTTTGAGTTGAAAACCAAAGAATATGCCACTTTTATGTGTGGGGGGGCAACCTGTTGTAGGGGCCTAACTCTACCCATTGCCTTAATTAGCCGCCCTTTGCTTCGAGCTTCAATCTCATCATACTCCATGGCGGAAAAAACAAAAAGGAAACCACCATCCATTTCCCCATTGCCCATTCTTAATTTAATTATTAATCAAAGCCTTAAACCACTCTTAAGTAACTTGTACTCGAGTTTGTAAGTTCACAACAAACTAATGCTCACCATTTGTTCTAGAAGGCAAAAATTTATATGAAATTAGGATCTAAGATTAAGCAAAATCATTGGTTAGGTGAGGAAATCTTGATAAACCCACCACCGACGGGATACACAGTCCAAACAGAGGTGTCGGCAGGGGCTTCATAAATCATTATTGCTTAAAACAAGGACACTTTAATTTCACTAATTATGAAATGTTTTTTTCTAAACCACAATTATATTCACACTTCGTTTTCAATCAAGGGCTGAGATTATTTTTCTCTCAAGGTTAGTTTTGCTGTAATGTCTTGTAATTTTTTTTCATGCATTTGAACCACGTAAAAACTAAGTTTGGACAAGAAGTCAACTGTTCGAATTTCAAAACACAGCACAAGGATTGTTAAACTGAAAAATGTCTAGACCCTCAAAGTTTGATGAACAATTTATTTACCCACACAAGTTGAGAGATTATAAAATTAATGCAAAAAAAATACCAAGTTTCAATAAAGAATGGTATATACAATCTGTGGCCATTTGAATAGCCAATCAGAACTCTTCAATCACCAAAAAAAAGAAATTAAATGTCAGTCTAATCTATGTTTTGTTTTCTAATCATTTACAATAAAAATCATCACCAATTGGATGAAAGCCGTCAGATTAATTATCTCACGGTGATCCAGCTCTCCGAAACAGACCAATTTGGTGCCTCGTCACAAGTCAATCGATCCGAAACTGATGGAATGTGGCTCGGAAACGAAGGTTCAATCTTTGATTTTTCCTGGAAAATTGATTGAGAAGAAGCCGTTGATTGTGTTGAAACCCAGTCTGGGAAATCAAAATGACACCGCGGAGACTCTGAAAATTCTCCGAGGTTAAAATTTGGAGACTTTGGTTCGTCTTCTTCTTGGACTAAATTCATTTCGTCGGCCATGAAGGGATGATCGAGGAGCATCTCGGCCGTCCATCTCTTCTTCGGGTCCTTAACGAAGCACTTTCCGAGAAAATCTTTTCCTTCCTCGGATAAATCTTCAGGAATCGCCGGCAATTCATCGGTGGCCCCAATTTGAATCAACAAAGCCGCCACGTTCGTCCCTGGTTTGAAATTCCAGGCCGGTTTCCCGGTAAACATCTCGACCATGGCGCATCCAAGTGCCCATATATCAACCTGTGAATCATAATCGCTCCCATTAACAGACTCCGGCGCGATATTCAAAGGGGTTCCCCTGATTTCCATCCTCCTCTGTTTTTCCTCCCCGTTTCTCTTCGCCAAACCAAAATCGGCAATCTTCACATCGCCATTATTAAACAAAAGAATGTTTTGAAGCTTAATATCACAGTGAACAAACCCTTTGGCGTGAACGAAGCTTAGCCCTTTAAGTATCGACCTAACGTATCTTCTAACATCGGATTCGATCAAATTCCCGCCATTTTTCTTCACCTGATCGGCCAAGCTTCCTTTGTTAGCGTACTCCAAGAACAGATTATAGAACTTCTCCCCATTCTCGACGGTACAGTCGTCGCCGAAGCAACGGATGATTTGGGGACAAAACCCGAGATTTTCAAGCACTTGTCTCTCGTTCTTGAGAGAAACAGAGCGGAATATTTCACATGACTTGACCGCCATTAATGGAGAATTTGGGAAACCTTTTCTCGGTACGACCAAATTGACAGTTCCGAAACTTCCGCATCCAATCGTATCCCCGCGAACCCACTCCATTTGAATCTCCAAACTTTAACCCAAAGAATTCCGTTTTCTGAGGTTGTGGTTTTGGAAGGAATCGTAGGGTTTTTTCGGGGGTGGGGCGTTCCTTTGGGATAAAGAAAGGAATTGAAAAGTAACAAAATCTGGGTTCGCAGGCCATTATGGTGGCGGAGACTGCTTTTATATATGCAACTGGGAGGTGTACTTTTATTTTATTTTTGGAGAATTATTATTTCTGGAAATTCAATTTTTTCTTTTCATTAATGCACGTGACGTTTCCTTTTTTTTAATTTGATATTTCAAAATTTTGATGGGGGAAAAAACACCCCGGTTTTAAAAACGTGGTGGATATGGCGAATACCCGAAGATTTTCACCCTTGTGATTTTTTAGATATTTATTATAAATTTCAGTTTCACTAAATTGTCTTTTTCTTCATATAAAAAACGAGAAAGTTGAAAATAAATTTGTCTTGTAGTGTTAGGTTACAATAATAATTGAATACATTATCAAATGTGTTTTAATTTAATTTGTATCATTATTGTAATATTTTGAAAATTACAATAAATTGACTATAGATTTAAAAATATGTTTAAGGGTATAATATCGTTTGATTTAAAAGTTTAAGAGATTGCGTATAATTTAAATTTTGTATAAAAATAATAAAATAGTGTAGACCGTGTATTCGAATACATTTAAGTATAAGTGTGAATTGTTTGTGCTTTAAGGATTTTAGAAAATTAAATGTAGTTTAAAAATTACATATAAAATGTTGATAATTTATTATTATTTTTTATATTTTGAGAAATATGCATTGATCCATTATTTTTTAATTAACTGTTAATTAAGAAAACTTTGACATTAAATATGTATTATTCAATTTTTCATTCATAAAGGTAAACTTTTTTAATATTCCTAAATGTAATATTTATTCAAATTTTATAATTAATAAAATTCACGTAAATTTTATAGACAAAATTTCTTAAACATGAATATCTTATTGAGAATAACATTTTTTACCGTGATTTTCCCTTGGGATCTAAAGAAAAACTTTTTAATTTTACAATTTTTCTTAATTTATGTTCCTTTTTTCAATTAAATTGTGAAATATATATGCTATCTTACTGCCTTGTTTGTAATCAGTGAAGTCCAAAAATTGTGATGGTGACAAATAATATATATGATCATTGAAAATAACTTTTTAATTAAAAATGATTTAATTCCAACATGAAAAGTGAGGTTTGGTGATTGTGTGTCACACTCCATCTCTCTCTAATTTCAAGAGTAAGGTACACAATTTGTAGATGTCACTTGAAGAAAAAGAAATGTAATAATTTAATATTTATTAAATGTTTCCCAATTATATAGAGTTGAGCAATTTATGATCCCTTTATTCCATTAGATTGATTAATTTTGTTACACATTTTTTATGTTGATTTTGCTATTAACAATGCCCATGTCCTTTTGTGAAATGTATTATACTACATTATTTAAAGAAAAATAAATAATGACAATACATATAATTTAATACTTAGTACCAACAAGTGTTTGGTGCATTGGTAATGTACATTGCGCTCCCAAGGAGGTGACATGAGTTTAATTCTTGAAAACGACATTGTTGAGAAAATCAGTCACGCACCTCGAACATAAACCGTAAGACGAACATACATATTAAAAAAAATACTTGGGTTAAACATTGATCGTGTAGTTCATATCTTGGTTATTTATATTTGAGGGAATGATAAGGAAAAAACATATATTGCATTTTTTAATTTATTAATGAAATCAAATAATTTAAGATTAATTCAATCAATTTTTTGAATTAAATGTGTATCTTAAAATATGTTATTAAAAAATAAACCCATATAACAAAAATTTCAAGTGAAAGAGTGGGAAAGGAAGTGTGTGGGGTCGAGCTTTGCTGAAACGTGCATGGTTTTCAAGTCAATTAACTCAAAAGGGGAAATCACGTCAACAATACTCAAAAAATATGCAATAAATCAAACATCGCACGGAAAAAGATGCTCAAAATTTGGCCCCTACCAGTCGTTAGCACCAAATAAATAAATGGTTTAATGATGTTTTTAGATCTCAAACTAAAAAAAAAATCATTTTAATCCTTAATTGGTCTCTTTTGGCCCACAAAATTTATATTTTTGTCAAATTAAACCAATTGAAGATAAAGTAAAACATTTGTTAAGCTGATTTCATCTATTTGTCTCTTTACCATATTTTTACTTCTTATAATAAATTAAATATTTTTTATTAATTTTTTTATCATTTAACATATTTTAACTTTTAAAATGTTTACACAAAAGGGTAAAATACATGATGTCAACATCGGCAAAGGGATAAAATAGTTGACGTCAGTTTAATGATTTATTTTACAAAAATAACAAATAAAAGTTCAAATATAAAAAATATGAGAAAAAATTAAAAGGTTTTTTAAACACATTTAAAGGGCAAAATATATCATTAAACTTAATAAATTAAGATAATTTTTTTTTAAAAAAAATAAAAGTTTTGGAGGGTAGATAAATGATGGGTGTGATTTACTCATTAGGTGTAGGTAAGGTAGGAAAACCCTCAATTCAATAAAAGGCTAATGCATTGCATTCCTTTCCGCTAGTGCTCACGTTTTTTTATTTCTTTATTTCTCTTTTTTTTTTCCTGGGAAACATCCAACTTACATACATTAATTTCACACTAGCATATCTTGAATTTGACCCGATCTATATTACTATATGAGAAAAAAAGAATATCTTAGTGGGTTGATCTTTTAACATGTGGTTCAACTTATTGTTAATTTTATTAATCAAATTTTTATTTATTTTGTAGAGATTGATTCGCATAAAATTTAATAATTTTGATTTAAAATTCATATTTAATAGATTCAAAATATAAAATTATATGTGTTTTATTTTTATTTTCTAAAATATATATTTAAAGGTATTAATACATTACAAGTCGAAAATAAATTTAATAATTTGTCCCCCAACTGATTAGGTAAAAAAAATAAAAAATAGTTGTTTATTGTGTTTTTTCTAAATGATATATTTAATAATTGAATAAATATTCTATACACAGGCAGTGGAAACTTTCAGTTTCCACAAGCGTCTTAGTTTTAGGGTATAGGAAGTTAGTTTAGGGGTTTAGGTTTAGGGGGTTAGAATTTAGAGATAGTTGCTTCAATTTAAGGTTTAGGGTTATAATTTAGAGTTTATAGGTTAAAACCTAAATCATCATCATATTACCCTAAAAACTAAACCCTAACATATAAACCTTAAATTGTAACACTAAACCTTAAATTAAAACAATTATCTCTAAATTCTAAACCCCTACACCTAAACTCTATACCCTAAACTAACTCCCTATATCCTAAAATTAAGACGCTTGTGAAAAATTTACTTTCCACAGGTAGTGTATATGATATTAATCCTTAATAATTTACCTACTTGAATATATATATACACTTAATTCAAAAAATGAAGTATCCATTTAAACTGTGAGGTCAAAAATAACTACCTAATTAGATAGAAAATACTCAACTATCAAATTGAACATGAAAACCATATTTAGGTATCAAAGTGTCTACTAACCAATTAATATATTTATATACATTTGTTATAATAATACTCAATAAAAGTCTTTTTTTCGAATTGTCAATAAAAGTTTTTTTTTCTCGTGATGGTTGTCAGTTCATGGGGTGGGTATATATAAATGAGTTATTTTCTATATATTAATGGTACAAAATTTAATTTAGAAAAAAAATTAAAAAATATCAACATTCGTTTTAATTTTAGATGTTTTTTAAAAAAATAAAAGATATATTTATATTTGCCCAAAGATCTACATGCTTGAGTTTGACTTTGAAGTTGAACAAGGCAATTTACTGTTTAAGTAAGCTCAAGCCAACTTGTGTGAAAAATAAATAAAACTTAAATTTAATTAGAAAAAATATACTCATATTACCATAAAATAATTTTTTATTTTGTTTAATAATCACTAGCCTAGCTAGCTTTTACCCAATTCAAGCTTGAGTAAAAAGACTTTCAAAACTCAAATTGCGTCCTAACTCATTAATACCTCTAACGATTTAATGGTTTTGTTTTTTTATACAAATCTACTAACGAAAAAGGTATGAATATATTTATATATGGACTTTCCTTTAATGCACCGGGAAGTTAATTACTGTTTATTTATGAAAATCAAAGAGATAAGACAAGACTAATTGCGGATCATTAAAAATAATTAAATTCATCTATAATCTAGTATCTACATAGTCATTGACAAACTGCACGACTGAATTTCGGCTACATTCATTTAACAAAAATTTCCCATTTTCCAAAAAAAAAAAATCTTATATTATAATTGAGAGTTTGACGTCCAAGTTGTTCTATGTATTTATGGGAAGCTTAAAACGAGCCCCGCTACCTTATAGTTAGACTTGACTATAATAAATAAATAAATAAATATATATATATTATTTTTTAAAAGTTTAATGTAAATTTTAATATAATAAAGATTTAGATTATATTAATATTGTATTTTATATAGCCACCAGCCTACTTTGCACAACCAAAATTCATCGAATCAGAAAACGTAATTTAAAAAAAAATCGGAATCGTCGTGAAAATGTGAAATTTTCTAGGCGGAACATATATGGAATCTGAAGAAATGGGATTTTGTCGGTTTCTCAAAAAAGGGCACGGCCGACTTGATCCCATAATACATTGAACTGTAGGTGAATCGCAGATTTAATGCGTTACAAAATATGAAGCTGGAGGTGAAGGGAAATGATTGGCCCATCATGCAAACCACAAAATCAAATTGCATACCTTGTAGCAATGATGCAATGTACCGGCACCGGCTTTGAGTGTACCATTCGTTGATGTCCATGAACCCAATCTGACTTTGACTCCTATGGGATATGACGTCACGCGAGTGTAAGCCCCGACGGTTCATGGAATATTGGCCACATTAGCCCGGTCAGAGGAGGGCCAAGGCCAATAGCCAGCCGCAGTCACTCTGGTTATTAGCTTCCTATTGGTTTCCTTCCATTCTAATTTGTTAGAGTATTTGGCTACCCTATAAAATGCTGGGTCTTTTACCTAATTCCGGTGGATCGAACTGAGGTCAGAGTTCTGAATAATGAAGTAAAAGTCCATTTGAAATGGTTAAAAAATATTAGAATTCAAATTCCTTATAACAGGTATAATAGCTCAACAATTGCTGAAAGGGAGAACCAGAAAGGACACCTAATTTAGTTGCAACTGGTTAGGTGAAGTTGATATTAATCCAACCACCACCGGGGGCTGCCGCTGCTCTTTTGATTGGATCCTGACGTTATTTAATTGTTATTATTAGTGGTTGGATCCTCTATATTAATCAGAAAGATGCAAGGCCCAGGCCCCAGCAAACAACTACAATTTAACCACACTTTTGATTCAGAACACTACACCGCTTCTCCAACTTTGGACTCACTTCACCAATTGGTTTAGATTTACCTCTCTAATCTTCCCAGCAAACAACTACAACTACACTGTCGTGTCTAAACACGCCTTAAAAATAAAATTAATTTCTAAAATAACTATAATCGTATAAATTAAATAAATTATAGCAAATACTATTGCAAAAATAAAATCATACCGATAATCTACAAATACTATTGCAAAAAATAAAATTTAATAATTAACTATAAGCTCTGATTCTAGTAGTATCTAATTCCATTATCAAATAGCAAAGCCAATGGAGATTGAATGAGCTGACACGCAGGGAGATCTAGTGTTTCCAAAGATACTATAAATAAAGAACTTGACAATGATATAAGTAATTATATTGCTAATCCACACATCATCATTTCATAATTATATTGCTAATCAACAAATTAAAACAACAATAACACACAAAAAGGCAAAATCCAAACATAAACCCTTTCCAAATCTTGCACATTCTCACGAAACAAACACAAACCCAAACCCAAAGTTCAATCCTTTCCGTAACCCCCAAAAATTATAGCAATAATTAACCTCATCTCCTGCAACGGGTGATCCTGGAACATCCTCTAGAGTAAGGGTGGACCGGTCCATGAGCCTGGAAACAGTTGTGGGTGTAATAAGACCTGCCCGATCTTGGTGGACATGGGATTCTATTAGCTGAAAGCGCACCGTACGAAATGTAATACTTCATCCTCTTCCAGAACAAAGATCTACGGCTATTCCCATTTCCCTCCTCATCACCTTCGCCGTAAAGCGACATTGAAAGCGGCCATTCCAAAGCATCACTCATCAGCTTCAAGCTTGTTTCTTCGACTTGGGCGTCGACTTTCGAGCTCGACAACACAATGTAAGCGATGAGAAGGGGCAAAAGAAGCTTGCCGAGAAGTGAACGTGAAGAAGCCATTGTTAGTGAGGAGTTGCAGAGCTTTGTTGAAGAAGAAGATGAAGGGGGTTGAAGTGGAGTGATGAAAGTAGGTTTTTTGGGGGTTTGGTTTAAGGGGACAAATGGGGTCAGAATGAGCAGGAAGTGATTGGTTTACAGCTGTGATTTTCATCAATGCCCTTTTCATTAACGCGTGCTTCGGTTCCAGGACCAATCTGATGGAGTTTGTCATCTTCTGTGTGTTAGGGCTCATTGGTTTATATTGGTTTTTGGCCGTTGATTTTGTGATGTCTGTGGGTCCATCATACCTGGCTAAATCAAGTCCGTCGAAGTATACTGTTTAGTATATTTTTGGAATGTGGCATATCATAGGGAGACATGGTGCACATGGGACGGATGGGATGATGGAGAACTAGAAGTAAGTACGCGGCTGGCCGCGGGGTTTTTATTCAAAAAGGGGTGTTATTTAAGTTGAACAGCACCAGAGCCATTTAAGTTCGGCTCGATTAAAATTTGATAAACGTTCAATTTAAATTAATTTAATTTGAATTTGAGTTTAATTAGATATTAGAATGAGTCAAGTTGAATAAGATCTAAGTTGACTTTATAAATTCGTGATTAGCTCGCAATTTTTATTTTAATATATTAGAATGACGCATTTGTAGATTGTTGCTATGTGGTTTAGTCTTTTGAATCGATTCACACTATTTTAGTAATTTTTTGTTAAATTTATTATTTTATATTTATATTAAGTTCTCATAATAAATTTATATATATCTTTAGAAAAATAATGTAAAAATTTGTGCAAGCTTAATAAGTGACGTGTCTAGCATCGAATTTTTTTAAATGATCACAAGTCGACTAAAATCTTGTCAAATTTATTGAGGACCAAGTCAAATACAAATAAAATAATTTTAAATCCGAATTAAGTATTACTTAACCTGTGATCGACCTGACAAATACCCCTACTAAATATATCAAAAAGAAATTATTTATGTAGATTAATTTTTAGAATGGCTTTTCTCCTCGGATTAACCCAATTCAAAGCACAGTTTATCCGTCCAATTCACATGACTTAGGGTCGGGCCTTTTCTCGAGTTGGCTTACCGGACTTCACCCAAAGTGCAGGCCAGATATGAGAGAGTTTCAAATCCAGCTCATGGTTGCCATAACCATCCAATTTTAGCCCAAGTTAGCTACAAAAAAGAACCCAACAGGGCCTCTCCACGATTAACGACTCAAAGCGGCAGGAGCGAGCGAGAGAGGGAGGGAGAGGGATCTTCTTCTGCAAATTTTAGGGTTTTAGTTGGATTGGTCAGGTGAGTGAGCGCCAACAAGGAAAGATGAAAACCGGAACCTTTCTGCAATTCTAATTGATTACTACTACAACTCATCAGCTGTTTTTTGAATTAAATTTTTCCTCTTTTAATATATGCATATTTATATACAAAGATGGTCAATCTGATTTCGTATTTGGTGATGATTTTGTGTGAGAAAGAGCGCGTGCTTATTATTTGCAGGAAGAGAAAGAGGAAGAGACAGTGTGTGAGATAGGTTTTTTAAGAGAGGATCTTTGTGTGAGAGCTTTGGTTTTGAGTGTGTTAAGGATTTCATCGATTTTCATTTCTCAGCTCAACTTCTTCCATTTCTCCATGGACCGGAAGCTTGTGGTTAGTTTCCCGTTCTTAATTTTGTGAAAAGTTAGGTTTTTGTTACTGGGTTTTGTTTTGTTTTGTTGAATTTGATTAATTTTCTTTTTATAGGTTTTGGGAATCCCGTGGGAGGTGGATACTGAAGGTTTGAGGGAATATATGCGTAAATATGGTGATTTGGAAGATTGTATTGTCATGAAGGTTTTCCCTTTTCTTATTTTCTCATTTATTTTATTTATAGATTCAATGATTGTATTGTACTGGAGGAGTGTGAAAGCTCAAAATTGCATTATATGTAGAAAAAAAGTGATTTCAATATTTAACTAGCATGGGTTGGTATTTCTCTTTAATTTTAATTATTATACCTTGGTTATTTTGAGGGTATGTAGAAAAAAATTGTATTTACTTGCTTTTTTTTTTTTTTATCAATTTCCTTTTTCAATGTATAGGAGCGATCCACAGGTAGATCTCGTGGTTTTGGTTATGTAACATTTGCATTTTCTGATGATGCTAAGGTTTTTGCCTCTCTTTCTCTCTCGTTTTTCTTTCTTTCCTTCAGATAACCTTAAACCGTGTGATAACAAATAATGTTTGTTATTGTTTTCTACAGAGAGTGCTATCCAGAGAGCATTTTCTTGGGGAGAGAATGCTGGAAGTTAAAATAGCTACCCCAAAGGTTTAACATAAACATTAGTTGATGCCTCTTTTTATAAAAATTCTTATCGATTAACTAGTTTTTTTATGGATAGCATCATTTATGTCTTATTGGCAGGAGGAGATGAGAGCACCGGTAAAGAAAGTTACCAGGATATTTGTGGCCAGAATTCCACCCTCTGTGGATGAATCAACCTTTCGGAGGTAATTAAGAGCAGTATATGATCATGGTAGTGCTGTATTTTTTACTTTTTGCGCATTATTCTCTGAACATGATTTGTCAACTCTCTTCAACTGAACAATGGCTTTGTTTGTTTGAGCTGTCTAATCATGTTCAATGGGTAAAGAAAAAATAAGGACTTGTTTTTTCATCTATGTGAGGAATTAACATAACAATCAGTATATTCTTCTTCGCAGTCATTTTGAGGAGTATGGTGAAATAACAGATTTATACATGCCAAAGGTACTCTCTTTCTCTTCCTGTATCTGTTCATGTGTCTATGTTATGCTAATGGTTGCATGTAGCCGTTGTAACTTTCTTGTTGGAACTTTCTTTGATTATTATTAAGCATGTGTGATGTGTTTCACAGGATCAAGTCACAAAAGCTCACCGTGGCATTGGCTTTATCACATTTGCTAGTGCAGGTCAGTTTATCAAGTTCCTGGCTTAGCACCTTTCTTTTTGTCTGCATCAAATGGTTTGCATGTTTGTGTTTGATCTTTTGGATATTTTTTTGGTGTCTTCAAGGTTAAAGTTTTACAAGCTATATTATTGTCTGTTTTTTCCAATTGAAAATCCGAGTTGTGCAGTTAAGAATCACCCATTACTTGTTTGAAGTTAGTTATATATACTGGTTCTTTTCCCCCTCTCTTGTTTTGTCTGACAGTGAGATGCTTGTTTTACTTGTAAAGGTTCTGTGGAGAATCTGATGGCCGATACTCATGAACTTGGAGGTGCCACCGTAGTAGTTGATCGAGCAACACCCAAGGCAAGTTACATCACAGACGGTGCATTTTTTTAACACTATACCTGTTTTACCACCTAAAAGTTCAAAGTTGACCTTTTAGTACAGTACAAAGCACAATATTGTTTTCATATTCTATTCCATTGGAAATTTCACATGTATACTAAATATATGTGGGCATAATATCATGATTTTGAGATTATGTTGACAGGATGATGATTTCAAGCTCACAGGCAGAATGTCACAGGGGGGATATGGTGCATACGATGCTTACATTTCTGCTGCGACTAGATATGCTGCAGTTGGTGCACCTACCTTGTATGACCATCCTGGCCCAATGTATGGAAGTAAGTTCTTTTCCTACCAGCGATTTTGATTTGTGGAATTACCTTTTACTTATATTGTAACACCTCCCTATGTTGAACTAGGAGGGGAGTCCAGTCGAGGGATGGGAAAAAAGATTTTTGTTGGCAGGCTCCCTCAGGAGGCTACTGTTGATGATCTGCGCCAGCATTTTGGTAGATTTGGTCGAATAGTAGATGTTTATATTCCCAAGGTAAAAGTGGTGAAATGTCATGTAGAGAACGAGAGACGATTTTGAAGCCATCTGATGAAGGTTTGGATGCTCTTATGATGTAGGACCCCAAAAGATCTGGCCACAGAGGTTTTGGTTTTGTAAGTTTTGCTGACGATGGAGTTGCAGACAGAGTATCCCGTAGGTCTCACGAGATTTGTGGACAACAGGTACATGGAAACAAGCTTTTATTTTCTTTCCTCACTTTATTGCCACCTTACATCTGAAGCCTGGTTCGTGATACCCTTTTTTATTCATAATTATAAGAATTTGTGCATGAGAGGAGGCTAAACAGGCCAACTGGCCAAGTTATTTGGTGCTATCTATGTTAAATTTATCCTGCCTTAATATTCATTTTTCCATTTATGGAAATTAACTCTAGCTCTGAAATTTTTTACCATGAATTAATTAGAAAACTGCAATTTATTATTTTTACAGCTGTGAATTGTTTTGTTAATTCCATTATGCACTATGGTTATCATGGACTATATGTGCTTTTTAATGGAAAAAAATGTGGTTATGAGTTATGACCGGTTACGAGATGATCTGCAATGCATTTAAAAAGAAAGAAGAAAAAGTCTGCTACTAGAGAAAGATCAGTTTCACTTGAAGATTTTTTTTTTGAAATCCTCTTTAAATGACTACAAGATAGTTAAATCAAGTTAATGAGTCCTATCTGGCTCGCAATTTTTCTAAGGATTACAGACGGTATATGTTTAATATACCCAAGCGGGCCTAGTCGTCTACTGTTATGCTGCCTTTTTTTTAGTTGTTCTTTCGACCTTCTATTCTCTGTGAAATTCCATCAAAATGTCATAACTTGTGTTGATTTAAGCTCTGATCATTTTACCGTCTGAACTTGCTTTTCAGGTGGCAATAGATTCAGCTACGCCTGTTGATGATGTTGACCCTAGTTTCATGATGAATCCTGTTGGGCCATTTAGAGGTTTTGGCGGTCCAATGCACCCCATTGGTAGGATGTATGGAGGCATGCATTTTGAGAATGTGAGTATACATACACACATAAACATATATAGAGAGAGAGACACACACACACATATTGGAAACAACAACTTAAATAATTAACTTGGGACTTAGGTTCACTTTCAAACAAAGGTGAGCTAATTTTGAAATTTAACCCATTTCTTAGGAGAAGCGAAATCATTTATAGACAGAAACTGTTTGTTTTTACCTTTTTAGTTAGGCTTGTAAAACAAAGTTCCTTTAGTCATTTGCTTAATTTATTATGCATTTTCGTATTTAGCAGTGGGGTTATGGCTTTGGGATGACAAGGCCATCGAGAGCAGATTGGCGGTACAGGCCATACTAAGCAGCCATGGGATTGCTGTGAAGATCTGTTTGGGATGTCAAGAATCTCCGATTATTACTCTGATATCATCGTCAGTAATTCTGATTATAAACCATGTAATGACTAATGAGAGCCATACTTTTCTTGGTGTAGAAAATATTCAAATTGAAGTATCTAATTAATGTTAACAATCATTGTGGTACCCGTATTTACCAAACGTTCCCATCTGGAGTGGTATGTCATGAGCATATACGCAAATATGACTGTTGATATATGAAGGTTTTTTCCTTATGTTTAATACTCAGATCTCAAAAGGGCATATTTCCTTGAAAAAAGAAATACGTCCACTAAGAACGAGCAGGCATTTAACAAACAATAAATATATTATTCGAAATCATGCAACCACATTGAAAGTTAATCGAGTGTTGGTATAATAATGATAACTAGGTGTTATAACTTTCAGTCTCATATACAAATCTTCTTTAATATAATTTCTAGAAGCTACCCTATTCTCATTAATTCTTTTCTTTTTGATGCTTTTGAGTAGGCCGGTAAAACTCGAGAACTGAAATCAATCCGAACAAGATGTCCTGAAACAAAATAAATTGAAACTACCTGATATTAAGTTGAACCGAAAATAGATCTAAACTGATTTTCAACTGATTTGAATAGACCCGAATTAATTTTACTCGAACCGAAGGCAACCCAAAATAAAGAAAAGATATTAAAATAAAGAAAGAAAGAAAGAAAGATGGGATGTGAATTGTCACACAATTCACCAAAAAGCTAAATATATACATGCTATATAAAGTGATATATAGAGTGTAAAAGCCTATCTCGGCCCGAAAATCCGACTAAAATCAATCAATCTCCTATTATTCCGACCTGAAAACAACCGGCCCGATATTAACCGAATCAAAAATCAACCGACTCGACTTGATACCTAAATTTTACCCGAACCGAATGACCCGTTTGCCACCTCTACAGTTTCGAGTAATTATAATGGTTTATCACTTGTTTTTCAACTATTTAGAATCGACATTGTGAAAATATTAATTTATTACGTTGCAATATAATTACTTTTGTAAAGTTCATGATGTGTTGCAATCGCATAGAAATAATGAAGTAATAACGTAAATCGACAAAAATAACACATTAAAAGCCAAATATTCAAGAGGTTTCCTTTCTTTGCAGCTTGCGAAATCAATTAAAAGCCTTTCCTTTTAATTCTTAGTCGATTTAGAGTTTGATAACTTTAAAGAGTTAAAGAGAGTTTAAACTTGATTAAGGGAGATCAAGAGACTCCTTTATCAATTGTATACATATTTCGATTTAGATGACAATTATATTGAATGAAATTCTACAAAAGATATATAGGTCATCTTTAATAAATAGTGAATTAGGGTGAAACTGCTAATTTTAGATTAGGGTCAAACCGCTAATTAAAAAAAACACTTAACAAGGGCTTTTTAAGATTAGAGGTTTGATATTAGAGTTGTGAATACTCTTTTACTATTATCAGTTACCAAAAATATTCAAATAACTTAAATTAAATATTTTCTCCCATATTTATAAGCTAATCCTATTTATTTTTTCTTTTTATTATCACATATTTATATGTGTATTTAAATTTATTAATTATATTAAAATGATTATATAAATAATAAATTAATATATAAATCATTCGAATATGTTTAGAAAAATTATATTAAAAATATTTTTTTTTATAAATCTAATTAATATTAATTAGATACAAAATATTGATAATTAATAAACTATTCAAACAAGTATTGAATATAATCATGTCTTTATATGTCATTTTGCTTGTTTAAATAACCTAACAACTATTAGTTAATTTTATGAAACACTTTTATACTATCATCTAAGACTGTTAGTCAAACCAACTAATACAATCAACTAATGTAATTTTTTATCAGCTATTCGCTAATTACCAAACAGGGCCAGAGATTTAATTTTTCCCTTAGAGATTAAGGGTGAGAATGCAGTGAGTATCCTTAGTTATTGTTATAAAGTTATTTTATAGTGCTCGACTATTTGGTATTTTTACATTAATTTGAGAACATTTTAACTATTTTATAGTTCACTTGTGTGTGTTTTTGTGAATTTGATCCTCAAAATTTTCTTTATGGATTTATTTCGTTATAATTATTACTTTACGATGCTATTATATATTTATATACTCGTAGTTATCCAAAAATATAAGGTTATATTATGTGCTAAAATTATGGATGAAAATAATATTAGATATATCTTAATTTTTTTAAATAGTTTAAAATTAATTATAAAGTAATATCTGTTTATTAATATTTTAATTTTTAATATTTTTCTTTTAAGGTTAGGCCTTTTCTCGAGTTGGCTTAGCTGACTTAATCAGAAGTGGAGGCGATAAATGGGATGTATTCAAAGCCTGCTCATGGTTTACCATAACCCACCAAATTTAGCCCATGTTGGCTACAAAAAGAACTCGACAGGGCCTCTCCACGATTAACGACTGAATCCGGCAGGAGCGGGCGAGAGAGGGAGGGAACGAGCGAGACGAGAGGGAGGGAGAGGGATCTTCTTCTGCAAATTTTAGGGTTTTGATTGGATTGGTCAGGTCAGTGAGCGCCAAGAAGGAAATATGAGAAACCGGAACCTTTCTATAATTCTAGTCGATTGCTACTACAATTGATCAGCTGTTTTTTGAATTAAAATTTTCCTTTTTTAAAACATATATTTATATACAAAGATGGTCAATCTGATTTCGTATTTGGTGATGATTGTGTGTGAGAAAGAGCGCGTGCTTATTATTTGCAGGAAGAGAAAGAGGAAGATACAGTGTGTGAGAGAGATTTGTTAAGAGAGGATCTTTGTGAGAGAGCTTTGGTTTTGAGTGTGTTAAGGATTTCAACGATTTTCACTTCTCAGCTCAACTTCTTACATTTCTCCATGGACCGGAAGCTTGTGGTTAGTTTCCCGTTCTTAGTTTTGTGAAAGGTTAGGTTTTTGGTACTGGGATTTTTTTGTTTTGTTGAATTTGATTAATTTTCTTTTTTCTAGGTTTTGGGAATCCCGTGGGAGGTGGATACTGAAGGTTTGAGGGAATATATGAGTAAATACGGTGATTTGGAAGATTGTATTGTCATGAAGGTTTTCGCTTTTCTTTTTTTCCTTTTTATATTTGCATATTCAATGATTGTATTGTATTGGAGGATGGTGAAAGCTCAAAATTGCTTTATATGTAGAAAAAATGTGATTTCTATCACTTAACTGGCATGGTGAAAGCTTATAATTGCTTTATATGTAGGAAAAAAGTATGATTTCTTGTTTTTCTTATGTTGTTCATTGTTATCAATGTTCTTTTTCCATTGCATAGGAGAGATCCACAGGCCGATCTCGTGGTTTTGGTTATGTAACATTTGCATCTGCTGATGATGCTAAGGTAATCATTGCCCCTCTCTCTCACGTTTTCCTTTCTTTCCCCTATCCTTAAACCATGTGATAACAGATAATGTTTGTTTTCGTTTTCTACAGAGTGTGCTATCCAGAGAGCATTTTCTTGGGGGGAGAATGCTGGAAGTTAAAATAGCTACACCAAAGGTTTGGCATAAACTTCAGTAGATGCCTTTTTATTTGAAAATTCTTATCGGTTAACTAGTTTTTTTTATCGATAGCATCATTTTTGTCATATTGACAGGAAGAGATGAGAGCACCTGTAAAGAAAGTAACCAGGATATTTGTGGCCAGAATTCCACCCTCTGTGGATGAATCAACCTTTCGGAGGTAATTAAGTGCAATATATGATCTTGGTAGTGCTGTCTCTTTTTTTTTTCCTTTTCTTTTTGCTCCTTATTCTCTGAACATGATTTCTCAACTCTACTTGACAAAACAATGGCTTTGTTTGTTTGAGCTGCCTAATCACGTTCAATGGATAAAGAAAAAATTATTACATGTTTTGTCATCTATGTGAGAAATTAAAGTAACAATCAATATATTCTTCTTCACAGTCATTTTGCAGAGTATGGTGAAATAACAGATTTATACATGCCAAAGGTACTCTCTCACTCTGTATTTGTTCAAGTGTCTACGTTAGGCTTATGGTTGCATGTTGACTTAGTAGCTTATTTGTTAGAATTTATTAGATTATTATTAAGCATGTGTTTCACAGGATCAAGCGTCAAAAGCTCACCGTGGAATTGGCTTTATCACCTTTGCTAGTGCAGGTCAGTTTATACTGTTCCTGGCTTAGTGTCTTTCAGTGTCTGCATCAAACAATTTGCTTGTTTCTGTTTGACCAATGGTATATTTTATTCGGTTTCTTCAAGCTATATTCTTGTCTGCTTTTCCAATTGAAAATACCAGTTGTTCAGTTAAGAATCACCCGTTACTCTTTCGAAGTTTGTTTTATAAACTGGTTCTTTCCTCCTCTCTTGTTATGTCCGACAGTGAGATACTTGTTTTACATGTACAGGTTCTGTGGAGAATCTGATGGCTGATACCCATGAACTAGGAGGATCTACTGTAGTAGTTGATCGAGCAACACCCAAGGCATGTCATCTCACAGCCTTTTTTTTACAGTTTACCTGTTATACCACCCAAAAGTTCAAAGTTGATCATTTAGTACAGGAGAAATCATGTATTTTTTTCATATTCTATCCCCTGGAAATTTCACATATATACTCAATATATGTGGGGATAATATCATTATTTTGATATTATGTTGACAGGAAGATGATTTCAAGCCTACAGTGAGAATGTCACAGGGGGGATATGGTGCGTACGATGCTTACATATCTGCTGCCACTAGATATGCTGCAGTTGGTGCTCCTACCTTGTATGACCATCCTGGCCCAATGTATGGAAGTAAGTTCGTTTCCTACCAGCAACTTTGATTTGTGGAATTACTCTGTCCTCATGTTGTACTTTTCTCCCTTTATGTTGAACTAGGGGGGGAGTCCAGTCGAGGGATGGGAAAAAAGATATTTGTTGGCAGGCTCCCTCAGGAGGCTACTGCTGATGATCTGCGCCAGTATTTTGGTAGATTTGGTCGAATAACAGATGTTTATATTCCAAAGGTAAAAGTGATGAAATGTCATGTAGATATGATAGATGAATCGAAGCCATCTGATGAAGGTTTGGATGCTCTTATAATGTAGGATCCCAAAAGATCTGGCCACAGAGGTTTTGGTTTTGTAACTTTTACTGACGAAGGAATTGCAGACAGAGTATCTCGTAGGTCTCATGAGATTTGTGGCCAACAGGTACATGGAAACAAGCTTTTATTTTCTTTCATCATACTTTATTGCCACCTTACATCTGAGGCCTGGTTTGTGATACCCTTACTTTAATAATTATAAGAATTTATGCATGATGGGAGGTTAAACAGGCTAAGTACTTTGATGATATGTTAAATTTATCCTGCCATAATAGCCATTTTCCGGTTATGGAAATTAACTCTAGTTCTGAGATTATGCTCTTACACTTATTTAGGGTAGAGAACTATTTTTTACCTCCATGAATTAATTAGAAAACTGAGATTTATTATCTTTACAGCTGTGAATGGATTTGTTAATTCCACTATGCACCAAGGTTGTTATGGACTATATATGCGCTTTTTAATGGCAAAATTGTGGTTATGAATTATGATCTGTTGGAAGATCTTCTGCGATTCATTTAAAAAAGAAAAAGAAAAAACTCTGCAACTAGAGAAAAAGCAGTTTCACTTGAAGATTTTTTTGAGATCATCTTGCAATGACTACAAGATGGTTATATCATGTTAATTAGTCCTATCTGGTTCAAAATTTTTCTACGGATTGAAGGCAAAGTATACATTTATAGGCAAGCCGCAAGCGGTCCTACTCATCTATAGTTATGCCCCATTTGTTTTAATTGTTCTTTCTAACCTTCTATTCTCTGTGAAATGCAATCAAATTTTCATAACTTGTGTTGATTTAATCTCTTATCATTTTACGTCTAAACTTGCTTTTCAGGTCGCAATAGATTCAGCAACACCTGTTGATGACGTTGGCCCTAGTTTCATGATGAATCCTGTTGGACCATTCAGAGGTTTTGGTGGTCCAATGCGCCCCTTCGGTAGGATGTATGGAGGCATGCATTTTGACGATGTGAGTATAAATACACACATGCTCATACACATACTGGAAATAGCCAACTTAAATAATCAACTTGTGACATAGGTTCCCTTTCAAACAAATGTGAACTAATTTTGTAATTTAATCCATTTCTTAGGAGAAGGGAAATCATTTTAAGACAGAAACAACGTTTCCTTTACCTTTTTTGGGTATGGAAAACAAAGTTCCTTTAGTCATTTGCTTACTTTATTATGTATTTCATATTAAGCAGTGGGGTTATGGCTTTGGGAGTACAAGGCCATCGAGAGCAGATTGGCGGTACCGGCCATACTAAGCAGCCATGGAATTGCTGTGAAGATCACTCGGATGTCAACTGTTGAACAATCTCAGATTATTACCCTGATATCATCGTCGGTGATTCTGATTATAAACCATGTAATGTGAGCTATGCTTTTCATAGTGTAGCAAATGTTCCAATTTAAGTATCTAATTGATGTTAAAAATCGTCTCGCACCCTGTCTTTACCGAACTTTGGATTTCAAGTCTCGATTGTTGAGCATATATGCAAATATTTTATTTGTTTATGTATGAAGCTTTTCTCCTTGAGTTCAAAAAGGGTATTTCACCAACTTATAAAACAATATATAGGACCAACCTATTCTGGTTAGTGGACATTGAAGAATATGATAGATGACATTCCCTTAAAAGAAAAAGAATATATATATGTATTACCCTATATATATCACAGCCACAAAGAACAAGAGTTTGAAATCTGCAGTATCCTGAACCATTGAATATAAAATTCTAAGATACTTTACATGACATAGTAGGGAAGCCGAGAAACCAACAGATCTTTAACAAGCAAAAAAAAAAAGGATACAAATACTCCATTGCTAAGATAATAGCTGGTGGAAAAGATTTGAGCCCATGAAGGATCATTTACAAAAAAATTTAGAAACTAGAAACCATGACACGCGAAACAACTGCTGAAATAACTCATGCGGATATGGAAGAATGTAAACTTAGCTGAAGTCTTTGGAATCTGTTCACCCTCTTTGCCTGAAATTGAATTTCTCATCTCTTGAGCTTTAACCTGAGACGTTCTCAGCTTTCTCAAGATCTTGTCCATTGATGATGACCTCTTCTTTTCTAATTTCATCTGGTGGTAAAATACAGAGAAAATGCAGGGGGGAAATTTAATAAGGCTTAAACAATTGGATATAGAAAAAAGATAGACAAAATCAGAGTTCTTGTTTGCATGTGAACCTCTAATTTCCGTATGGCTGCCTCGGCTTTTGCTCTCTGCAGATTCTCCCATGCACTGATCTTTGCTTCCTCTCTTTGCAACCTGCAAAATCAAGTTTTTATTTTTTATTTTTTTTAAAAAAAAGCTCCTTTATGTATGTGACACTTCTATTTCACACAACTACTCCCCAAGTTCTCTTGGATACTAATATTAATGCTCCCCTGAAATCATACAGTTCCATCTAGGGACTCGATGTCGGAAATTTCCTTGGAACATTAAAGACTAGCATTGAATGACAGAACCTAAAGTATATTTCATCCAAGTTTGGATTCCAGGGATGATGTCCGAAAGTTTTGTGGTCCCAAGTCCGAGCTATTGAAAGTTAATGGAACTCTAACCTTCTATGAAAAATGCAGTGATCTTGTTCCCCAATGAAGCTAGTGAAAATTACATTCTACACTTCATCAAGCAAAGCAGAACATGTATTTGTTGGATTTCAAGATTCATATTATGCATTAGTGTTTATTTTGGAATTTTTGTTGTTCTTATAGGATGATTCAGGGCAGAAATTAAGGAAGAATGTAACAAAAACATACTTTGAAATGCTTGTTGAAGCCTCTGAGATGTCCAGGGATAAAGCAGAAGCTGGGGCACTGTTTCGGTAGAAGTCTTCGAAATCCGGCTCGCCTTTCTTGATTCTTCTCGATCCATGTCTTTTTGACCAGTTAGTAACGGTGGCTCGCTTGTCTATCTGCACTTCCCTGATGTCCAATTTAGAAGGGTGATCATTGTCGTCCACAGCAGGAAGAGGAAGGATAGGAGGAGGTGAGTGGCCAAAGGAAGACCTCTCTCTCGGAGATGAGAGGTTGCTACTCTCATCTGGGCTCATTTGTGTCGCCATATCCCTCCGCGAAGCTACACGATTGATCATTATTTTGGCATCCTTTATTTCATCAAGTTTCTCATCTGCAACAATTTGATCCAACATCAGAAGTTTGAAGCCAATATGACATGGAAACTAACCCTTCCATCTAAATCATTCCTGTTGCAACAACAAGGCTCTATGTTTCTCGAACTCGGATACTTAAAAGAGAAATGAAGGGGGAAGCAACATAGCTAAAGCTAGCATATGATTCTTCTGCACTCTGGGTTCAAAGTTTCCCTTCCAGATGCATCTTTAAGAACTTCATCATTTACAATTAGTCATTACAGATTACATATTTAACAGAACTGTGATGGATTGTTCTTTAGCTTCCATAATCAGATCAGCAGATAATTCTCTGCCTAGGTTGAAATTGCAAGCAAATGATACTCAAAACAAAGAAAGAACAGTGATTACCTTGAGAGCTTGGCAATGAAGACTCACTAACCAAATCTGACCATCCAGCTACAATAGCGGATCGTGCCTCATTACTATCACTCTGCACCATACAAGATTGCTCACAGTCACCATCTCCGCCAGCTGCGGCGGATACGGCAGCTCTACAACCAACATAATGAACGGAAACCCCATCAGCCATCAAAACCCCTGTAGAAAATGGAGAGCCCGCCATCAAATTCCTCACACTTCCACTTCCACCACCGCCAAGTAAGTTCATGGACGGCGAGCCATTAGAGTAGAAAGCAATCCCCGGAGGCACGATCGGCCCACTTTTAGACTTGGGCCGCCTCTGATACTGATAGTTTACATTCTTGCTAACACCATAACCCAAAACGGGGCTACAAATCCACCTCTCGGCATCTTCCCATTTGGAAGGCAAAGTCCTCCCACTGTAAAAAGGCGTCAAGGATGAAGCACTGATATGTCTTCTGCTAGCGCCATTGCTGTTAGCCGAAGAACGCGGCACTCGCTCGGAACTCCACCCTTTTTGACTCACCACCACGCCATTATCACGGTAATCCGAAGCTCCTGGGCTCGGAAAAGTACCCAGATGGCTCAAAGAAACAGACCCTTTCTTCATTTACTCTCTCAATCACCAATTCTTCAACACAAACAACAAACCCAAAGAGAGAGTCTTAACTCTTACCCTTTTAGCTTATCTTTACACTGCCACAAGGAGCTAAACTTTGAGCAAAAAATATTGATTTTTTTGGTTTGCTGGCAAGGATGTCTAAAAGGGTCATTGAGAAAATGAAAGAATTTGTTTGAAAGCTGATATTTTTACCGTTCTTTGGCCTTTGCAGCTAAAATTATCATACACCTATTTTCTCCACTTTCATCTTTTTGTGGGGTTAATTTATTTTTCTGGGAAAGCTACCCATTTTCTTGGGTACAAAGATTTGTTTGCATCTAAGACAAGCCTCATGAAGGGTGTTGGGTTCATTGAGATTGGAAAATTCCAAAACACTGCATCAAATCATTGAATACAAAAGCTAAGAATGTTATTTTAAACAGGCTTAAAACAATGCTATTTCATCGTTTTCTGCATATTCCTTCTTTCTTACTACTTGATAAAATCTCAGATATTCAAGTAAAACCGCACGGATAAGCCAACAAAAAAGCCACCCGGAAAAAAAAAGAGTATTAGTGAATCTATATCAGCAATAACCAATAAGAACATGGAGACTTTATATATAGAGTTTGAAGGGTGTATATATACAGAAATTAAGAATGCTCTGCATTTAAATCTCTGTTTGTGTTGCTGGTTTTCATAATTTATTTAGAGAAATTGATCTTTAAGGGATTGAAGATTTGTGGATCTTTACCTTCAAGAAGAAATAATTGAATTATGTGATTGCCAAAAGTAATAGTAATAATTGAAGTATGTATGTTTGATTTCTTTATTCAAAAACAAAACCTTGGAATCATATCCGAAACAGGGCGGATCCAAGGTCTGGTCCCTCTCGGTTTCTTCAAATATTTTAAGTTGCTGTCTTTTTTTAATTTCAAAATATTTATAATGTAAACATAAATTAATCTTTTTTGTTCATGATAAAAAAAATTAATCCTTTTTGTTTTTTTTATTGTCAACACGTTGGCAAAAGGTTAAAATTTTGGGTCCTTAACTATCTATTATTGTATAAATTATTTTGGATCCTTTTAAACTTTTTTTTATCATAGGATCCTTTTTAACTCGAATCTTAATTCCTGTGGTTTTTACTTTTTTATTTAAACTGTGATTTTAAGTTTTAAGAGTGTTTTTAATTCATGTAAAATTTATTTTAATATGAATAAATTTATTTTTAATTCATGTAAAATTTATTTTAATAAGTTTTAGTTTTTAGATTTTTTTTGTTAATATATTTAGATTTGAGTTTTAATATACATGATTTTATCATATTTATTTAATATTTATATTAATTGTAGTGTCTCACTTGTTTTGTAGTTAAGCCTAAGATATTTAATAATGTTGTATTTCTAATGAATCAAACTCGAAACATTTGGTTAAGCTTAGACAACTCTAATCAATTAATCCAAATGCTTGATGGTCATATCCATATATATTATAGTTCATATATATTCTGATTAGAAATTTGATTATGCATTATAGCAATTGATTCTTATTATAATTATCCAAATACATTTTTATTCAAAAAAAAATTATCCAAATACATTCATTATTGTATTGTAAGTTCTTTCTCAAATTTACCTTGTTAATCATATGGAAAAGAAACGTTTAGAAGTTTGTTCAATCCCTTCTCTTGCTGTGACTAATCATTTCAAAAAAACGAGTTTAAGAGCTAAGATTTAATGTTAAACAACATAGAAAATGTAAATTAATTTTGGGAAACTTATTGGAGAAATTTTGAGATTAAAAAGCAAGGTTTGGCCCTGAATATAACAATAATAAAGTGTGGTCCATTGAGTTAAATTTGTAGCAGCTGATGCCCATTGCTGAATGCTGAGCGAAGGATGTAGACATCCACTACATTATTAGTAGCGTTACTATAATAATACTCCATATATTTAAGGGCATTATAGACATTTCATGTGCTTCCCATTCCACGTCATGTTATTGCACCCCTTTCTATTTTATCTGTTTCTGTATTCACCATTTGCTTTAACTGCATGCATCTACCCATTGGAGTTACGATGAATGATATAGATATTACTAAAAAGTTTAAGGATAGAGGCGTTTAAACTTCGGTTTTAATCGAATTAATTAATTAAATTAATTTTTTTGGTTAGTCAATTAATTTTAGGTTCGATCGGTTAATGATTAATGATTTTTTTAAACTTCGGTTATCGATTAATTAATCAAAATTTTTATATATTATATTATATATGTTACATATATTTATTTTTGGTCATTGAACTTTTAAAAATGATAAAATGATCATTCATTTTTTAAATATATTATAAAGTGGTCATTAAACTTTATCAAATTAGCACAAAATGATCATTGAATTTATTGAATTATTAAAAAAACGATCAATAAACTTTTCAATATTTATCAATAACTTATAACGTGCAATGAATCAATGACCATTTTGTAATAGTTCGATAAGTTTAATGGATGTATTATAACTCCTGAAAGTCTAATGGCTAAAAAGATCATGTTTACATAGTTTAGTGACCATTTGTATAATTTAACCAAAATTTTGTAACAAATTTCGGTTAATTCGAAAAACGACCCAATTAACCGAACTTTTTTGATTCAGTTAAAAAATTTTAAAAAAAAAACTTCAGTTCGATTAACAGTTAGTAAAAAAAAATCGGCTAAATTTTTTTTTGGTAGTTTAGTTCGGTCGGTTAACCGAACCGACCGATTGAACACTCTTATTTTATAAATAATTTTGTTTATGTAGTAATTTTTTTGAATAACGTCTATGTAGTAATTCTAAATTAGTAATAATGTTATTTCTAAAATTATATTAATCTGACTTATATAGTCTTTTAAAAATCATTAGTGTTGTTAAACTCTGTTTATGTGGCTCCTATCTACTTCTACATTATTAGTTTTTGTCAATTGTTTATCCATGTCAATGATGGTAAGTTATTTATGATGACATAATAGTATGAATAAAGAGTTTTAGAATAAATTATTTATTTTAAAATCACATTAATTGTACTATCATGTCATTAAATTGACTCGTCATCATCTTATTGGAGAATAATAAATTATTAAATTTGTAAAAAAATAATAATTTATTAGAAAAAATGACACATAAATATATTAGTTCAGACGTTGATAATTATTTAAAGACGAAATGTATGATATAAACAAAAGGCGATTGGCGATAATGATTATGTTAATAACAACGGTCAAAAGCCGAGATTATTACAATTTATGATTTAAGGTTAAATTGATGAATTAAAAAAGAGGCAATATACTGTTTGAAAATACATAGACTAGATTGATACAAATAAAAAAAAGAAAGGTAGCATTATTGATTTGAGATTATTACAATAAAAAAATTAAAATATATTTTATTTTTTTAATATAATAATAATAATAATAATAATAATAATAATAATAATAATAATAATAAATTCAGCTTTTAGGTTGGGTCAGGGCCGAAAAGGGCTCGATCCATGAGAGATCTAATGGCCATATTTATTTTGAACATTTTCAATCCATAAGATTAAGCATTGTTGTGGAATCTTTATATATATATATATATATATATATATATATATATATGGGTTAGGATCAACTTACACTGTGTAAAACTCAATTACTTTTACACTATTTTTGGACCGTTGGATGATGGTAATTAATGGCCCAGATTATTTCCTTATTTTTTTTCCCAAGTGATAATCTTCACATTTTTTACTGTTAATCTCATCCATACATTTCACTCATCCAATGGTCCTAGATTGGTGTAAAACTAAATGAGTTTTACACCATGTAACTTGATCCCATCCCTATATATATATATATATATATATATAGGGTGGACAAAAATACCTGACTCGGTTGACCTGACGCGATGACCCGAACCTAAAAATGCCGGGAAATTTTTCGAAAAAAATTATTCGACCCGAAAAATTTCTTGGGACACGGGCCGAAAGTTTTCCCTTACCGGGTACCCGACCCGACCCGACAAAATTTAATATATATTTTTTATATTTAAAATTATATTTTTATTTTATGTTTCTTAATATTTTTACTCTAAAATTAAGTTTAAATCTCTAATTTTTTTATGTTTGTATTATATTCTTTTAACTTTTAAGTTTATTTTTTTAAATATTTTTGTGTTTAACATGTGATTTTTTTATTTTAGAATTTAAAAAAATAAAAAAAGAAACTAGGTACCCGAGTACCCCGGATATAATGGGCCGGGACACGGGCCGCTTAATGAGGTACCCGGATGAACCGGGTACCCGATAATGCTCACCCCTATATATATATATATGACTCTAGAACGGGCGACACACATTGCTGCATACCAATAACGCAATACATTATTGTACACCATTAAATTTTTTATTTAACAAGCCATTAATATTTGTTTTATAATATTTTTAATTAAAAATATTAGAATCTAATGTTTTATCATACACAAACTCTAACCTCAATCTCATTTTTTTTCTTTTAACGTCGCCACTGTTGTTGGAACAAATCATCTGCTCCTAAGTATATCCCTTTATATATCCCACACTAAAAAAATATTGAAAAATTAAATTTTAAACTTTAACCATAAATTCTAATTTTAAATTCTAAACCCTGTACTTTTAAAAACATATTCTTTAAACTTTAATCATAAACCATAATTTTAAATCCTAAATTCATTTTTTTTAAAATGATGTGGGAAATGAAGCATAATTAAGGGCAGACCGTTGACCCTTCTTCGTTTTACAAATGAAGTAAGATCAATTCTAGCCGACTGCTCTTATTCTTGGATACGACTTAAAAACAATAAATAACCAGTTCGTATTTCAAATGAAAATTAGCAGAAGCTTTATATATATATATATATATTCGGTTTCTTTTACGATCAATATAAATAACATTAATCTATGTTCTATGCGTACTCTCCAAGCTCGCCATCATCGGCATGCTTCTATAATTAATACATTAAGGGCGTGTTTGGTTCACGGAATGAAAGATTACCTCTAGGAATAAGATTCCTGAAATGTAACATTACCTCGCATATTACTGAGAATGTTACATTACCTTGTTTGGTTTATTTGGTAGAAATGTAAGATTATTGTGTTTGGTTAGAGGTAAATAAGATTATTTGGAAGTGAAATTTACTAAATTGACCGTGTATTATATTTTCTTTTTACATGTTAAACTTTCAATATTAAATTAAAAATATATGCTCAAAAAATTGTAGAATTATTTTTGTTACACGATTTAAATTTTACAAAAATAATATATTAATCATATTATTAATATAATTATTAAATTATCTATTTTTAATAAAAATATAATTTATATTTACATACTCTTTTTACCTTTTATTAAAATATTTTTGTGAATTTTTTAAATGCTTAACTATTAATACGTTAAATTTTTTATTACTTGTGACAGATTGTCAAGTAAATTAAAGTAAATAAGTTGTATACTATTGATAAGAATTTATATCATAAGTTTAATCTGCTAAAATATTTTATAAGATGATAAACATCTTATAAATAAAAGAATATTGTGTGAAAAATATTACCTCTTAACTTATTAATTTACATCACACATATTTAATCATCTAATTAAATTAAATAAAGGATCTATGTGAACAAAATTCATTAACTTGGGGTAATATGGTCCAAATGGTGGGAATTGACAAATACGTAAGAAAACTAAGGAATCACATTACCACCATTTAATGAAAAAAAGCTACTGTTGGGAATACAATATTACCACTTGAAGGGAATGCTTCCTAACCAAACGTGGGTATCTAATTCTGGAAAAAATCATTCCCCCAAGTAATGATCTTTTTCATGAACCAAACGCCCCCTAAGAAGTTAAGATATATTTTGGTAAAGCTTAACTTTTTTTTTTATATAAGTTACTATTTATAGTTATGATATATTGTTTAATATTTCTATTCAAATGATCAAGCGGATTTTTTAAATGTGTTATATTTTGATACACTTGTATAAATTTTTTTTACACCATTCATATTTAAGCTATAAAATCTAAAATCTAAATTCCTAACCCTAACAACTTAAAACCTCAAACTCTAAACTCTAAATTTTAATCATAAACCCTAAATTCTACACCATACAAACTAAACCTCAACCTAAATCCCTAAACCCTAAAATTAAAAAATATATAAACGTATTTTCCTTTTTAAATTTATTTAAACCTAAAGGATTATGTTTTGATACACAAGTTGTGTAAAAAAATTTAACAACCCTTCATATTTAAGATATAAAATCTAAAACCTAAATCCATAACCCTAACACCCTAAACTCTAAATTATAATTCTAAACCTTAAATTCTACGCCCTACCACCTAAACCTCTAAACTCTAAATCACAATCTAAATCTTTAAACCTTCAAATTATAAGGATTGTGTAAGCTTATGTATCAAACTATTTTTCAAACCTAAATCTTATTTGAACCAATACTTTTTGATAAAACAAAAAACTTGGTTCAAATAGGATTTAAAATATTTTTTATTAATTAACAAGTGTGATGAATTGGTAAGACACATTGCACTATCAAGAAGAAGACGCGAATTTAAATATTGGAGATTATATTATTGAGAGAGACAACCTCGCACCCCAAACATGGACCATAAAACAAACATACATATTATCAAAAAAATAAATTTTTATTAGATAACGATGAAAATATTATTACACTTCATGTAAGATATTTAACAAAGCCCTTAAACTACTCAACATTAAGGTCCCAATAGTGCTCGTAGAAAGTTTCTTTTAGGGCAACAAAAAGTTATTTATTAATTTTAAGATTTATTATTTAATATGTAGATGATAAAGTTTTTTACGCTAACGATCTTAATCCATCATCATCACATTTTCTCAATTAATATTTTAAATAAATAAAAAAGAGCATATGATTAGGGATGGCAAATGGGCGGGGCGTGTGCGGATACCCCCTCTCCCATCCCCATACCCACCTAAAATTTTTATATCCACCACCTACCCACTACCCACGACGGGTATAATTTTCAAATCCACACCTGCCCACGTGGGTATATTCTTAAATCCATCCCCACACCCACCACCCAATTGGATACCCATTACCCATCTCGTACCCGCCTATCCGCCCCGGTGTAAATCAGTTCTTTAATTTACTAAACAATCAACACTGGTTTACACCGGTGTAAAACAGTTCTTTAATTTACTAACAATCAACACTGTTTTACACCAGTGTAAAATAGTTCTTTAATTTACTAACAATCAACACTGTTTTACACCGGTGTAAATTACAAGTAATGGGGTAAAGATTATTTTTACCTAAATTTTGGTTAAATTACAAGTAATATCCTATAAAATCTTAGGATTTATAAAATAGTTTGTGAAATTAGATCTAAGTTCATAATGGTCCAAATTTTAATATGGCGGGTAGTGTGCGGGGCGGGTGGGGCGGGTGTGGTATTAAATCCACCACCTACCCACTACCCGCGGCGGATATGACTTTTTAAATCCACACCCGCCCATTACCCACCAAACTCATACCCATCCCCACCCCAACTGGGGCGGGTGCGGTGTGGAATCCGCAAAACTGTACCCGTCTGCCATCCCAACACATGATAGTTGATTAAGTTCGTTTATGGAGAAAAAAATAAATTTTAGAGTAAATTATGTAAATCTCACTAAAGTTTACTCTTAAATCTATTTTGATTACTAAAGTTTCAATACATTCAATTTATTCAATAAAATTTATATATTGAATGTTTTTTTACCTTTGTCCCCATATATAAATTTCTTTAAAAAAATTAGTTTATTTTTAAATTTATCCTACTTTTAAACATTTATATTTTATCTCCAACCCTAAATATTATAAACTAACTTAACTAACATTATCCCATCGTAGTAATGGTAAGCGTTTAAACTAGGCACAAAGTGGCAGCCCAATGCTTAAAAAGATGGTCCACTTCAGGTGGATATGAGTAATTTCAGTGGCATTTAACAATGAACCGACTCTTTGATTAATCAAAACAATGACCGACTTTTGACCATTAGAAATTAAAAACCTAATAATTGAAATCCAAAGTTGATTACACGTGAAAATTACTTAAATTAACTATTATTTTTTTAATATTTTCAATATGATTCTATAATAATATCTGTTTAATTGTAATTCTAAATAAAACTTATATCTCATAAATAAAATTATTCAAATTTAGGAGTTAAATCTTCTACGAATAATAATATTTTTTTATTAGAATTATCCATTAAGTTCACATTAATTATTAACTTTAATAGTATTTAATGTTGAATCAAACCTAACCTATATTAAAAACGAATATAATAAAATTGAGGTTCATTAAACTTATCTTTCGGGGTGAAAAAATTTAAAGGAAAATAGTGATTGGGTGAAAGCGAGTACCGGCGGTGATTGGGAATTTGGCGTCACGGGTTACACGAGTCATGCAACACTAATAGAGTGAAGGTGAATAAGAGGAATTAATGATGGCTGCGGCGGTGGGTAATCAAGTGTTGAATTTTTGTGTGTGAAAAATATAGCATCATACTTACATTGGAAGTGTCTATGGCAATGTTTCGATCGACATGGGCAGGTTGTAGATGTTTTCATTCTGATCAAACAAGCGTGGGGTGGTTCTTTTTTTTGGCTTTGTGCGTATGTGTTATGAGGAGGACACTGAGAGGGTGATTAAGCGATTAAATAGCTTCTGGCTATATGGATTCAAAGTGCAAGTGTCTTTTGCAACAAGAGATGTGTGAAATTCATACTGAAAATGAAAATTATCGATGAAAAAAAGTTTAAAAACCAAGATGAAAAAATGCGTTTGGTACAGATAATTGAGGATTTGGATAAAGTTGTAATTTTGTAAAATTGTGCGATGGGGTGGTGTAGATGAACATAGGGGATTGCATCGTTGTTCAAGGAATTGAAGGAGGCTAATTTGACTGAATTTTCTCTAATGCGTATTACGGGAGCGCGGGTTTTTTTATGTTTGACAAAATGGTAGAGTGGTCATCTGATCTAGACAAAGGCGATCGACGAATGTGGTTAGTGATTAGCGGTTTGCCGATGCATGCTTGGACGCGTGATACATTTGCCAATGTCGTTGCAGTTTGGAGAAAATTAGTGTGTATTGAAGACATTATGCTTGAACCAATTTTGTTTAAAAGGGGATTTCATCGTTCTTCAAGGAATTGAGGGAAGCCAATTTGATTAGGTTTTCTCTAATGCGTATTGCGGGAGCGCGAGCTCTTTTAATATTTGACAATGTAGAATCTCATCAAGCGACACTCAAAAAATACGGGTGGAATCATTGGTTTGAAAAAGTGGTAGAGTGGTCACATGATCTAGACAAAGGAAATCGACAAGTGTGGTTGGCAGTTAGCAGTTTGCTGATGCATGCTTCGACGTGTGATACGTTTGTAAATATCGCTGCAATTTGGGAGAAATTGGTGCGTATTGAAGACGATATGTTTAAACCAGTTTCGTTTAAAAGGGCTAAAATTTTAATAAAGACAAAGTGTATGACCTAAATTGACGAGACTGTAAACCTCTATATGAGAGGACATATTTTTTTTTTTGCATTCGAGTCTATGAAACAAAAATAAAGAGTGATAAAGGTGTTTGCTATTGTGAGGAGGTTAGTTTCACGGATGATGGTGTTGAAAAGAAAACTGAATGTGAGATTAAGACGAGAGGTGAGGAACATTTGACATTATATATGGAGGGACAAAAACATGTTAGTAATACATATGTTTTAAAACGATATCCTTCTTTATTGATAAAAAATTCGGGTGTTAGTGCTACAGACAATCAAGTAGAGATAGTGTGGAAGGAAGATGTTTTATGAGAGGAGGATCGCCAAGTGAATTTACGGGTGGTTGAAGTGCTTTTTGGCTCGAGTAATTGAATGACCGATGAAGAGGTGGGTATGATACAATGAGATGAGAATACACAACAGAGACCATCTGTCAGTTTTACAAAGAACAATGATGTATGACTAAACTATCATGTGGGCATCATTGGGAATGACATGTCTTGTAAAGAGCAATTTGTTGGGCCGTGTGACATTGAGGTTGTGGCTTCAGCTTTTGAGTTGAACTCTATAACACCAATAGATCGTGAGATAGCCAAACACAAATTAGAGAAAAAAGGGCAAGGACAACAAAAAAATTCGGCTAAAAGTGAAGGGGTGGTAAGCGCTTTGCTAATGGCTTCTGCTTTTTTCAATAGACAACAAGAAATTTTCAGAGAGGCCTGAGAGACAGTTAAACTAGGAGATTTAATTAGTGCAAAAATTATTGAGAAAGAAGATGATATTATTAAAGATATAACTCGGTTGATTGCGAAACGAGAGGGAAACCTTTAAGGTGGAGTTGCAGATGTTGTCTTGAAACGTCAGGGTTTGAAAAGACTATCGTGAGTTAGCGGTGTTGGAGTCACCGATGGTGACTCGAGCTCAGACTGTTCTTCATAATGGTATGAAACGTAAAGTGCATGCATTAACAGAGTTTGTGTTTTTATCTCCGAAAGAGAATCAAGCAACCGTAAAACTTGAGACGTAACAGGAAAGTATTCTGAGGATAGTGATTTAAAAAGTATGGCTTTCAAATATTTTTGATTTTTTTCATCGTCACCGGTTTATGCATCTGGCAGCTTTTTGTGGATATGAAAAATTTTATTGCTTGTATTTATGCTCATGGGAATTCTAAATAGCCTGAAGATTGGAGTTCATGTTTCGATTGAAATGCATGTTTTGTGGGGCTACCTTTGTGGTGTATGATAGTCGTTGTGGTGATATGATAGTTAGGAGTTGTGACATTGTTGTCGTGTGTACTCTTTAGTATTTCGTTTCGTATAATATTATCGTGTGTACTCTTTTACTCCACCATAGGTTTATATCTCATTTTGTATGATTCTATTCTTCAATACAATCATACTTAATTGAGGATAAAAAATGGCTTAATGTCAAAATAAGTGCCCAAATTATCCTGTTTTTCCTGCTTAAGTGCCTAAACTATTTTTTGCGCCTTTTAGGGGCTCGGACTATCATATTTTTTTCTTTTAGGTGCTTAAACTATTTTTTGCTCCTTTTAGGTGCCCGAACTATCATTTTTGCCCCTTTTAAGGTCAAATTGTGTCACCTATTTTGGCAAAAAAATAATAGTTTGAGCACCTATTTTGATAAAAAAAACAGATTGGGCACTTAAAATGGACACAAATTAGTTTAGGCATCTAAAAAGAAAAACGAGATAGTTTAGACACTTAAAAGTAACAAAAAAATAGTTTAAACACTTAAAAAATGAAAACATAATAGTTTGGACACTTATATTGATATTAAACCATAAAAAACAAACTTCTCTTTCGGATTAGTAGATTTTATGTAGCTTGCAACCTATGAATTCAGAATAGTTGTCGAGAATTGCCAATTGGATTGAAAATGACAGAGATTTATGTAATAGAATTGAGCATGGCGTTTGGGATTTAATCACTTGGGAGCTTTATTTTCTCGACCAACAAACAATCTCCTCCACTAAAAATGATCTGAAGTGGAAGATATATTTTATTAGAGCAACACAGAAGCACCATATAAACGGGAACATGTGTCAAGATTTTCATCCCTTGATAGTGCTGTGGGAGCTTCAGGTTCTGCCACGTGGATTTTGGAATCCCCACAACCTGTGCATGTCGCACCACCTATTGTTCAGGTTCATGAGCGAGTGGCTTCAAATTCTCAAGCCATTTCCCCTCTTCTCCCTCCATCACAGCACTTGTGCAGTTCTCCGATCTGGAAATCTGTTCACTCTGCTTTCTTTCTTACCTTCCTAAACCAGAAATTGTTTTCCTTCAACAGAATTTCATTGCTTTTCTGTTTATTTAAACCAACAAGGTTCTTTCCTTTTTGGTGAAACAATGGCTACTACTTTGTTTCAAAATCCTTCACCAACTGTTTTCACAGGAACCCAGTTTCCAGTTTCCATTTCCAGATATGTTTCAACAGAATCATCGCCTTGTTTACACTGTAATCACCATTTCAGAAGCAAAACAAGTAAGCAAAACAAGGGATTTGTACAAGTCAAAGCTACAGTGGCTGATGGTATCCAAAGTGTTTCAAACACTGCTGAGAAGAAGGAATTTGATGGGAATCAAGTGGAGAAGAAGAAGAAGCTGAGGATATTGGTTGCTGGGGGTGGGATTGGGGGATTGGTCTTTGCATTGGCTGCAAAAAGGAAAGGTTTTGATGTGATGGTGTTTGAGAGGGATTTGAGTGCTATAAGAGGTGAGGGACAATATAGGGGTCCAATTCAGATTCAAAGCAATGCATTGGCTGCTTTAGAGGCTATTGATATGGAAGTTGCTGAGAAAGTTATGGAGGCCGGTTGCATCACCGGAGATAGAATTAATGGATTGGTTGATGGGGTTTCCGGAACTTGGTGAGTTGTTACTGTTAATGATTCTTGCTGTAAGTTTTCTCTTTTCCTGCAACTGTTAGAACCAAGAAAGTAGAAAATTTTGTGGTTGTTATAGTGTTGAGGCTCATGTGGTAAACTACTAGGGGAGACGCTGTTGAAAATTTGTAGATGTTATCACACTTAATGATACATGGTTTCAACAGGTACATCAAGTTTGATACGTTCACCCCTGCCGCAGAAAGGGGGCTGCCGGTTACAAGAGTTATTAGTCGGATGACTTTGCAAGAGATCCTGGCTCGCGCGGTCGGCCAAGACCTAATTTTTAATGAGAGTAACGTTGTTGATTTTGAAGATGATGGGAATAAGGTAATATGAATCGGTCATAGCCTCATAGGTTAAGATGGTCTGTCTCCTTAACAATCATTGTAGCCGAAGGAAAGCATGAAATGTTATTTTCTTCTAGTGTTCAGCAAACTGGTTTTACTGCTAATTCCTTTTTGTTGACGTTTATTTTTTGTAATTCTGTAATTTAAAAGTTCAGGTCACTGTTGTTCTGGAAAATGGAAAGCGGTATGAAGGTGATCTTCTGGTTGGAGCTGATGGAATACGGTCGAAGGTACGATTTTGTTTAATCTATTTATTCACGCTGAACATAATCTTTGTCTGTTTAGATGCTAGACTGTTAGCGACCTGGTCTTAAGCTGAATCAGTTGCTATCATACTAAGAGAACTCAGGAATGGGGAAACATGAATTGACTGCAAAGAGATTGAACTGTTTGGCCCCTTGGTACCAACAGAAAACAAAACTAGAAACTAAGCCTTAACTCCAGAGTATAAACTTAGGTCAACTACATGCATTCTTTTCATTTAGTTTGCCGTAATTGAACCAATTAAAGATCTAAATGCAACACGAAGTTTTCACTCGTAGCGGCACTGATTGCTTGTGACTAGTGTTTAAAACCTTGAAGTGTTGAAGTGATATCTTAGTTTGTGAATTTTCTTTTCCAGGTGAGGACCAACTTATTTGGGCAAACGGAAGCTGTATACTCAGGCTACACTTGCTATACTGGTATTGCAGACTTTGTGCCTGCTGATATCGAATCTGTTGGGTATGTTCCATATTGTTTTGCTAATATGATTGACCTTACGACTTTACATTTTGTTTTGCATGATACCATTAGAATGCATTGGGTTCTTGATACTTGTAGCTACTTATGTTGAAACTTCACCTTTGAAGGTACCGTGTATTTTTGGGACACAAGCAGTACTTTGTTTCCTCGGATGTTGGAGCTGGAAAGATGCAGTGGTATGCATTTCACAAGGAATCACCTGGTGGTGTGGATACCAATGGTAGATAACCTTATATGTTTTATTTGTTAGAATTCAGTATGTAAGTCAGCAAAAAGTTTGAAAGAGGCTTCGGTTGCCATGGATTTTTCTTTATGGGTTTTCATTTCAAATGTGTACATCTGTTAAATTTTCAACCAATAAGAGTTTTCATACTGAATGTTCCCAACTTATGTTAGCTTGTCGATTCTAAAACTGGTTTCTAATGTTTTTGCTTTCTTTTTTCATCCTTATGCAGGTAAAAAGGAAAGGTTACTTAAAATATTCGAGGGTTGGTGTGATAATGTGATAGATTTGATAGTTGCTACTGATGAAGATGCGATTCTTCGACGTGACATATATGACCGGACACCCTCCCTAACATGGGGAAGGGGGCGTGTAACCTTGCTTGGGGATTCTATCCATGCAATGCAGCCAAATATGGGTCAAGGGGGGTGTATGGCCATTGAGGTATGACTTGAAAACCCATTGTGTTGGCAGTTCCTTCTTCCCCAAACTTAAGCGTCACTAAAGATAAAATGATGTTCCAAGTACTGTTGGTAGTGTAGTCTAATATTATCTATTATGCTTTCGGATCAAATAATAAGGATGCCGGGTTGTCTTAGAGAATCCAATGCCAAATGAACAATTTTCCCCCTTCATCTTTGCAGGATGGGTACCAATTAGCCTTGGAACTTGATAAGGCATGGAATGGAAGTGTCGAGTCAAAGACAGCTATTGATGTTGTATCTTCTTTAAGGAGGTATGATAGCATTTTCCTTTATTTTTCCTAAATAGTGGAAAGGATCAAATATTAGAAAAGGGAGGTCAGAACTGCATGTATAATGGACTTTTTTTTTGTCTTCTTCAACTCAAAACTGACTGACTGAATTCTCAGCTATGAGAGAGCTAGGAGACTCAGAGTTGCGATCATCCATGGAATGGCGAGAATGGCTGCAATCATGGCTTCAACTTACAAGGCTTATTTAGGTGTAGGGCTAGGACCATTATCGGTAAGAATCCATTTTAAGCGAGCAATGATCTAAAGTCAACAATTATGCAAAGTCTGCATGCATGATCACCATGGACACTCTTTGCAGTTTTTGACAAAATTCCGGATCCCACATCCAGGAAGAGTTGGTGGTAGATTTTTCATCGACTTGGCGATGCCGGTAATGCTCAGCTGGGTTTTAGGTGGTAACAGGTTAGATATTGACATGAATGTTTCCGTCTGCTTATTTCTTTACCTCAACTTCCAAGTTTGTTCGATTTTGGAACATCATTTTAGAAGAAATTCACTTATCTACCATATTTTTCCAAATTTTTTTCTTGGTTTCAAATCTTCCACATCGATCCGATTTCTATGGTACTATTGCTTCTCTTTTTGACAAGACTCGTGTAATGGCACTGTGAACCTCTAGTAAAGAGTTTAGGGTCACAAACTTTTGAAATCTCAAAAGAAATCTTTATATCGGGGAAAGAATGAAACGGGATATAGTAAACCGTCTAAAAGAATTGTCTGACATCTTAGGACAATGTTTCTGAATTCTTCTTCCTTCTAACAACGAAATGACATGTTTGCAGCTCGAAACTTGAAGGAAGGTCCTTAAGTTGCAGACTCTCAGACAAGGTATGTTGCTTTCATCCTACCGCTTCTTCATAAATTGATCTGGGAAATGTTTGAAACATGTGTAAAGTCATTTTTCAGGCAAGTGACCAATTGAGGACATGGTTTGAAGATAATGATGCGTTGGAGCAGACTATTATTGGAGAGTGCGTATCATGGTTTTATATTTGTGAATTCCGGCATATTGTTTGACAATTTATGAAACAGTATAGGCTCTTCTATTTCTTATCTTGTCTGTTTTGCAGCTGGTACCTGTTGCCCGTTGGAGACGAAGTAGTTAACTCACAACCTACTTGTTTAAGTAGGGATGAGAACAAAACTTTCATGATTGGGTATGTATTTGCTCATGTTTTATATAACTGTGTTCCTTTTAAATGGACTTTGTGTTTTCATTTTTTTGGTTCTCGGGAAATGGGTGTTGGAAATCAGGGTACAAAGCTAATTGGAGGGGATTTTCTAATAGAAATATGTCTGTCGCTGTGTAATGGTCATTGCAGGAGTGAAAAGAGCGATAAATTTCCGGAAACGTCAATAGTGATATCTTCGAAGAAGGTGATTTTCAACTGTTTAAGAACCCTGATCTGGAGCTAACATAGTTTCCTCACTTGTTCAACAATTTCATGTTGATTTTTTTCCTGTTATTATTATTTGTTTTCCTAAGTATATCTCTCTCTCAGGTATCCAAAACGCATGCTCAAATCAGCTATAAAGATGGTGCATTCTTCATTGTTGATTTGCAGAGCGAGCATGGGACCTTTATCGAGTAAGTCAATGAGCAGCAAGGAACATCTTTATATATATATATATATATATATATATATATATATATATATATATATATATATATATGCGTGTGTGTTAAATTTCGTGGAGTTTCTCTAAAAACATACTCTGAATGTGCAGTCATGGAGGAAGAAGATCGATGCTGCCCCCGAATGTTCCTACTCGTCTCCGTCCCTCTGATGTTATTGAGTTCGGTTCCGATAAGGTAATAAGTAACATCTATGAATTTACGTTCTATCTACCACTTTTTTCCTAACATGAACTGCGTCTTACATCCCGAGCAATGTTCAGGTAGCACTCCGGGTAAAGGTGATGAGATCGCATCCGAAGATGGCTGAGAATGAAGCTGGTGGAATTCTTCAGGCAGTCTGAAAATTCACGAACCTGTCATTTTCCGAAAACATGACATTGTACAGCATTTATTTACAGTGATGGAGTGATTGAACAATCAACTACATTTTGTAGAACGTTATACAAAGAAATGCCATATACCCCTGCATCAACTCGTTTATATTAAGAATGAATTTGTGAAGATTGGATGGTAGATTTTAGACACGGTATAAATTGCCTGGGGGAAATGTCTGGAACTAATTTACTGACATTGGTCCCAACTTCATTACAAATTCAGTGAACGCTGAACAGTGCGTAGTGCTCATGTCACGTGTTGATCTGATTGAAACCGAAACGAAAACCTTCGATGATCAGCAAAAGAATTTTCTGGAAACTGAACGAAAAGAAAAAGGTTAAAAATTAAAAGAATGTAGGCCTATATTTTTTAGTATAACCCGGATACTCTCATATGGCCATATGGGTATTAACCCAATGTTTATAGGAAAATACTTTGATGCACAAGCTTGTGTAAACTTTAGTTTACACAAGCCCTTTAATTTTAGGGTTTAGGGTTTAGGGTTTTATGTTAGGGTTTAGGGGTTTAGTATGTAGGGTATATAATTTAAGGTTTATGGTTAGAATTTAGAGTTTAGAGTTTAGGGCTTAGGGTTTAGGGTTTAGGTTGCTAGGGTTTTTGATTTAGATTTTAAATTTTATAAAAGGATTGTGTAAAAAAAATTTACACAGCTTGTGCATCAAAATAAAACTCATGTTTATATAGCCTAATAGCCTAACAAACTTGGTATGGTATAACCACCAAGCTGTTAAACAAAACGGTTTAACAACCTCAACAATTTTAATAACGAAAGGGCCCACACACAACCGGTCAAACAGACCCAATACAGTCCAACATTCTCCCCGCTTCCCCACGTCTTATTTTCCCCTCCTCTACCGACGGCCAGACTTCAGCAACACATCACCACAGAAGACTAGCGCACAACCGGATGAACAAACATTTTTTCCCGAAATAACAGAAAATAAGACTTGGATAGGGGTTTAGTGAGTCCATCAGCTGCTTGAAATTGAGCCGGAACATAGTTGACAAAAACTTGCTTGGCCGTGACTTTCTCCCGAACAAAGTGGACGTCCAACTCCACATGTTTCGACCGGGCATGGAAAACAGGATTAGCGGCCATAGCAATGGCAGATGTATTGTCACTCCACACAACCGGAGTAGACAGCAACGGAAGACCCAAGTCAGTGAGCACAGTTTCAACCCAAGTAACCTCAGCGACCGAATCGGCGATACTCCGATACTCAGCCTCAGTGGTGGACCGAGAAACGGATTTCTACTTCTTTGAACTCCAAGCAACAAGACATTCATTTACATAGACACAGTTACCAGTCGTGGAGCGCCGATCATCCAAGCTGCTGGCCCAGTCGGCATCTGAATACGCCACCACAACAGGCGAAGGATGGTCAGATGGTGAGAAGACCAAACCGTATTCCAAAGTTCCAGCTAAATAACGAAGAATATACTTGACAGCATCCAGATGGGCCTCACAGGGTTTGTGCATAAATTGGGCCACTTTATTTACGGCAAAAGTGATGTCGGGCCGCGTATGACATACATATAAAAGTGCGCCCACGATACTGCGATATTCTTGAGCATCGACAATGGGACTACCACCATCAAGGACGAGTTTGGAGGAAGAAACCATCGGTGTGGGAGTAGGTTTGCATTGACTCATACGAGACTTTTCCAACAATTCCATGACAAACTTTCGCTGACTAAGAACAAGAGTATCATTGACTCGGATCACTTCAATGCCAAGGAAGAAGGCTAACTCCTCAAGATCTTTTAACGCAAATTTATCCTTTAACTTCAAGATTATATCCTCCACAATTTGTATGGATTGCCCGGTGACAATAATGTCGTCAACGTACACTATCAAGTAAGTGGCGACACCGTTGTTGTCACAAACAAACAAAGAGGCATCGGCTTTTGACTCACGGAAGCCAATATGCAAGAGGTACAATCGAAGCTTGTTATACCAATTGCGGGGTGCTTGCCGTAATCCATACAAGGCTTTGCGAAGCCTACAAACTAGTTTAGTACCGTCACCACTAGCTTGTTCAAACTCGGGCGGTTGTTGCATATAAACTTCCTCACTAAGCTCACCATTTAAAAACGCATTATTTACGTCGACTTGGCGAAGGGGCCATTTATTCGTAACTGCCACCGCAAGAAGGACATTAAGAGTATTGAACCGAACAACCGGGCTAAAAGTGTCCTCAAAATCTTGGCCCGGTATTTGAGAAAAGCCCTTAGCCACAAGACGAGCTTTGTACCGGGATACTGACCCATCGGGATTCCGCTTCACCCGAAATAACCATTTGCATCCAACACATTTACGATCAGGAGGTAGAGGCTCAAGTAGGGATGGCAAAAATACCCGGCCCCGACCTGACCCGAGGTGCCCCGACCCGACCCGATCGGGTATTTTTTCTAAAATTTCGGGGATCGGGGCGGGGCGGGGCGTGAAAGGCATGAAGTCGGGGCGGGGCGGGTTCGGGTATTTGCTAGAAATTCCCCGCCCCGCCCCGCCCCGGTACATTTTTATATTTTTATATATATTTTTATTATATTTATAAAAAATATCATTTTATTTAAACACTTTTATGAGTTTTAAGCTATTTTTTGTTTTTATTTTGGTTCGTACTTATTGTAAAATTTTGTTAGATGTTGTTCAAATTTTAATATATTCGATTCTAACGGTTAATGATTCAAGTTGATTCTTTTGAATATGTAGTTTAACATGTGGATAATTTAAAATTAGTTTTATTTTATTTTTTTATATAAGTTTGAAGTCATTTTAAACTATAATTTGTGATTGTGGTGGAAGATTGGTCGAATCTAATATTTACCGTCGGCGAAAATTAAATTTTTTTAAATTTTTCGGGGCGGGTCGGGGCGGGGTCGGGTTTAAGGTTTATTGTATCGGGGCGGGTCGGGGCGGGTAAAATAATATTTTAATTCGGGGCGGGGCGGGGTCGGGTATAATATATTATAGGTCGGGGCGGGTTCGGGACGGCCAAAAACCCGCCCCGCCCCGCCCCGCCCCGTTGCCATCCCTAGGCTCAAGAGTCCAAGTACCATTGTCTACGAGTGCTGTATATTCACTGTGAACAGCAGCACTCCACTCCGGAACAACAAGGGCTTGGTGAACAGTATTAGGAACTACATCAGCAAGAGAGGAGGTGTACAACTTGGGCTTGAAGACCCCACACTTGCTACGGGTAAGCATGCCATGAGTATTTGATAAAGTGGGCGGACCAGACGGAACACTGGGCTCACATGGTTCCAACGGACAGGGCTCACCCGGGCTAGGAGAAGAAGGCGGATTCGTTGTGGACAGTAGCCAAGAGGCTAGGGCACTGTCTTGAGCAATCCACGACTCATAGTCATCATTTGGAACCAAAGCACCAGAGGCAGAGCGAACCGTCGCCGGCGGGGCAACAAAGGTGCCATTAAGGAATTTCTCGAGGCGGTGACTGCGAACGGTGAACAAGATTTGTTGTTTCCAGACGAGGAAATTGTGTTCATCCAACAAAACATTAACGCGTTTGTTGGTGAAGGGACGACCAGCACCGGCCGATCCAGATCCAGAATCATCTTCGCCGGAACTAGGAGGGACAGGGCTCGGCATGATCAGAGACAACAGATCCAAAAGAACACACAAAGATCAGAGGAAGGAACAGAAAATCAGATCGGAAGACGAACCGTCGAACGGAAAAACAGATCGGAAGACTAACCGTCGAACGAAAAACCAGAGAAAGAAACCTGGGCGAATGATACCATGTTGATCTGATTGAAACCGAAATGAAAACCCTCGATGATCAGCAAAATAATCTTCTGGAAACTGAACGAAAAGAAAAAGATTAAAAATTAAAAGAATGTAGGCCTATATTTTTTAGTATAACCCGGATACTCTCATATGGCCATATGGGTATTAACCCAATGTTTATATAGCCCAATAGCCTAACAAACTTGGTATGGTATAACCACCAAGCTGTTAAACAAAACGGCTTAACAACCTCAACAATTTTAATAACGAAAGGGCCCACACACAACCGGTCAAACAGACCCAATACAGTCCAACATAACGCACATGCAAAGAAGTACTGTTATTAGTTATTACCCTCAAGAAATGTGCATCACTTATCTTCACAGTTTTGATAACTTGCATCTCCTTCCTACCAACCATTCGAGCTGCATGTTTTCGAGTTCGAAACGGAAATTCGGGTTCGTCTCAGATCTATTTTAGAAGACGAAAACAAAGAGTGATGAGAAATGAGCTAAAATAGCAAACACTTTAGACACAAGAGTCCAAAGTGTTGTTTAATGTGAAGGAAAGTGAGGTCGCTATTTGGAAGATGTTTTGAGAAATCTCAAAGTTTGAAGCACCATCCATTTCCATGCAACGTTATCTTCATGTCCATCTATCTACTTATCTGTGGCATTAAAATCCACATCAAGATATTCACTGTCTCCTTTTGCTTGACAAAAAGCGACCCCCATGTTGCCAATCAGAGCCCCCCTTTTCAGAAACCACAAAGATAAGACACCATCCCACATCACTGCCACTGCCACACTAGACATATTCAGCCTCATTTTATACCTCCGAAAACAACGACACCAAATCAAACCAATTGGTCTAACGCGATAAGACATTAATTCCCTTAAGTAAGATTAAAAAAAAAAAACACTAATATGTGCTTGAGATAAAATCTCAGTGGACTGCAAACAGATGAAGAAATCGAAGAGCTAAAAGCCCATTTCTGATTGATAAAATCCCCACGTAAACGTGTCCCAGTTCTGGAAAAAAAATGGCATTTTCTCTTTGCATTTGCATATGTTATGATCAGAATTCAGATCAAGCATATATGCATGCACTGTGCACATGTTGTCGTTTCTCTTGGTGCAGGAAATTTTTTTAAAAAATAGGGTCCAACACGTGAAAAGCTGGAAGCGGTGAATGGCGGTGGGGGACGATGGCATGTGAACGTACTAACGGTCGGTTCAGGTGGTGGATAGTGGCGGTGGCAGTGACCGTTGGAACATTAAATGTGTGCTATGTTTCAGTTTCACCACACTACTTGAGATAAATATTTATCATTATTTTAACATTGGGTTTGTTTCAATTTTGGTGATAATAAATGTGTTTTGTCAGATATAAAGTATTATTTCCATTTTCCATAGAATTGTAGAGCACATGTGGGAGAGGTGACATGTAAAATATTAAATAAACGTAGTGCACTTATACGGTAGCGTGATAAATTTTTTAAAATAAGCATGATAATTATTGAAAAGCAATGATAAACTGTTTTTATATCATTAATGCGACCTTTGGTTACATAAGTATTAGCATAACAACTATTTTTCATATCATTAATGTCACTTTTAGTTATACAAGTATTAACTTAAAGAAAAACTTAATTGTAATTTTTTTTTGACAAAAAAAACAACTTAATTGTAATTAAGTATTAAAAATTTTCCATAAGTTATAAAGGATACAAATTAAAGTTTAGAATTAAAAAATTAGTTAAAACTCCGTTAGAAAATAATATATCTTCAAAATAAGTAACTATTTTTCTTCCTTTATTCAAATTAAGTCATGAGAATCTAAAGACTAACAACTAAATCAAGGCTCATTATTAGTTTTATACGTTTCTTTGTAGTTAAAGCAACGCATTAGTTAATAGGGGTCGGCCTAAATGGTAATAAGTTTCGTATTATTTAAGAGGGCCTTGAATTTTATGTATGTAGAACAATTTATATATAGAGACTTACCCAGTAAAATTAAATGTGCGATGCGGATCGATTTAGATTAGTTAGAGAAATTAAAAAGGCAACAATCCCTAAATTATCTTAAAACTCAAACTGTAAATTCAAATCACAATCCTTAAATTTTTTATACTCAAATTTTAAACCCTAAATTGAAATGATAATTTCATTCTACATTTCTTTTGGTTATACAAGTATTAATTCAATAAAAATTTAAAATTAAAAAATAAGTTAAAAATTAAATAAAAATAACATCTATTCGAAATAAACAATTATATTTTTTGCCTCAAATTAGAGAAATTATATCATGGGCTAGAAACCACCCACTTCGTTATTTTTTCCATGTCATTAATTTAATAATAGAATAACTTCTAAAAAACAGCTTTTAAAATGACATGGAAAATCTTTAGTGAAGATTCATTGGTTGGAAAAAATGACATAGAAAAATCATAGTGAAGTGGGTGGTTTCATTGGTTGGTTCCATGAATGACGTGGTGGAAATTACACATAATATAATTTTTCCTCAAATTCATAGTTAAAAATTATCAAGTAAAACTACTTTATTTGTTAATTCATGTATTTTTTTGTCAAAAAGAACAACATACTAAAATATAATAAAAATAAATACTCGTAACAAACATAGCATTATTAGTATTATAAATTAAGGTTTGAGTCTTAATTAAGATTTGAGTCTTCTATGTCTCCATCCCTCCTGATATTTGTAACTGTAAAAATGTTATTTTTAAAAACATATATTAATATTTAAAGCATACACAGAGTAGTTAGAAAATGGAACTAAGTCGATTATTTTTTTTATTTTAGTGGAATTGAAGTAATGCATAGATAAAATTAAAAAAATTAATATTTAACAAATATATCAAGATTTATATGACAATATTTGAAATAAACCTAATTGATATCTGAATTTAATTTAATTTAATTTAATTGATTTGATTTTATTATTATTATTTTTGTAAGTTGTATGTATATAACCAAACCACATAGAGCATCGATTCCTGATGTGATCGATGTTTGGATCAATTATAAAACATTTTTTTGATAAAAAAATATAAAACATTTAAAATAAATAAATTCAAACTATCCCATTCACATCTTATGTACGGATCACCATTTTGGACCCCCCATCACGTGGCCTCCTTTTATGTAATAATTCATATGTTGTTCTTCCATATTTCCTCAAATTTCAAATGAACATACGATAAATAAATTCGTATTATTATTTTTATATGGGTAAACTAGAAAAAAATGTGAAGAATTTTTAAGTTGCATTTAATTCAAGGAATGTAAGCTTATTTTTTAGAATAGAATTTTTGAAATGTAATATTTTTTTTAATGGTATAAAGGTGATGATTATAAGGTAGTATATGTTCATACAAATGCGCATACACTTTGTTGACAAAGCGATTTGAACTCGTGTCTCTTATGATGAAATGTAACATTACTCGACACATTATTGTTAATATTGCATTAACTTGTTTGGTTTGTTTTGCAGGAATGTAAGATTATAATATGGATTAATATCATATACACTGGCGGTGGAAACTGAAAGTTTCCACAAGCGCTTAGTTTTAGGGTATAGGGAGTTAGTTTAGGATATATGGTTTATGGGTTTAAGCGTATGGGGTTTGAATTTAGGGATAATTGTTTCAGTTTAAGGTTCAGGGTTATAATTTAGGGTTTACAGGTTAGGGTTTAGTTTTAAGGTAATATGGCGAGGATTTAGGTTTTAACCTATAAACTCTAAATTATATCATAAACCTTAAATTGAAACAACTATCCTTAAATTCTAACCATATACACCTAAATCCATAAACCTTATACCTTAAACTAACTTCATATACCCTAAAACTAAGGCGCTTGTAGAAACTTTCAGTTTCCACCGCTTGTAGAAAGTTTCAGTTTCCACTGCTTGTGTATAAAATATTTATCCTTATAATATTTGATTGGAGAATATAAAATTACTTGAAAGTGACTTTTATCACATTATCATTCTAATGTATTTTCTTTTAACAATATAAACTTTTTATATTAAATTAAAAATATTTGCATAAAAATTCACAAAAGTATCGTTTACACAATCCAAGTTTCAAAAAATCTTTATAATATATTATTAATGTAAATAATATATCAAACAATGTTTAAAAAGTTATATAGATATATTGTATTTACTTTTATAATATATAGTATATAATAGACTTTAAATTGATGTTTTAGTGATTATAATTAATTGTTTAAGTTATTCAAAAAATATTTTAGAATTGACAACTTCATTGTTATAAACTTGAAAGCTAAATTCTCGTGTAAAAAATAAAACTAAAACTCAAGTCAATTTTATGCTGTGATATAAATATGTATATTAAATATTAAAATATTATTTAGTTATGTACAACATTATTTAAATATTAAACTAATATGAAATAAAATGTTTCAATAAAGTTGTACTTCAATAATTAGCTATCTAATTTTTTTATATAAGAATTAAGCTCTCGTTAAAATTAGTTATCTAGTTATATACAATAAGTGGGCCAACAAAAAAGTATTTCAAAAGTATTTACGTCTAAAGTGATGAGAATAACATTCTCATCTTGCCCCCAAAAATTACTATTATTTAGAGTAATCTTTTCTTATCTAGTGGAAATGAGGGTGAACCAAACCTGGGAATAATATTTTCTATTATGATTGAGATGAAGTATACATGATATTATCATGAAGAAAATTAAGTAAGACCGGGTAGGCTCGTATTAAGTACCCAAGACAACTCTAACATGTTGAACTAATGCGTCAATTATGTTATTGGTAATTGGGCTATATTAACAATTTGAATTAACTAATTGAATCTTTTTCCCGGCCAACTGCTCTTTGGCTATGGATGCTTTATCTTCATTTTCTCCTTGACCAACTGATACATGGAGGAATTTATTATAAAAATCGGTTGATTCGGTTAATCGAATTACCTAAAATATATTAACTGAATTTTTTTAAAATTATTAAACAAATTGAAAAATTCGGTTAATTTGGTCGGTTTTTAAATTAACTAAAATTTATTATAAAATTTTAGGTAAATTACACAATTGGTCACTAAATTATGTTAAAATGATATTTTTAGCCACTACACTTTCATTTTATACTAATTTGATAAAAGTTGAATGACCATTTTATATTATATCAATAAATTTAACGATCATTTTATAATTTTTAAAAGTTCAATGACCAAAAATAAATATATGTGATATATATAATAATTTCGATTAATTAACCGGTTTCAAACCGAATTAACCGATAACCGAATTTTTCAAAAAAAATAACCGTTAGCCGAACCTACCTAAAATTAACAGAAAAATTTGGTTCGGTCGACAATTCGGTTAAAACCAAATAATGTACACCCCTAACATTGATGATATAATCCACATAAACGATACTAATAAAATAAAACTTTTAAAACACTACTTAGAATTTATATATAGTAGGAATTGTTAAAAAAAGAATTTATATAGAGTAAAACCCTACAAGTATCCAGTGAAAAAGTGAATAATGTTCATCTTAGGAGATATAGTTTCAAATCGCTATAAGGTGCATGTGCATTGTCAAAGGGTTAAGAATATGTATGGACAAATACTACCTTGTAATCACCTTTAGACTATTAAAAAAATTATATAATAATAATAATAATAATAATAATACAAACAAGTAATAGTATACTTAGAAAATAATAATTATAATAGTACTTAAAATAACAAAAATACTACTACTACTAATAATAATAATAATAATAACACTTATTATACAAAAAATACTTCTCATATAATGATAATAATACTTATAATAATGTTTGCAATGACATTAATAGCAATCTACCTTAATACTTATAATATAATAAATACCAATAATTGTTCAAAAAATAATATACTAATAATATGATGATAATACGTTATTGTTGCTACCCACTGCCCCTCACTGTTGATGCACAAAATTGAAGTTGTCGACAACTGATCTCGATTTTATAAAGTCATGTCTTAAATTTTTAAATATCATGCGATGATCTTATAAAGTTTTGAATCAGAAGATAATGATTTTATCAAAATTATAAGTAATTAAGGACGATTTTTGACAAATACTTTACATTTCACCCCATTTTCTTAAATTTATTTTGAGAAATCTTGTTTTCCTAGTTTATTTCTAAAATACATTATTTCTCTCATTTGCCCGAAGGAAAACAAAATACAAGACAACCCATTTCTTCTATATTTAATCTAAAAACATATTAATCAGGGTAATTAAAACTATTAATCTTCAATGTAATTAATTTATTCTTTTCAGTTAAATAAATAATAAATATACATTTAAAATAATGATTAAATATATCTCTTTATCAGTGTCTTAAAAGAAGAGATTTTTGTCCGAAGTCCAAATATCTACAGTACATGTCTTCTACAAAAACAATGTCAGGTTTCCTTTTTTCAGTTCCAAAAATATGAAATTGCACTTTGAAAATGATAAATGAAAGCAACAGTTAAAATGGCCGTGTTTGTAGGTGCAGATCGGTTCGGTTTTATTTAATTAAAAATTAAATCATTTGTTTTAGTTTGTTTCGGTTTTTAATTTGTATATATTAAATTTCAGTTTTGATTTTTATAACCTTCTTTTAAAAAATATTTTAATTTATAATTTTAACAATATTTGATAAATTACCAAATGTTTCTCACAAATATTAATAAAAGAAGTAAAATTTTAAATCATTCAAATAATACATACTATTTAAAATATTTTTGTTATTTGAGATATAATTTTTTATATATTGTAAAAATAAAATAAAATTTATTTTCATTTTAATAACTACGGTTTTTAAATTAATGAAGCATTACTAGCTAAATACATCGATTCGATTTATTCAATTTATTTACTCATCCCTTAAGCTCAATTTTTTTAATGTATTCATCCCTAAATACTTGAGAGCTTATTAATATTTCAAATATCATTTAAAATTCAAAATTTAAAATTGTTCAAATAGTGGGGATTATAATATGAAAATAAGCACACGTGCACTGATGCTGATCTAAAACGCTGACCTAGACACAGCTCACTAACAAAATATTTCATTGTTAATTTCAAGAGTATATTTAACATATGTGTTGTATTTGCATCGATATTATAAGTATTTAATAGAGAAAATGAAAATGCATCTTCGGTTCTAATATATCAATTATCAAAACAAATAAGTATGCTTTTTTTTATTAATTTATTTATATTATGAACAACAATGTCATTTTACCATTTTTTTTTTCTTTTTCGTTTCATAGTACAGCAACGCGTTACCCCATATATTTTACTAATTCATTCTTTTAACCCTAAAGAGAGGAATACAAACTCCCGAAGATTAAAAAAATAGAGTAAATGTTTTTTTTTTCAAAAGAGGAAAATAAGTTTTCTTGAAGCTCTATCATGAACTGGTAACCGATTCAGCAAGTTTTCCGATTTTTTCTACCAGCTCCGGGGATAATTTCTTCGCAGGTTTCCTTTCCTTCCCCGGTCGAAAATCAAACCCTAACGCATCCGCAACTTCTTCGGAGCTCCACCCGGCTTTTCTAAGCGTATCAGAGAACCGATCTGCTTTTAAAAGAAGAGCATCGAGAACCGCTTGATTATCCAATAAAACCATCTCTCCCTCGAAGAACCCGGATGCTGACACGTGCACGATCTCCGTTATGTCGGACTCGCCCCACCCGCCTTCTCGAAGAACTGATCCGATTTGCCCAATGTATTCGTCGACCCATTTCGGGGTTTGGGTTCTTGGGAAATCGATGTATCTATCAGGCGACGAATTCGACGACGATGAAGACGAATTCCTCCGGCGCCGATCAACTGCCGCCTCGCTCCAGAACTCAACCCATCTAGGTGTCCTCGAACCTGTTCCCAAACTCGCATCCAAACTCCGTCTCGAGTAATTAATGGACGACCCGGCTGTTTTTTCGCTAACGGATCTCTGTTTTTTCAACAATTCCGGGGTGGATTCGGTGCTCTTAAACAAAGATTCCCTCTCGAAAAAATCAGATATATCAAATCCGCAACAGAAAACACGGTTCTCGTCGATGAAGAAAATTGGGTTACCCGCTAAAGACGGGTTACAAGGAATATAGCAGTGGTTAAAAATGGGAATCAAAAGGGGAGCTCTTTTAAGTGCATTCCTTGCGACTCGTAAAGCCTTTTCCGGGTCGGACGGTCTCGGACCCCACGATTTGGACCATAAAGTGTTACGCGCGATCTGGAAGGAAATTGCAGCGATGGGAAGATCAAGCGAAGCCCGGAGATGGAGTCTTGCTCCGGCAGATCGCCAATCTGGAAAACCAGGACCCACGGGTAACCCGGCTGATAATATGGCTCGGAGGTCAGGTGGGAAAACGAAACCAAACTCGGCTTCCGCACGGGCGACCTCGGCATCCGATAATCCTGGCTGAACTTGAAAGCCCGAATCCCGTAAATGGGTTATAACTTTATCAGCTAAAGAAGAGAAAGACTGAAGACCGTTGCGAACAGGTAGGGAGGCCGGAGTTGAAGGAGCGGAAGCGCGAGCCGATAGACGACGTAAGCCAGCTATATGACCCGGATTCAGACCGGACATCCTCCGGTCAACGTCGACCATTGTTGCTCGTTTAACTAACGTCGTCTTCTTACAATTCCCGTCGGAAAGAGAAAAAAATACTCAGTCGGAGAAACAGGTTTCCGGCGACTTTCTTTTATATGTGTAAACAGAAAGAAGAACTAAAGTGAAGAGCTTGATTCTTTTGGTGGTGGGAGAACTTTAAGAAGTCCAGAAACGGTGCATATTTATAGCTGTTTTGAGTTTGTTTCTAACATTTTATTTTCTCCGTACCATAATTTTGTCTGATTTTTTATTTAGTTATAGGGAAAATTTTATGTAAAAAATGTGATGTAAATAAATAAATAATAATTTTATTTTTAAACTTTATTTTATTAAAAAACTAAAGAAAGAATAGAAAGGGAGATGTATTTTGTAAAAATGGTTATTTTTTTTTTCAATATAACACTTTAAATAAAATAATTTTAAAGCATAAAACAATAAAGAAAAAACTATATTGGCGATCCTCAAATTATCACTATTTTCTATTTTAGTCTCTAAATTATTTTTTCGGCAAAATCGTCTCTTCTGTTACACGTGTCACCACCATAACAAAGAAAATAATGTAAATTGGGGGGAGAGCTGGGATTTGAACCCGCATCACCAAGCTCTTAAGTTAATAGGTTAACCGCTAGGCTAAACTTCAAGTATTGTTATATTTTAGCACAAATTACTTTTAAAATAATCAAATGAACCCCCAAAACCAAAAAAAATAGTTGAAACAAATGACTTGCAATAAGATTCGAACGCATGTGCCATGGCATAAAAAGGCCAAGAATAAACCAAATGTGCCAAGGAATTATTTCAACTAAAATTTATATTTAACGTATATTAGTTTACCAACAACACATATTAATTTATCAATTGAGTTTTGTGTTCTAATAAAATATTTAACATATACTAAAATTTATATTTAAGGTATATTAATTTATCAATAAGATTTTGTATTGGAATAAAATATTTAACGTATATTAAAATTTATACTTAACGTATATTCAATTATTTTATCAATAAGGCTTTGTGTTCGAATAAAATATTTAACATATACTAACATTTATATTTAAGGTATATTAATTTATCAATAAGGTTTTGTATTCAAATAAAATATTTAACGTATACTAAAATTTATATTTAACATATATTCTCTTAATTTATCAATAATGTTTTGTGTTCGAATAAAATATTTAACATATACTAAAATTTATATTTAAGGTATATTAATTTATCAATAAGGTTTTGTATTCGAATAAAATATTTAACGTCTACTAAAATTTATATTTAACGTATATTCTATTAATTTACCAATAAGGTTTTGTGTTCGAATAAAATATTTAATGCATACTAAAATTTATATTTAACATACATTAATTTATCAATAAGGTTTTGTTCGAATCTCTCCCTATGTTTAATATTTTATTTTGTGTTGTTCGTAAATTAATATACGTTAAATATAAATTTTAGTCGAAATAATTCTTTGGCACATTTGGTTTATGCTTGGCCTTTTTATGCCATGACACATGGGTTTGAATCTTATTACAACTCATTTGTTTCAACTATTTTTTTGGTTTTTTTTTTGGGTTTATTTAATTGTTTTAAAGGTAATTTGTGCTAAAACATAATAATATTTAGAGTTTAGCGCAGTGGTTAACCCATTGATTTAATGGCTTGGGGATGCAGTTTGAATCCTAGCTCCCCCAATTCACATTATTTTCTTTGTTATGGTGGTGACACATTAGTCTTAGGGATGCGGGTTCGAATCCTAGCTCCACCCAATTCACATTATTGATTTAATGGCTTGAGGATGCGGGTTCGAATCCTAGCTCCACCCCAATTCACATTGTTTTCGAATCCTAGCTCCCCCTTCACATTAGTCTGAATAAATGTAGAACTAATATTTTGATATAATAATTGAAAAATGTTTTGAACAAAATTAAAAAGAATTCAAAATCTTTTCTAAAGTCCAAACAACTTGAATTTCTGTTTGAGGCATCTTAAAAGGTTTTTGGCAAAATTTTTCATGCTTTAAAATAGTCAAACTTGAATTTTCAGGTTGCTCGTACCGATACGGTGTAACCCGTATCGATACCTTTTTGCCCAGGTTTAGTTACTGCCAAAATCCGTATCGAAACAGGCTTTGCCGTTTCGATACGGAAAGGGATCGTTTCGATACGCCTGGTAAGCGCATCAATCTCTGTTTTAACAACCCCAACGGTATTTTAAATGTCATATCGTACCGATACGCCCTCAAGCGTATCGATGCGCTTAGGCTGGCAAGAGCCCAACGGCTAGTTTCTGAAAAAGGTCGTACCAATACGGGTCCACGCGTATCGATACGGAAGGCTGCAGAACAATATTAAAGATGAGAAATAAAGTCTCCAACGACTCTAATTCATCCCCAACGGCTAGTAACGGCTACAAACTCAAAGAAGAGTATAAAAAGGACCTCCAAGCATCTAGTAATGGTTAATGCTTCAATTGTAATACAACATATGATCAAGAAATTGTCTTAGTGCTTAAGTGTCAATTTATTGTATAGACAAACACTAGTGAGCCAAAATTATTAGACTTGCTCAAGTGTTTTAGGATTGTGCAAACAAGTACCTATTAAAGGGATTTGAGTTTGCGTACTTTTTATCTCTTGTAAAGAAGGTTTGATCAAGATTTTGGGTAGAAAGCTTGATCGGTTTGTAAGGGTTTTCTCCTAAGCCTAGTTTGGAGACCAAAATAAAAAAAACAGTAATAGTTTAGGGACCATCAATGTAATTTTCCTAACAATAAATTTAGTGGGATGAAAGAAATATTTAAATATTATCTTTGGTAGAAATTTTGCTTTCCTAGTTTAACCTTCGATATTTTTCGGTGGGTTTTTGATAATGACATGTGAAGATGTGCTAAACTAAGGAAAAAAAGCTTTTGACTTCTTGTCCGAATCCAATTCCACATCCAATGTTAACGGCCCTTTTTAATTTATGAATGTACGTACTGCGATCACAAATAAACAAAATCAACCCTCTGTCTAAATAATCTAAATTTATCCACAGAATTAATTCAATTGATGTTATTATTATATTTAAAAAATTAGAAATTTGAGTGTATTAAAACTGTTCTGTTATATTTTTTACTTAAAAAAACTAATTTTAATTTTTTTACCATCTCTTTATCTTAAAAATTTTAGTGATTTTTTTTGTTGTCAAATTAAGCTGATGAAAAATAAAAGTTACCGTAATATATTTTATCTTTTTAACTAGTCTCGGGATATTACACAGTTTGATGGGAAAACGTCATTAGACAATACCATTAGAGGGAAATTAGGCTATATTACACAAAAACTTTTTTTATTCAATATCTAGAAAAATAATTCTCACATACTTTTATTTAAAAAATTATCCTAAAATCTGTCACGTACGAAGAATTCGTGTTTTGGGATCACGAGAAACAACATCGCTCTACACTGAGAGCGAGTTCCACATACGTGACAACACTTTTCAGAATAACGAACTTAACAGAAACTCGCGTTTCGCAGAATGCGAGTTCCCCGAAAATTTGAAGAGGCGGCTGAATATATCGCGAGGAACTTTGCAAATCGGGTTGGCCGACCAAGCTTCGATAGACATGTTCAAGCAATATTTCAAGCTTATTAATTGTATATTTTTTATAAACATTCATTTTGGGTTCGTAGTATTGTAACATGTCTTTCATTTGACACCAAAATGAGCAAATTTAAACCATTCTGAACTGACTAAAATTCGCGTCGAAAACAGTACCATTTTGTGAATGAATAGAAAGTATAAGATGACCTCATAGGCTTCTTCTGTCAAATTTTCGGGGTTTTTAATCAAAGAATTAATTTTTTACCTTGGAGGTGTTGTAGTGGAACTTGTCTTCTATTTGAGACTGATATTGGCACGCATGATATATGAAGAAGAGTATAAAATTTGCCTTGATAATAGTTTTAAAGCGTGGTTTTTTGCAAGAACGACAAGCCGGAAAGAAAATTTTTAAAACGAATTAGACTAATTTTTTTAACCGATAGTTGAGGGACGTAGATAGAAACAAATTACAATGACTTAGTGAATATGAGGGCCCGAGCGATTAGGACACTTGTTCTTTGTGTGTCTAGGATTTTTACATATATTGTAATGTTTCTTTTGTCCGGTTTTTTCTCTATGTCCGACCAGATCCTCGATATAGTAAATTCATGTTGATCGTGGACGTCCCTTTTCTCTTATTAGTGCTGGATCTGGGCGTATGGTCAGTTCAGCGTCAACGACATAAGGATCAATTTCATTTCCGATAGGAGGAATTTTTTTTCGTAAATCTTGAATACCGTTTCGAGTAAGTATACCAGATCAAGCAGTCTCATATACTTAATCTGTTGGTTTGAACAAGCAGCAATGACGTGTGCGCACGGGTATTTGAATGTTTGGAATACTCCGCACTCGCAGGTTCTTTACCTAAGATCTACTACGTACACGTTGTACTACATGCCTTCCAACGATCTCGAAAATTATGAAACATGAAACAAATGTCCTTCTCGTAAGAAGAGAGTTGCAGTCATCTCATTTGAATGGCACACTTGAGTTTGCATATTTTTGCGAAAGTCCGGGTGGACTTTGTGGCCACCTGCCATGTACTCAGTTGCTTGCCTTCTCAAGTTTACAAATAGAGTAGCCAAAAACGGATATTTTATTTTGCCTTATTAATTTTTACATACTTTTTAGAATTTTATATTTACTTTCGTTTTTATAACTAATATTCAATTAATAAATCAAGCTCATTACGCCTTTTTAAAGGTAAAATCATTCACAAAGCAAGTTACGGTACTGTTTTCGACGCAAATTTTAGTCGGTTTAGAACAGACAAAAATTGTCCATTTTGGTGTCAAATGAAAGACATGTTCCGGTAATACGAACCCAAACTGAATGTTTACAAAAAAATATACAATTAATATGCCCGAAATATTACTCGAACATGCCTATCGTAGCTTGGTCGGCTAGCCCAATTTGCAAAGAACTCGCTTTCTGCATAAAGCAAGTTCCTCGTGATAAATTCAGCCGCCTCTTCAATTTTTCGGGGAACTCGTGTTGCAGAACGAGAGTTTCTGTAAAGTTCGTTGTTCTGAAAAGTGCTGCCACGTATGTGGAACTCACTCTCTGTGTAGAGTGAGATCGTGTCTTGCTATCTCAAAACGCGAGTTTTTCATACGTGTAGATTTAGATGACATTTTTTTAAATAAAAGTCATTGGGGCATTTTTCTACATATTGAATATTTTTTTTTGGTGTAATATAGCTGAGAAATTATCCCCAGTAATACTAATCAAGTGTGTCAACCTTTATAGAATTCCTTAGTCTAATCAAGCAGGGGGTGAAAAGAAAAAGAAAGAAAACTTTTGTTGCTTTGGAGAGGTTTAAGCCACTCTGAATTGTAAAGCTCTAGCCGCTGCTACGGGGGACCCATCAGCAATGATGAATTAGCTTGACAGCTTAAATAAAAGCAATCATAATTCCACATTGTTGGATCCTTACCAACGTTAATAAACTTCTTTTTGTTTCTTGTTTCCTATTTCTCATATTTATAATAAAAGTTTTTTTATAACTTCTAAACGGGCATTTTTCAACTATTAGTCAAAATTTTGGACTGTAACTTTCTTAAACACTTCCCAAAAAGAAAAGAAAATTCTAGCCTATATTAACATAATCATCTTTTACGAATTGTAAAGAAATCATTTATAAAATTATAAAAAATGACAACCATCAAACTTATTTTTTAAAATTTTGGAGGAGTATTATAGGTAGAATGACCATAATATTGTGATTGATTTTTTTCTTTAAAATATGGTGCACGGCAGAATATTTTCAGACCTATGTTGATTTATTGTTTAAGTCAGAAGTCGAACTGATTTTTACCTGATTTTAAACAATGTTAGATATAAGCTCGAAGACGGATAAAAAAAAGTCTAACTTTGAATAGTTTCACTACTTTTACTATTCAAAGTCATATTATAAACAATCCTACTTTAGTGGAATAATATTAACATAACAAAAACATTATTCAAAGACGAATTGTGTTCATTTTACTATAGTGAATAACCATACTTTAGGAAATAAAGTAGAGAGTGCCGTAGTTTGAGGGGAAAAAATTAGAAAACCATATTTAGGTAAAATTTTCTAACAAATTTTAAAAATCATAAAGTGGATTTTCTAAAAGTTGGAAACCAACGCTCCCCTACTCTCTCTCTCTCTGTGTTTCTTTTTTCATGGGTGAAGATTTAGGTTTGCATTTAATAGTGAATAATTAATAATAATAATTTGTTTATAAAGGAATGCACTAATCATTGATTATAAGCATGGGATGAGTATGTAAGGGATTACAAAATCCACGCCTATCAAAGTTATGTTTCACAAGTGGAATGCATATTTATAACATTCATTAACTTCTTCACAAGTCTTGCTCCTTATTTCTTATCAACAATGTAGTTGAGAAGCAACAAAATTTGTGTTTAATTAATGAGAAAATTAAGCAAGAGTTTTCGAGAATATTGAAATGCCATAATTAGGTTTGGGTGGTAGCAGTAAATTAACCCTCACTTACTTTTACGCAAATTACTACATTCATGCATTCTCACCTAAACCTTACTCCATTCTTTTACCACACAATCATAGCCCCAATGCTTAAATTTCCGATTAAAAAAGTAATATCTTTACTCATTTTAAAGGGTGTCTTAATGCATTCCGATTTTTAAAACATGTGCAATCTAAAAAACCTCCCAAGGACGATGGAGAAGGGACACGATATGCTGAACAAACGTCGAACTGGATAATATTTAGGTAAAACCGAAATTCTTACTAGCTAGGTAAAAATTTGTGTAACTACATAAATTCTTATCAATTGGGTAAGAATTTGTGTAAATTTTACTATAAGTAAGAATTTACGTAACTACAGAAATTCTTATCAACTGAGTAATAATTAGTGTAAATCCGCCTCATTTTAATTGTACCCTAAAGGTGCCTCACATTAGAACTACCTATTTGTGTGCTCAAACGATCAAAACTTAAACTTAAAGTATCGATTAGCTATTAAAATTATTAGGAAATAAGTGAATTGAATAAAATATAAATAAGCTCCTCGTATAATTAGTAAATATGTTAAATTGGTACGATGGTATTGGATTTCAATCCCATTTATTAGTTTAAAGCCACATGTCGGATGATTTAACGGTCACTTTCCTCAAGTTGAGCACATGATTAAGACACTAAATATAATCCAGGGGCCTAACATCAACTTATAATATTTAAAGAGCCTTTGTTAACAAAATCTTATTTTACATGTATATATGGTTATAAAAATTACTTAAGACTTTTGGAGTTGTGTTTTTAAATAAAATTAACAAGATATAAAGGTAGCGAACATGTGATGGGTGGCCTTGATTTTCGTTTTTGATCAGTAGATATCAATATATAAAATATTAAATTTTGGGCTAAAGTTTTAATCATAAGTTACCTAGAGATGAATCGGTCAACGTCTGATATATATATATATATATAGCTAGGGTTTCGAGTAATAAAATATTTACAAGCTTTGATATTTTCATCTCATTCACACATGATCAAATTACCTTATTAATTGCAAACGTCCCACTTGCAAAAACAATCTTTGTTTGGAAATGGCTTCGAAAATACTCAACGGAAGCTTTGTGAGGGCACTGTCAACTGTCAGGTGTGCATGGCCCATGTAGTATGGACAACTTTTATTTTTTAAAATTTAACTAACATGGTCTGATTTTGAATTTATTTAAAGAAATTTAGACAAATAAAATTAATTTTAAGATTTTTATCAACATATCATATTAATTGTTAATATATATATATTACAACAGTCTATCTAAATAATTGATTAATTAATTTAGATTGAGTTCGATAAAAGTTTATTATGGGATAATCATCCTAATCTAGTTTACTTCATTCACAATGTCAGAATTTAAATATCTAACATTGTTTTAAGAATTTTAGTGTTTCATCTCACTAAAACAATTCGTAGTTAGTTGAGTAGTTTATAAGAATGACGTTGCAGTACTCAAACCTTGTTCGACCGTTGCACTTGAGGATTGATCTTAATCCGGTCCGAGAAAACTTGTACTTCTTTTTTGTGATTATCAACTTCACACATTTAAAAATTGAAGTCGACAAAGGTTGAGGTCTTAAATTATTAAGTATTAAGTTTCAACTTTCATTTTGTATAAATCACACATGAGTTGTCTTCAAATTTTATTATAGTTTAAATTTTCATGAGTATGTTATTTTAGATTTATTCTAGTTTAATTTTGAATATATTTTAATTGTTAATTCAAGTATACTCTATAATGATCAAAACTTATCGATCAGGAAGCAAAATCTTCCCTTTTCACAAGTAGGGTTTTTTGGGCATAGGCTTCAAACACGGGGGATACTACGGTTTGAAAGGAGCAAGTAAAGAAGGGTGGTAAATGAGATCCATTAATTGGTTTAATACAAATGTTCATATTACGTAATATTGTACGAGTTTGAATTCTGATATTAAAATGTGATACGTTTTTTTTTTATATTTATGAATTGGTGGTAAATATGATGACACGGTGAAACAAGAAACGAAGGTTTTAGATTAGATTTGTAGGGCTTTAAAGAGTGAGGATGGACCAAAACGAAAGCCTGAGCTATAAATTAAAAAGTGAGGGAAAGTCAAGTCAGCAACATGTGCTTGTTTGATTATGGAAGCGTCGAGTAGGTAGGGAGGGCCGGAGGGGGTCCATGGTGACCAACAAAATCAACCGCACCTGATTTTTTTTCTTATTTTCTCTCAACGTTGCTTACTTGTCTCCCTGGACCTGTATCCTGCATTTATGTTCCCTTAAACGCCGATTAGGAAATCAATATCCATCATCCTTTGTCTATAGGGAGGGACGCAAAACTTTGTGTTGGGGCGAGCCTATAAAATTTTAAATAAATGAATTTATAAAATTTTAAAATGACGAAAATAGATTCTAATAGAAAAATTATAAATTATATAAGAATATTAAAATTTTAAGGGATGACTGCCCTCTCTCAGTATGTATATATATATATATGTGTTCTGTTATATATAGTTAGATCGTATTAAAAAATAAAGACATATATGTCAAGCAGAGAAGATATGTTGTGTCTTTTGTCTTGACACCCATAACTCTCACTGCCATCCTTTCTCAATTTAATTTCAATTAGTTTTTCGGCATGGGGATGCATATGGCACATAGGTGACTAGGTGAGTGGTGTTTACTATCATACTTAGAAATTAGAATATACCCCTCTTAATGCCCCGTAAAATAATATTAAAATTTATAATATCAGTTTTATTTTAAATAATTTTAATAATTCAATTTAAGCAAATAAATTTAATATTAAAATTAAATTATTATCATAAATTAATTAAGCAAAGTATGAGACGAATTAATTCAATATAAAATGAGAAAAATAATTTAAAAGGTACGTCGTGAGAAATGACATGAAAACAAAATAAAAATACACAATTGTTAAAAAATCAAATCACTATGATAAAATATACACAAAAAGATTAATTGAGAAATAACACAAATCACTATTAAAAAAAATAAATAACACAAGTCAAACAAAAACATAATTTAAAAAAATAGACATATCAAGACACAAACAGGTCACACATATAAAATAAGATAAATAATTGAAACTCAATGCAAAAAGAATATAAATACACAAACATGTACAAAACAATTTATTTATAAATGTACATAAATTTATAATACTTTAAATACATAAACATTTTATGTTTGGCTCACCTTCAATTTCTGGTGTTTTTAGTGTTATATATATAAGATAAGTCTAAAATACCCGTAATATAACATTATAACCCTCTAGTGAAGTTAATAGCATATCTTATATGTCTTTAAATCAATCTATTTTCATTTTCCATTGTCAATCAAGCTCTCTCATAAGTTGAGGGTAATTTTTATCAGGTACGGTTCAAAGGTTTATGCGACCATATGCAGCTTATTAAAATAAGACCCTTTAATTAATAATTTCAAAATATATAACTTTTTTAGAAAAATATTTTTACTTTTAGTAAAAATTATATTATTGGCCCATGTTTAAAGTCATTTTTATTGTAATTTATTAAACTATTTTTTTGTTTTCCTCGTATAAACATTAAATTCAACTCATTTTGAACCCCCTTTTCTTGAGGGTCATATGCGGTCGCTCATCTTGTACATGTTTAAAATTTCCACTGACTTTTATAATTGATCATGAATATAATATTGAGTAATCATGATTGAGAAATGTGCATGTTTTTTTATATCTTTTAACATTTTGTAGGGGAAGGATCTTCATCTAACCTAAATTATAACATAAATCAGATGGATAAAAAGATTATAAGATAAATTAATCAAAGAAAAGATAATACCTCCCCATGTGCTTCCTCCATGATTACTAATTAATAAAATCAATTAAGTGGGGTTTAGGTAGCTATATGGGGAAGCTTTCTATGAATAATTAGACATGTAAAAGCCTAGCAATTAATAAAGAAATAAATTGGGGGGGGGGGGGGGGGGTTCAATTGCTTCAATGTATACTTAAATCTTAAAAAAGAAGACAAAATCAAATATTAATTAATTTAACTAAAAAAGTCTACTCTTGATTATCATTTTAACAAGGCTCCTAGCAATATCATATGATTCTAAATAAAAGAAACCTATAAAGTTCACCATAGGTTTACCCCCTAAGCTCAAACAATGAGAAATCTAACATATTTTATTGGATGATCAATCTGAGCAGGGTGTGAATATTTGTGGGCTGAAAAGGGAGTCTATTTCTGATAAGGATGGACTGAACACTAAGTTTCTTGAATGATAGCTTTGCTTTAATGGATTCAAATAAATGTAATATTATAAATAAAAGAAGGGGGAATTTTACTTTAGATGATGACAAGAAAGATCAAATCCGTGATTTGCACGGGAAAAGCTTAAAAGGGCAGCTCACAGTCACAGGCAGCAGAGACGATAGGTATCTAAAGGGCCAGCTTCGATTCTTCCCACTTTTGCTACAACTTTAACTAAATCAATACATCTTTTGTTCTTCATAGTTTTCAGGTGGTTGAATTGAATTTATGGCTAATTCTTGTTTTGGAGTATTTTTTAGAAAGATAAATGATTGTTCATGAACTCTATCTCGTCAGAATAAATATTTAGTTTTCAGAGTTGTGGTTGAATATTTGCAACGGAGAAGTTGCGAATTTAATATTTAAATATGAAAAAAATCAAGTAATGTTAATAAATTATTCATGATTTTATTTTATTATTAGGGCCTGTTCACCCTAGCTTTTCAACCGCTCTTGAGTGACCAACGTCCGTATTTGGGTAGAAGCTGAAAATTCCAGCAATAGTAAAACGCCCGTTTAAGTAGGGGTGTTCAAACTTCGGTTAAAACCGAACTGAACTAAAATTATTTCGGTTAATCGGTCGGTTAATTTTAGGTTTGGTCGGTTAACGGTTAATGATTTTTTTAAATTTTGGTTATCGATTAATTCGGTTCGAAATCGGTTAATTAACCGAATTAACCGAAATTTTTATATATTATATATTTCATATATTTATTTTTAGTCACTGAATTTTTAAAAATTATAAAATAGTCATTAAAATTTTTGATATATTATAAAATGGTCATTAAACTTTATCAAATTAGCGCAAAATGATTTATCAATAATTTTTATAATAGCTCGATAAGCTTAATAGTTTTTTTTATAATTTTTAAAAGTTTAGTGACCAAAAAGATTATTTTAAAATAGTTTTGTGACCATTTGGGTGATTTACCCAAAATTTTCTAACAAATTTCGGTTAATTCGAAAACCGACCGAATTAACCGAACTTTTTTCGGTTCGGTTAAAAAATTTCAAAAATTTTCGGTTCGGTTAACGATTAATATGAAAAAAATTCGGTTAATGAAATTTTAGAAGTTCGGTTCGGTCGGTTAACCGAACCGACCGATTGAACACCCCTACGTTTAAGGGCAAATTTCGGTGGGAGGGGCAGGACCAACACACTACCATGTTCAACGCTGCTTTAGTGATGGCGGCTCCAACGCCCGTTCAACAAGCGTTGGTGAACGAAACCTTAGTTGTACTTCAGGTGAATCGCCGTGGAACAATAACTCATTTTGTGTGGCTTCGGCCCCATGACAACAAGCTCAGAGACTGAACTGAATCATTGGGTTCCAAACACAGTTTTGGATGATTTAAGTGAAGGTATGGGCCATTTTATAACGGGCTTAATGCCCTGCCGTTGCCCTTTCACCGCAATAGAAAGGTTCGGCCGATCCAGTCCAATGAGAATTTTAAGTACTGATTAATGTATTTTATTTATGAAAATAAAATATTTAAAAAATAAGAGAAATAACAAATTGCTAACACGTGATGTCATTGAAAAAAAACAAAAAAAATACTTAATATAGAATTGGGTTCATAGATCCACTCCGAAAATACCTTAATTTGTTTGTCTCATTCCAATTAAACAAATTTCTTTTTCTTTAATAGCCGGCAATCAAGCAATTTTTTATTAGCATTTTGTACGGGGTCATATATATTGATGGTGGGTGGGTGAAAGTGTTTTTTTATAACTTTTTTTTTCAGTACTTAAGTTAAGTGTTAGAGAATTTTTTACAATACAATTTATTTTATTTCTAACATTAGACTTTGTATTTCTGGTCTTATTTAAAATGCTTAATATCGTATTTCGTTAAATTAATGAGCGGTGGATTAACCGAAACTATTTAGAACTAGTGATTTTTCATTTAGTTTTTGATTGGTTGGTGAAATTGATGTTTAACGAGAAATTGAGAAATTCGGATAGAAATTTCTAATGGCTGACCATCGTAAATCTTATCACTTACAATTTACAAATAGGTAAATAATATAAGACTTCCGATTCAACAAATTTAATGTAAAGCATCGGTGTTTAACGATATCAATGTTTTAAGAACTAAATCAATGATTAGACCATTTATTCCTGATATGATCAGTTCAATATAATGGTTATATAATTTTTTTTAAATAATATTGTTTAACCGGTTCAACCGTTTTCCCTTATTTTCCATATTTTAATGATTCATTTTAGATCTGATTTGATGTCATTTGTCATATTATCAAAAAAATTTAATCGATAGATTTGATTTAATTCTGACAACACTGTTAAATACACAAACTATTTATATGTAATTAAAATTTTTAATAACAAAGTGATGATGAGAATTTTAAAGTCTTGTATTTGTAACTTGTAAGTGTTATAAAACATCGTATATTAACTTATATGGTAATATTACTTCATAAATACTGGGTTAATATTTGATGTTACGTGTTATTTCAGGGGTATTGAACCTTATACATTAAAAAATTAAATTTTAAACTATGAACTTTAATTTTAAATCTTAAAAGTTAATTTTAAAATTTTAACTTTAAATTTTAAAAATGCATCAGTTGTAAAAAAAAATTATTTTCCACCACTAGTGCATAAAATCAATTTTCTAAAAATTGTGTTTTTAACTTAAATTTAATTATAATTTTTGTTTTTGGTAATACACATATTCATCTTATGGTCCATGTTTGGGGTGTAAGTTTCTTCCACCCAACAATGTCGTCTCCAAAATTTAAACTCGCGTCTTCACCTTAAGAGTGTAATGCGACTTACTAATATACCAAACAATCGTAGGTAATTATAACTTTTTTTATATAACTGTGATGTGTTTTTAATTTTTTTGAATATATGTGTGCTTTTTTTTAAGAAATACACAAGTTAATATTTTTTTTTTGAAAGTTCACATGTTAATATTTCCGAGTTGCAAAATATATGCTACGTCTGGTTAAATAGGTATCAATATAAGGAAAAACTTAATTATTACTGATATGATCATTTATTCTTGAAATAAATCTAAATTTAAAATTAAAAGACAAGTAAATAAAATTCAAGTAAAACATATTACCTATTCATCATTCTCTTTCCCCAAAACTAAGTCATAAGAGTGAATAAAAATAAGAGAATTCAAGCTCCTGGTTTTTTGTTTTTCATCTGAGTATTGCCGCCGTCATCACTCTTTTGTTTTTTTTGTCTAATTTCATGGCCAGCGGCAATATTAATTTTAATGTTGGTTGTCTACTGCGGCTTACTCTCCTTTAGTTTATTTATTTATTTTTTTAATTTTAATTTTTTAATTTAATAAATTTATTTTTATGACATGCTTTCTTCTACCTTTTGGTATGTATTTTTTAATTTTGGAAGCTATACACCAGTTCAAATCCTCGCACTGGTTTCAAAAATAAAATTGATCGTTGAAAGCGATTACAAATTGGTCGTGGATTGGTTGGCCTACCCAGCTTCATCACCGGAGGTATTTAAGCCATTGATTCTGTTGTGCTTAAAATCACTAGAAGGTTGTACTTTTTTTTTCTTCAAATCATAACTTTCATTAACATCAAAAGAGAAGAACAAACACAGAAAGCAAAAGATCTCGTACACGTACGGGATCAACAAAACATCCGAGAAAAACAAAAACAGAAGGCCATGCAAAACCTGAAAAGCCAAGAAACAAAACCACGTGCCATAAACTACTGTGGGGACCAATAACAACATAAGAGAACCGGCATACTCGAGATGCTGAAACAAAGGTAGCGTCCACTGACACAGTCAAGGATAGCTTCAAATTACAACCGAAACTCGGCAGAAACAGCAACGAACCATCCACGAACTGTCAGGGCTTGAGACAACAGGGATACGTTCGAAGCTCGCCTGAGAGCTCCATCCGGAGGCAGGCTCCCACTCTATATGAGTTGGGTCTTATCAAGGCAAGCGGAACGTAGCCCATACGTTGTGGCCATGACACGTAGCAAAGGAACGCATCAGCTGTGAAAAAACTGTCCTGAAACCAAAACACAATACTACTAAGAGCGTGATCAATCAAGAGGCGATGCCACACCATTCGAGCCATTACTAGAAGGTTGTACTTACAGCGTGCAATTTGTCTCTGGAGAAAGCAATGCGTTTGCTGATAACTTAGCAAAAAGAAAGGAATTTCTCGACCATAAGCCACTATAACTGCCCCAGGGTGGTGCTCGAGTATGCTGCTATTTGATGGTCCTTGGTTGGCTGCTGCTTTAATGTTAACTATCATCATGGGGCGATTTCATGGTTTTGTTCTGTGTAGTGTTCACTTGATGATGGAAGTTTGTAATTCGCTATGTATTAAACAGTGACTTGTAGTACTCTTTTTCTTCCGCTTAGTTATTAGGGACGTTTAAAAAAATAAACGTGTTGTCAACGCGCTCCAATTTTGTAATATGTATTTGTTAATGTTGTTTGTTGATGGTTTTTACCTTTATCATTGAGCTTTAGTGATGCTTTCTATCTACTTTGTTTTGAGTCTTTGAATTAAGTTTTTTTTTTATACTTTTTTTGTCATGTTTATGATATAGAGACGTTAGTTTTCATGTTTTTAAGAATATGTCCGGATCATGTCTGTTTATCTGCATTGTAAGCTTTCTTGTTGGATTTTTTCTTTATTAGTAAAACTAACGCACTCATATTCAAAGAGTGACTAAAAATAAGTAATATATATTCATACAAATAAAGTTAATTTATTGCTAGGTGGGAATGTATTGAGGGTTGCTAAGAGATATTTGTCTCCTCTTAAAAGTTTTAATTTTTTTATAGTTTAGATATTTTTTTATTAGTAATCTAATTTTAAACCTTTAAATTTCTGTAATTTTACAGCTTTATAATTTTAATATAAAATTTTAATAATTCACACCTTTTAAATAAAAGTATACATTCTTCCATGTTGCTAATGTACTAAAGTCTAAAACATAACACTCCTAAACGTATCATAAACAATACTTTTTAACTTGTAAACAAAAAATAATTTATCTTTCAATCCAGCAAAGATCCCAGGTTTAAAATCTTTAGTTAGATCGTTAAACAAATAAACAAATACACACAAAAAATTATTAATCTTACTTTAAAATTGACATGGACCATTTCAACCCTATTGATAATTATCTTCCAAGGAACTACCAACCCTTCTTTTCAGACCAAATAAATAAGTAGAGGACATGTCATCCTGATTAGATTTGCCGTATATATATATTTAATGTAATTTATATTTATATGTTTTTAATAGTAATAATTATAAGATAATATATGTTATACATATTTTTAATTTTTGATAATGTACACACTTTAAAGACAGAACGATTAATCTTAATCATTAATATTTATATGTATTTTTTGGCCAAGATTAATATTTATATGTATGTAATTATGTATATGCACGAACTAACTTGTCTCAGTAGTTAAGAGAACGATTGTTGTTCTTAAAAGTTACGGGTTCGAACACCAACAACTACAGTAAGGTGATTGAACATGCATTGTCAAATGGTTAAAAGTATATTAACTACAAATTCAAAAAAGTTTTAACAAAAAAGCTCTCCCTCAAAAACTTTGGCCTCCCTCCTCCATTCGTCAAGTTGATTTTTTTTTCCGGTTGGTTTTGCTTCTTAAGTTTTATCTGGTGTTTCTCGATGGGTGTTTCGAGCCCCGGTCACTATGGTTCAAGTTTGGGCACCAATTTTGAAAGAGGGACAATCGTTTTTTCATTTTTGGTTGAGTTCTTCGTCGCTTTTTAGTTTTGCAGGTTCAAAGAATGTTGGGCGAGACGATGGCTTCGACATTTTGTCCCTCCGGTGTTCTTTTTGTTTGTGGTCGTTTGCTTTCGGCGTTTTATCCGGAGCTCTTGTGAAGAGGTTGACCCATTTTTATGGAACCTCATCTACCGTCTTATTCAGTTCGCCGCTTGAAACTCACGTCGGTGTTATATCCCGTCGTCATGTTGTCGATTGCCCTTTATGGGTGCTGTTTGTCAGCTCTTCTTTCTCGCTCGTGTTGGCCATTGCAACATGCTCTTCCCTCCTCTGCTCGTTTGTGGCGGCTCTCCCCTTTTCTCTTGGTTCCGTTGGTTCCGGGCTTGTAGGGTGCCCGTCTTGTTTTTTTCTTTTTTGAATGTTTGTTCTTGACTTTTTTGCGATTGTTTGTATGCTTCGTTTCATTTGAATGAAGATTTATTTTTCTATTTATCAAAAAAAATTAAAATTATATTTTAAAAAAATACTACTTATAATCACCTTAAAAAAAATTCGAACCCACTCAGCTTGGAGTAAAAATCTCCTGCCCCCTAACCATGCCTCCTTCTATGCCCCATGCCTAAAAATACTTAAAAATTAAATCTTGTCCCATAACCCTAATTTTTATATCCTAAATCCCAAACCCCAAACCCTAAAAAAATACACCCTACCTCTAATTTCCTACACCCTAACCCTAAGCCCCAACCTTAAACCCCAAACCCTAAACCTACTATTTTAAAGTGGGAGCACAAATGGGGGCATACTTTGGGTGCAGATGATTTTCATCCCTCAGCTTGAACCCACAAACCCCACAAAGCCACCATCTCACCACCTTTTATATCTCATCAACCATTAACCTCCCTTCTAAAAACATACCCCAAAACCCACTCCAGCCAATCAGCCATAGAGCTTCCCCCACCCCCAGCGGGCATGGTCCCCCCGGACCTCCTCGGAGCAGCTGAATCCATGTCCTATCCTGGTCACGTGGCGTCGCCACAACCACCCCCTCCACCAAGAGAAAAACTACTACAAGCACTAGATTCAGTACAACCGCCGCGGTCGCCACCTCTGATTCCTCTCTACAAGCAGCAATCATGGTCACCGGACATTATCCGAAACGAGGCCTGGCTTAGAAAGAAAGGAAACAGAAAGAAGCTACGAAGCAAGAGCGTGACAGACGAAGACCTCGATGAGCTCAAGGCTTGTATTGAGTTGGGGTTCGGGTTTGATTCCCCTGAAGCACCGGATCAACGTCTGTCTGATACTCTGCCTGCTCTTGGTCTTTTCCAGCTTGTTAACAAGAACTACAACGACACCATCTCAAAGCATACGACTCCGTCTCCTCCAGCTGCATCGGATTCTGACAGCAATATTTCATCCCCTATAGGCAGTCCCCACGCCATCTTTGGCCCCGGTAAGTAACAAATTCAACTCATATTAATATCACCTACAACTTGGATCGGTCCGATTCCGATATTATGAATTTGTTCCTTACCAGAGCCTACAGTATCGGAATCGGTAAGTAACAAATTCATCGGATTCCGATACTATAAATAGGGTAGTTTTTTTTTCTTCTTTCATTCATTCAGTAAGAGCTAATATGATCAGTTTGAAATCAGCCTAATTTTGTTGGGATTTCTTTTTTGTTTTTTATCCTTTTTTGTGTGTAAAGGTGATAATCCACAAATGGTGAAGACAAAGCTGAGGCAATGGGCGCAGGTGGTTGCTTGTTCCGTGCGGCAAAGCTCATGAGACTGTAATGGATGTTTGTCCCATGTTTTTCAGCTACTGGGAAACTGAAAAACGACAAAGTACTAAAGTTGTACTCATCAATGTAACCGAACATCAACAAACAGCAATTATGATGTTTGGTTACAATTTTCATAAAAAGGGAAAACCCAATTTTACATTGTTTAAGGTACTTTAGTTTCTGCTGAACTATATGATGATGATTGCAGCTTTTCTTTCTTTATTTTTCTTTAATGGAGAATCCTTCATCTTGACGAAATTGAGCTTAGCTTTTTGTATTCATGGGCAGACAAATTAGTCATTAGCTTTAGCCTTTAGTGAAATGAACAAGGGGTTTTGGAGTAATTAAGGTTATGTTTATTGCTTAAATGGAAGACATGAATTGAGACATCTTTTGACACTTAATTTGCACTTTAATTGCATGTTCTCTCTATCACCCGCGCGCACGAGAAATTATATCATGGGTTTTTTTCATCATGTCGTTTATAAGGTCAATCAATAAAATTTATTCTTTTCATTAATTTTTAAGCCATCTTTTTACTAAGTGAATATCATTATCAACTTTAAAAAATAGATTATCATAAATAATATATTCGACAATATTTTAAATCTAGGTAACAAAATAAGCAAAATCAGAGAGGAAGCTTAAGATTTGTCTCTTAGGACATTTGATTCAATGAAAATGTAACATTATTTGTTTGAAACTAACAATATCAAAATATAACATTATTTGAGATATTATTGAAAATATTTCATTAGTTTGTTTGGTTCAAATGTGATACTATTATGTTTGGTTATAAGATTAAACTTTAATGCAAAAATGTAAAATATTGAAAAAAGAAGTTTATAGGTCTCATTTCATTAGACTCTACCTAAATTTTAAATTAAATATTACCGGTTTTTATATCATAATAAAAAAAAATTCAACCATGAGATTTAAGTGAAAAATCTCTCTTATTTTAACCAATAATTAAGAGTTTAATTCTTGCTTTAGATATGAAATAAGCTTAAAGAAGCACATAGTATATATTTTACCTTTGATTTTATTGGTTTAATGGGCAGTTAAAAATGACGGTGTCGTCAACAATTTTTTGGTGCAATAATAAACTATCTATTTGACACTATTACCTTCTTCTATGTTGTAGGTTTATTATTTATTATGAGTATATTTTCTCTCCGACCACCTCTTGGTAAGAAATGTTAAAAAAAAGGAAAGAAAATATTATGGTTGTGTGAGGATTAAATTGATAGAATTTATAAGTTTAGAAGGTTAAATTTGTTAAATTATTAAAAATTAATACTAAATTGATGTCATGAAAATGTTAAATTACTAAATGTATTATTATATCAATTTAGGAATTAACACGTCATCAATTACTAAAGCTGGGTGTCATCGTTTTGAGAGTGAACTACTGAAATTCCTCGCTGGGCTTATTCCTGGCTGAGTTAACTCAAACAGAGTCCGAGTTAATCGACGATTAACACAGTACTTTGAAGCACAAAGTGAAAGATATCATGGCTATTGATGCAACCGAAGCTTCATCTCCTCCCTCTCAACTCCCTTCTAATTCCAGGTATTTGTTTCCCCATTTATTTACTCGATCCAATAAAATTTAAATTTCATCGCATTTTTTCGATTACTTTCATGAATTTGCAGTTCTTCCAATCAAATCCAACACTTCTACGTGGCCGTCGACAGACTCCACTTCAAAATGGTCCACTCTCTCTCTTTCTATCCCATTAATTTTTCGATCAACCTTCAGATTTTCATTTTCCCTAAATTTTGAATTAAAACAAACGGAATCGAAATTCGCAGGAGACGTTAATTGATCTCCTAGGAGTGGCGGGTAGACGCACGTGCCTTCCGATAGTACTCTGCTGCAACTCACGTGACGAGCTCGACGCCGTCTGCTCCGCCGTCTCGGATCTCCCTTACATTTCCTTGTCCTGTTTGGTAAATTTGTTGCATTATGATAACAGCTTGATTTTCAATTCTATACTATTAATTTATATTTATTTATTTATTTCTATATATGCCAGTACAGCGACCAAGCTGAAGCAGAACGAAGTTCAATTTTGGAGAAATTCAGGGAAGCAACGATGAAATGGAGCCAACATGCTAAGGTTCAGACAGGAGATGGTCATGAAATTGAAAAAGATGAGCAGAAATCCTGTATGATCGTCGTAACCGATGCCTGCCTTCCTCTTCTTGCTTCTGGAGAATCTCCAATGTTGGCTCGTGTTTTGATTAATTATGAATTACCAACAAAGAAGGTAAAATTCTCATTGTTCTTTCCATATAGGCGGCTGATAATCGAAACCCTTTGAAGTTTGTATTGTTTAATCCGGGAACCGAGCTCGTAATGTTGGTTGACAACTTGTTGATTCATTTCTGTTGGTTGCTATAAGACTGATTTTGATCACTTGCTGCTGACTTTGGTTCATTAGACTATCAAGGATGAAATTGCTTATTCCGCTCTCCCCAATTATTAGATTGGTGGTGTTTCAGCTGATTAAGTTGTTCAGTGACATTGGGATTATGAGTAATTATGTCGGATATCATGGCCTATATACCGAGTTTTAGTTTGTATCCGTGTTTACAATAATAAAGTAGTAAAGCTCAGCTTTGATATCAGTAGCAAATTTATGATCTTGTTTGCTAGTTCTATTGTTTGGTTATCAATTTACCATCCGGATGAGTTATTCATGGGTAGAATTTGTATATAGATTAGCAAGCACATTTAGTAGCCGTGGGGGTACATTCAGTCTTCCTATCTTGGAGCATATTTCGGATAGTGAAGTACAACATTTTCATGTTTTTAAACGTTGTTTTCGGGTGTTATCAATTCACCTCATCCTTTTCTACTTGTGTCTGCTTGCAGGAAACATATATGAGGCGATTGACTTCGTGTTTGGCAGCAGGTTTCTTCCTTGCCCTAATGTTTTATTATTGATACATCATGTTAAATTCCCACAATGATTCACTAAAACATATGCAGATGGAATCGTGATCAATGTGGTCGTCGGAGGAGAAGTGGTAACTCTAAAAAGCTTAGAAGAAAGCAGTGGCCTTATCATCGCTGAGATGCCCATTAATGTAAGTGCAATACTTGCTCGCTTCTTTGATTTACAAATCCATGGTGTTTAGTTAACAAAGAGGCCCAGCAAATTGCAGTTGACAACATTCAAAGTGAAAGGATAATCTACTGCTGGTTGCATCTTTTAAAGCTTATGCATCGTATCTCTTTTAAGCTGTCTATCAATGTACACATTAGGAATACAGTATTAACTCTAAATGCAATCTTGTTGCAGATTTCCGAGATATTGTGACGAACTGATGATTCTCGATCGTCTGCTAATTCCTAAACGAGACGAAAGGATCCTTTTGAACTCTTTAGAGCACTCACAAATGCTCAGCATATCATATGGTAAATGAGTCGTTGAGACATTGATATTGAACGTTATGCTTGTGATAGTTTATGCAATCTCTTCTTAGTTTTCGATATAGGCTTCTTATTGTCTTTGCAGTCTTAATCTGTTCTTTCTTTCTCGTTATGAAGTGGACCGGAATATCGGAAGTGACGTAAATGTTGGGAATCAAAATCCAGTTGAACTAACTGAACTGAAAGCCCACATTTGCACACTCTGTTTGTTTGATTCATATAATTCTCAGTTGTGGGGAAGACTGCCATCTTTATTTCACTGCTAAAGGCAAATAGAAAGATGTTCAACCGTTCGGGTTGGGTCACCATATAACAAGTGTTTGTTGGGTTAGGTTTCTTACTTTCTTTTTGTTAATTTCGACCATTCATGTAATAACGCATCTGGTAATATAACCCAATATATATAAAAATAACCAAATTCTGGTAGATTGAGTTTAGTTTGATTAATATTGTTGTTGGTACAATCTATATGAGGACCCCAAAATTAGCATGTTTCAGTGTTCAATATTTTTTGGTTTATGGTTTATGGGTAAAGTTGAATTTGTATTGTCTAAACAATGCATAAAAAAGAATAACAAAATTATGGGGGGAAATGTAAATCTAAAACAAACTAATTTTTAACTTCGAGAACACGTTTACTCCTTAATTTTATTTTAAGTAAAATGAATTCAATAAATTTAATTTTTCATATTTATAAATTTCATCCGCTCTAAATAATTATTACTTAGAAAATGGAGTGATGGGTTGCGTTCTTTAAAAAACTCGAGGAATAATTAAGGATTTTTTTTAATGAATATCACTTTTTTTACTCGGCACAAATTTATTTATTATAAGAAAGTTTATAGACTTCCAAAATTTAGTTGTGTGTTTCGTTAAAAATCTCTATAAATTTAACTGAAAAAGAAGAGTACAACACAACTAGATAAATATGAAAAACATAACCTATTCAACTCGCTTCAAACACCAAACAACAAAATGCAAATATGGATGAGCGACCAAAATCAACACGACCTAATAAAATGAACACTCCAACACCAAGATCGATTGCAAGTAATTCCGAAAGACACCCCAAACAAACAACAAATAGGACTAAAAGAAGTGATAATTACCCAAACAAACCCTACTAATAGTTTTACAAATATAAATGATTAAATTTGTTAAATTAATTTGAATTATGACTAAATATATTAGTATAATAATTAAAAAAATCACATTATCATTTCCATTAGTTCCTCAATAGAGGGTGATCAAACAAAAACAAACGATAACATTAGTGACGAGAATGAGTTTTTCTTGATGTGATATTTAAAACAAAAGTACACTAATCGTCAGTAGATTAAAAAGATAGATAGTTTAATAATTAATAAGGACTGAGTGTAATGGTAAGACACATTGTTCTTCCAAAGAGAAAATTCAGATTCGAACCTTGAAGACGATATTGTTGATAGAGAGAATCATGAATCTCAAACATAGACCATAAAATTAAATGGATAAATTAAAAAAAAAGTATGATCAAAACATTATCATCCTGAAAATCAAGTGATCATTTAAACATTTTACCCTAAAGAAGCATGATAATATCAACCCCAACCCTATTTCAAAGGTCAAGGTATTATTGAAGCTTTGAATGAAGGCAATTCTGTCCATTAAAGAAGTAATCTAGTTGGCATATCCCAATCTGTAAAACAAAGAAAGAATCTTGTAGATTAATCAACCAAGAATATTAGAAAGGGCAAGAGATAAGATATGTTACTCTATTTGCATTCCTCATTTTTATCCAAGCACATTTAAAATAAAATCATTTGATTTAAATGAAGCACATTTATGTGAACATTATTTACACAATTGGATTCCATAAAACATAAGTAGAAAGTGGGGATTTGCATGTGGCAGGGTCCCTAGTCCCAACAACAAAAGCTTGGGAATTTGGGAATTGAATGAAATGAGGGAATTGTGGGTCACCCTCTTGTGTAGCTACAACTTTCAATTGGATCGTATCAAATGCCATCACTCATGTAACAAATATCTTCCCCATTCGTTAAACCAAAAACCTTCTTAAATAAATAAATAAATAAAATAATTTGTTCAGACAATTCAATCAGGAACGGAGTCAGAATTGAATCATGAGAAAAACAAATTATTTAATTTAAGAATGACGAGATCTTTAAAAGTAATTAAACCATAAAAATTAAAGGGGGTAACATTTAATTTCACTAATTTCCAAACCGGAAAAATTTGAGTCAATACTTAATTTAATTAATTTCAAAATTGATAAGGTCGTAAAAGTAAATTATACCAAACAATTTCGGGAAGGCAAGAACTTAACTGAAATGATTTCAAAACTATGAATGATATAAAATATAGTTAAACCGCCAAAGTCGGGGGACTCTCAACGTATATCCGTTCATGAGTTCAGTTGGTATCGATGTGTTTATAAGATTGATTTTTGTTCGAATTACCACATACAAATTTTAAAACGATATCTTTGAGATGTGCATGAACGAGAGGAGAATCGAATTCTAATACGCATGAATCATGAATGTTAGAAGACATGGGAATGATGTAATGGAATTGGCAAAGGAGCAAGGGACATGTCTAATAGAGGGGAAGAAAGGATGCAGAGGAGAGGCATAGAATTGTATAATATATGATAAGGGGCCTTTTCCTTTGTCCCTACGCCATGATCTCCTCTTGCCCACCAAGGGAAAGATCGAGGGAAATCAAGCCTCCCAAAAATGATAAAAAGAAGGGTCATGGCCTGGCTGTTGTGGCCATTTTGTCCTGGTCCCCTTTCCTTTTTTTACCTTCACACTTGCTCTAATTTTTGTAGGAGCCCAATCCCCATTTCATTAATTAATTATCAACAATCATTGTGTATATATGTCACTCTTTCTTTTGCTTGATATCATGATTCATCATAAACTTTTCACCCTTCTAATTCAATATTTGAAGTTTTGGGAAATTGAGTTAAAAAAGCATATGCAGATTGTAAATAAAATGGTATCATTTAATGATGTTAAAAGTGAACAATATCTAACGAGTTAAAAGATAGACTTTATCGAAATAATTTTACGGTATTTTCTCTTTTAGTTTTTTTTATTTTTTTTATTTTTGAGAAGATAAATCCACTCTAGTGAAACAATAGGCGTCTTTGGACTCTCATTTATTCGAAACAAACAAATTGCTCCCCTGTTTAATGATAAAAGCATGCACAAACGGTAAATAAAATGGCAGTATTTGGAGACGAAAAAACAGACAATATCTTATGCGTTGAAAGATATATTTTTGTGAAACAATTTTAATTTGTCTTATTTTCAAAAAATAAATTCTCTATAAATCAATGGACATTTTTGGACTCTCATTTGTTCGAAACATACATGTTAGTATGTTACTATCTATATTTGATAATAAAAGTATATTGAACAAATAATAAATAAAATGGTAGAATTTGAAGATGTTAAAATTGAACAATATCTCAAGTTAAAAGATAGATATTTGTGAAATAGTTTATAAAATTTCTTTTCTTTTAGTTTGTCGCTTTTCAAAGAAGATTGATATATTTTAGTGAAACAATAGGCGTATGTGGATTCTTATTTGCTCTAAACAAATAAGTTGCTCCCCTCGTTTAATGATAAAAGTATATGTAAACGGTAAATAAAATGGCAAAATTTGATGACGAAAAAGCATAAAAAATTTACGTTGAAAGATAGATTTTTGTGAATCAATTTTATGATACTCTTTATTTTTAATTTATTTTATTTTAAAAAAACTTTAATGAATCAATGGACGTTTCTGAACACTCATTTGTTTGAAACAAACAAATTACTCTCTCTATTTAACAATATAAGTATATGCAAATGATAGAAAAATGGTAAGATTTAGAAATATTAAAAGTGAACAATATCTTAAGTTAAAAGATAGATCTTTGTGAAATGGTTTATGGTATTATTTTTCTTTTAGTTTGTCTTATTTTTAAGGAGAAATCCACCTTAGTGAAACAATAGGTGTTTTTAGACTCTCATTTGCTCGAAACGAACAAATTACTCCTTTGTTTAATAATAAAAACATACACAAACAGTAAATAAAATAGCATAATTTAAAAACAAGAAAGCATACAATATCTTATACATTGAAAGACATTTTTTCGTGAAACAATGGCACTTTCTTATTTAATTTGTCTTACTTTCAAAAAAATAAATCAACTTTGATGAGTTCGTGTGTGTTTTTAGACTCTCATTTGTTTGAAAAAAAACAAGTTGCTCCCTCTATTTTATAGTAAAAGTATATGCAATTGATAAATAAAATGGTAGGATTTAGAAAAGTTAAAAATGAATAATATCTTAAATTAAAAGATAAATTTTTGCGGAACAATTTATGTTTTTATTTTATTTTGTCTTATTTTTAAGAAAAAAAAATTACTTTAGTGAAACAGTAAGCACTTTTGGATTCTCGTTTGCTTGAAACAAACAAGTAGTTCTCTCGGTTCAATGATAAAAACATTTGCGAATAGTTAAAAAAATATAAAAATTTGGAGACATTAAAAGCGAACAATATCTTGTATTTTAAAAGATAAACTTTTGTGAAAGGTTTTATAATACACTGCGTGTTTTAATTTCTCTTATTTTGATAAAAAAATAAACCTACTCTAATAAATCACTAGGCATTTTGGACTCATTTGTTTAAACAAATAAATTGCTATTTGTTTAGTGATGAAAGCATGTGCAAATGGTAAATAAAACGATAAAATCGTTAATAACGAAAAATATCTTGTATGTTAAAAGATAAATTTTTGTGAAACCGTTTTATGATATTCTTTCTCATTTTAAGAAAATAAATCTACTCTAATGAATCAATTGACCATTTATACTATCGTGTTCTCAAAATAAACAAATAATTTTTTCTGTTTAATGATGAAAGCATATGCAAATGATAAATAAAATGACAGTATTTCGAGACGTTAGAAGAAGCAAACTATATCTTGCACGTTAAAAATTAATTTTTGTTAAATATTTTTATGATACTTTTTTCTCTTTTAATTTGTCCTATTTTTGTAAAAAAAATCCACTCTCATATATTAAAGGACTTTTTTTCTTCATCCTTTTCATTTATTTGAAAAATTAAGTTTATCTTTGTTGAATGATAGAAGAATATGTAAATGGTAAATAAATAGGAAGGATTTGAAGATATTAAAAATAAAAAATATCTTGTATGTTAAAAGACAAATATTTATGAAACGGTTTTACAATACTCTTTTTCTTTTAACTTATTTTTTTCTTAAAAAAATAAATCATCTCTAATAAATCAATGGACGTTTTTGGACTCTCATCTAATCAATCAACAAGTTTCTCATGTTGTTTAATGATAAAAGCATATACAAATGATAAACAAAATGACAAAATTTTAAGGTTAAAGAGGACAATATCTTGTATGTTAAAAGATAAATTTTAGTGAAACAATTTTATGATGCTCTTTCACTGTTAATTTATCTTATTTTCATAAAAATAAATCCACTCTAGTAATTAATGGTCGTTTTTGGACTTTTATTTATTCGAAATAAACAAGTTGCTGTCTATTTAATGATAAAATTAAATGTAAATGGTAAAGGCGAAAAATATCTTGTATGTTAAATGATATATTTTTGTGAAACAATTTTATAATAGTCTTTTTTTAATTTATTTTTTTCCTTAGAAAAATAAATTCACTCTATTGAATCAATGAGCATTATTAGACTTTATTTGCTCAAAACAACAGGTTGCTCTCTTTGTTTAATGACAAATGCATATGCAAATGGTAAAATTGACGAAATTAGAGATGTTAAAAGCGGAAAATATCTTGTATGTTACAAGATAGATTTTTGTGAAACAGTTTTATGATATTTTTTTTAATTTGTCTTTTTTCTCAAGAAAACAAATCGACTCTAATGAATCAATGGGCGTTTTTTTAGACTATCATCTGCTCAAAACAAACAAATTTCTCCCTCTATTTAATGATAAAAGCATATGCAAATGGTAAATAAAATAAAAGACTTTAAGACATTAAAAGCAAAAAATATATTGTATATTAAAAGATACAACTTTGTAAAAAAATTGATATTCTTTCTCTTTTAATTTATCTTATTTTCAAAAAAAAATCTAATAAATCAATAGCCATTTTTTGGACTCTTATTTGCTCAAAATAACAATCTCTATATTTAATAACAAAATCATATATAAATAGTAGAGTTTCCCAATGTTAAAAGTGGACAATATCTTACCAGCTAATAAAATAAATTTTCGTAAAATGAATTTATGGTATATATATATATACCATTGGACAATTTTTGGACTCTCATTTGTTCGAAAAATACATGTTAGTATGTTATTATCTATATTTGATAATAAAAGTATAATAATAAATAAAATGGTAGAATTTGAAGATGTTAAAACTGAACAATATCTCAAGTTAAAAGATAGATATTTGTGGAATGGTTTATGGTATTCCTTTTCTTTTAGTTTGTCGCTTTTCAAAGAAGATAGATGTATTTTTGTAAAACAATAGGCGTTTGTGGAGTTTTATTTGCTCGAAACAAACAAGTTGTTCCCCTTGTTTAATGATAAAAGCATATATAAACGGTAAATAAAATGCAAAATTTGAAGATAAAAAAACAGATAAAATCTACTCAGAGATAAATTTTTGCAAAACAATTTTGTGATACTCTTTCTTTTTAGTTTGTCTTATTTTAAAAAATAACTTTTATGAATTAATGGGCGTTTTTGAACACTCATTTATTCGAAACAAACAAATTACTCTCTCTATTTAACAATAAAAGTATATACAAATGATAAATAAAATTGTAAGATTTAGAAATATTAAAAGTGAACAATATCTTAAGTTAAACGATAGATCTTTGTGAAATGGCTTATGGTATTATTTTCCTTTTAGTTTGTCTTATTTTTAAGGAGAAATTCACCTTAGTAAAATAATAGGTGTTTTTAGACTCTCATTTACTCGAAACAAAGTAATTACTCTCATTGTCTAACAATAAAAGCATACACAAACAAAAAGACAAAAAAAAAGCAAACAATATCTCATACATTGAAAGATAATTTTTTGTGAAACAATTTTATGACATTTTTTCTTTTTTAATTTGTCTTACTTTTAAAAAGATAAATCAACTTTAATAAATTTATGTGTGTTTTTGGACTTTTATTTGTTTGAAACAAACAAGTTGCTCTCTCTATTTTATATTAAAAGTATATGCAATTGATAAATAAAAAGAAAATTTTACAACGTGCGACGAACATCGATGAACACCACTAATGATGAACACCGATGAACACCATTAAATTAATTAATAAAAAATTAAAATTTCAAGGACCCATCATACAATTAATAATTATTTTAAAAATTCAATTAAATTATTTTTTATATATATTAAAATTTTATTTTTTAATAAGGGTAAACTATATATTTAGTACCTCACTTATTTCCGTATTTCTATTGAACCCTCATTATTTAAATATTATTTCAATTTGACTATATTCTTTATAAAAAAATAATTTAACAATCAACCTAAAACCCTAAACTATTAAACCTTAAACCCTTAAACTCTTAAGCATATACCCTAAACCATTAAAAATAATTTCACCATCATCGATTCAATTCAATTTAATGAATCATTAAATTTTCTTAAAAAATTTAATTAAATTCCGAATCACGATTTCATTGAAAAATTCCTCAACTACAAGGAATTGCTACCGGCTGATGTGCTGGAGATTGCTTTTGAAAGGCGAAATGATGGGAAGTTACAGAATTGGGAACCGGGAATGTGAATTCCAGCAATACAAACATTGCAGATTTTGACCAAGATGTTGGAGTTGGCCCAGATGGGTCTTCGAAGGCGGGAGGGAAGAAGAAGGGGAAGAAAGGAAAGAAGATAAGTTCGGCTGTCTTCGGATTCAACGATTCATTGAATTGAATTGAATCGAATCGATGATGATAAAATTATTTTTAATGGTATATGGTTTAGGGTATATGCTTAAGAGTTTAAGGGTATAAGGTTTAATAGTTTAAGGTTTTAGGTTGATTGTTAAATTATTTTTTTATAAAGAATAGAGTCAAATTGAAATAATATTTAAATAATGAGGGTTCAATAGAAATATGGAAATAAGTGAGGTACTAAATATATAGTTTACCCTTATTAAAAAATAAAATTTTAATATATATAAAAAATAATTTAATTGAATTTTTTAAAATAATTATTAATTGTATGATGAGTCCTTGAAATTTTAAATCTTTATTAATTAATTTAATGGTGTTCATCATTAGTGATGTTCATCGATGTTCGTCGCACGTGGTAGACTCATCCTAAATAAAATGATAGGATTTTTATAGTAAAAGTATATGCAATTGATAAATTAAATGGTAGGATTTAGAAAAGTTAAAAATATTTCGTATGTTCAAAAATAAATTTTTGTGAAACAGTTTTATGATATTTTTTCTCATTTAATTGATTTTTTAAATAAATCTACTCTAACGAATCTACTCTAAAGCGTAAGCAAATAGTAAATAAAATGTCAGAATTTCGAGACGTTAGAAGCAAACTATATCTTGCACGTTAAAAGATTGATTTTTATAAAAATTTTATGATACTTTTTCTCTTTTAATTTGTCCTTTTTTATAAAAATAAATCCACTCTAATATATCAAAGGACATTTTTTTCCTTTTCTTCATTCATTTGAAAAATTAAGTTTCTCTTTGCTTGATGATAAAATTATATGTAAATGGTAAATAAAATAGAAGGATTTGAAGACATTAAAAATAAAAAATATTTTGTATGTTAAAAGATAATCTTTTGTGAAACAGATTTATAATACTCTTTCACTTTTAACTTATCTTTTTTCTCAGAAAAATAAATCATTTCTAATGAATTAATGATCGTTTTTTGACTTTCATTTAATTAATAAACAAGTTTTTTCTTCCGTTTAATGATAAAAGCATATACAAATGATAAATAAAATGATAAAATTTCAAGACGTTAAAAGAAGACATTATCTTATATGTTAAAAGATAGATTTTTGTGAAACAATTTTATGATACTCTTTCTCTGTTAATTTGTTTTGTTTTCATAAAAATAAACCCCTTCTAACGAATTAATGGTCATTTTTTGACTTATTTATTTGAAATAAACAAGTTTCTCACTATTTAATTATAAAATCAAATGCAAATGGTAAAGGCGGAAAATATCTTGTATGTTAAAAGATTTTTTTTTAAAACGGTTTTATGGTACTCTTTCTCTTTTAATTTCTTTTTCTTAGAAAAATAAATTCACTCTATTAAATCTATTGTCGTTATTATATTCTATCTGCTCAAAAAAACAGGTTGCTCCCTCTGTTTAATGAAAAATGCATATGCAAATGGTAAAAAATGACGGAATTGGAGACGTTAAAAGCGAAAAATATCATGTATGTTACAAGATAGATTTTTGTGAACGGTTTTATGATTTTTTTCTTTTAATTTGTCTTTTTCTCAAAAGATAAATTCACTTTGATGAATCAATGGGCGTTTTAGACTCTCATCTGCTCAAAACAAACAAATTTCTCCCTCTGTTTATTGATAAAAGCATATACAAATGATAAATAATGAAAGAATTTAAGATGTTAAAAGCAAAAATTATTGTGTATATTAAAAGATAGAACCTTGTGAAACATTGATATTCTTTCTCTTTTAATGTATCTTATTTTCAAAAAAATAAGTAAATTCTAATAAATCAATAGTCTTTTTTAGACTCTTATTTGCTCAAAATAACAAAGTCCCTATATTTAATAACTATACAAATAGTAGAGTTTGCCGATGTTAAAAGTGGACAATATCTTACTAGCTAAAAAGATAAATTTTCATAAAATGAATTTATGATATTCTTGTCCACAAGAGTTGGGTGCAATGATAAGACACCTTGCTCTCTCAAAAAGAAAACTCAAATTTAAATTTTAGAAAAGATATTGTTGGGAGAGAAAACCACGTATCCTAAACATAAACTATAAAATGAACATATAATTTAAAAAAAAAACTATGATAATTCTTTCATTTATAATTCGTTTTATTATCAAGAAAATAAATCTACTCTACGAAAATAATAGGCGTGTTTTAAACTTTTTTTTTCTCGAAACAAACAAATTTCTCAATGTATTATGTATATAATAAAATATATAAATATAAATATTTTTTTATAAAAAATACAAGTCGTGATCTTATTTAATGATTCGATTTGACCAATGAATGGACTAATCTAGTAGAGACATTTGAAGGTTGAATTAAAAAGTTTCTTTCTCTATTATTTTCACCTACAAATTATATTTCTATAATTGAGCTGATATTGTTTTTGAAACGTAATTTTCTTTTCTGATTTTATCACTGTGGAATGACATTTGACAAAAAATATGTAAATGAGAAATGGGTGATTGGTAGCCCATAATTTGGTCACGTCTTAAATCATTTGGGGGACATGTAGGGGCTATGGTGGGGAGACACAATCAAGACCTTCAACCGATGCTATGTGCCTTAATTTGATCAAGATGTGCGGATGCCATCATTTTTATTAATTATATGATGAATTAGGGGTTATAATTTTCATGAACTTGGCAAATACAATCACCAACATAGAAAATATCTAGTCATAAATAAAAATATGTATTTATTAATACTAAATCTTTCTTTTACTCGGTCAATTATTACAAACCGTTATACCTTTATATTTAATACAATTATACTTTTCGTGTATTATACGATGTTTCTGGTTAATAAATTTATTTTACAGTGCATCAAATATAAAATTTCATAAACATTAATTTAATCTATATGTGATAAGAAGATTAATTTTTATAATGCACAAAATAAATCTATATGATGTCTTGGTAATGGTCTTTGAAATTCGAGATCAATATCAAACTATAACCTTCAAATCCAAAATTTTCTCGAAATCACCTCTTAAACATGATTAGATAAATGAGTTAAACATAATTATATCAAGGATTTGGGGCAAGAGACGAGTAGGAAAGTGAGTGAGATGAAATGAGAAAGGGGCAAAAGGGGGACACCCATGGGAGAGACAAAACAGTGGATTTACAGAGCTTTTCATTCGATTGATGTCTGTTTTGTTTGTTCGACAACTTTCCATGTTTGGCATTCGGAGAAAAGACTGATTCACTGCCACTGCCACTGCCACTGCCACCGCAACCATTTTGTTCTCCAAACAAACGCCTAAGCTTTCCGCACACTTTTTTTTTTTTTTACTTTATAGAATACAGGCCACGCCCCCAAACAAAACGACGAACCACCCGCATGATGGCCTCGTCTCCGCCCCACACTCGTCCATTTCTCAGCCCCCCTACCCCTTTCTCTCTCCTCTCGTTTCCCTCATAAAAACACCGAAACAAGAAGAGAATCCAGCACCACTACTCTCTAACCTCTCTCTTCTGTTTGCATGCTTGTTTAGATTTAAGAACAATGAGTGATCAGGGAGTTCCAGATTTCTACAGTTCTATTACTGCTCCTTTGTTGGTCAATGGGGATATTAATGATGTCAAGGATGATGATGTTTCAGCTGTTGAACAAGATTCCTTGCAATGCCACTGTCACGCTTTTCGACCGTCGCTTTCAAAGGCAAGTAATCAGTTGGATAGTGACGCCATTGTTGCTCGTTTCCTTCTTCATTGTACTTGGTTTTGACGAAAGGAATATATTTTTGTCTTTGTTTATTCTCTCAGGTGATTGAGGAGATGAAGCAGCTTTATGCCATAGCTCTGCCTATGATCATTACCGGTCTTCTCATCTATGGAAAATCAGCCATATCCATGTTTTTCATGGGGAAATTGGGCAAAGAAGCATTGGCGGGTGGTGCTATGTCGATTGGAATCGCTAACATCACCGGCTACTCTGTCATTTCTGGCCTTGCAATGGGGATGGAAGCCATTTCCTCTCAAGCCTGTGGAGCCAAACAATGGCCTCTTATGGGCCAAACCTTACAACGCACCGTTGCTATTCTCATATTAGCCTGTTTGCCCATTTCAGTACTCTGGTTAAACATCGAGCCCATCCTTCTGTTTTGTGCTCAAGACCCGGTTATCTCTTCTGTTGCCTCCACTTACCTTGCACTTTCTCTACCAGATCTGCTCTTCCAGTGTCTTATAAACCCTCTTAAGATTTATCTAAGGACCCAAAACGTAACCCTCCCTCTTATGCTCACCGCTGCCTTTGCACTCGCTTTACATGCTCCCATCAACTACATCTTTGTCTACCATCTTAGCCTTGGGATTCAAGGCATAGCGCTTGCCGTCGCCTTGACAGATTTCAACTTGCTAATAGCACTTTTGTTCTACCTATGGTTCTCCGGCATTTGTGACAAAACATGGAATGGTTGGTCCCTCGATTGCTTCTATGAATGGAAGCCGATACTTACCTTGGCCATCCCGAGTTGCATATCGGTGTGCTTGGAATGGTGGTGGTACGAGCTCATGATACTCCTTTCGGGTCTTCTCGCCAACGCCTCCGAGGCGGTCGCCACCATGGGAATCTTGATACAAGCAACTTCCCTCATCTACATCTTCCCTTCTTCATTGAGCCTCGCGGTGTCCGCTCGGGTTGGTAACGAGCTGGGAGCCAACCAACCTGGCAAAGCCAAGACCTCGTCTATGGTCGCCTTGTCCTGTGCTGTGTTCAGTAGCTTCATGGCTATGGTATTCATGATAACTATGAGGAACGCATGGGGACGAATCTTCACCAACGACAAAGCCATTTTGTCGTTGACCGCAATGGTGATGCCGGTGGCAGGGCTGTGCGAGCTGGGGAACTACCCGCAAACAACCGGGTGCGGGGTGTTGCGAGGGAGCGCGAGACCAAGTTTGGGAGCCAACATAAACTTGGGATCTTTCTATGGTGTTGGATTGCCGGTTGCACTTTTAATGGGCTTTGTTGTAGGTGTTGGTTTATTGGGACTTTGGTTCGGTTTGCTAGCAGCCCAAGTTGTGTGTGCCATATACATGGTCGTAGTAGTGGCTCGAACAGATTGGGCGGTCCAAGCAGAAAGGGCTGAACAGCTGACTCGTATGAACGCAGAAGCAAATGAAGTTCATGGGAGTAAAATCCAGGGATTAATATCAATAATTCTGGGAAATTAGCTTGCTTTGTTTATGTGTTTAAGTACTTAAAATGGTTACTGCCTTTTGCTCATCTTTTCCCTTTTGGAGTTCAGTTCAGTAAAAACTTTGTATATTTTGTGTTCGTGACAAACTGTTTTGTATATGTTTTACATTTTGGTCCTGTTGTCTTTGTTTTTTTGTCTTTTGAATATGAAAGGTGGAAACCATATATGTGTAATGCAGGTGACTAGAGTGTAACAGTTGAGTTTTTTTTTTCAATAAAAAAATATGTGGTTCATGTATAATATTATCTCGATGAAAGTGTCTGCTTTTTCTTTACAACATTGTGAGAGACTTTAAGTAAATTTGTCCATTTTTTTTCAATTTTTGATTCATTGTATTATATTATCTTTCATGGCAATTAATAAAACAGATATCAATATTAAAAAAAGTTACATTGTATGATTAATTGAATTTTAACTTAAATCACTTAAAGCAAGTATTAACATAGATTATTCTTTAACAAAAATTGAATCCAGCGGTACGATTAAAACAACAATGATAATAAAAGTTAAAACGATTTTTTTCCTCTTAATTTGACATCTATCCTAAAGAAAAGGTGAGTGTAATTAGAATCTTGTATGTTGTTAGGGTCGTGTGTTTTCGGATATTTAAATTTTAAGTTTGAATATCCGACTCCGAACATATGCTTGGTTTGACAATAATTTTTAGATCTAAATTTTATCTTTTGTGGCTTTATGCAACATCCTCTAGACCTCTATTATATAGAGAGAGATAGGATTCGTTGACACAACATAAAACTTAAAAAATTTACACGTATATTTGGATCATTGGATAATAAAAATAGATGAAGAGATTTTTATGGAGAAAATAAGTAAATTATCCTTAATTTAAATATTTTAATTTTAACCATTAAATTTAATTAATCAAACATCCATAAAAACGTGTAAGACTTTGAAGTATATATATACATATTCACACACACGAGAAACAAGTAGGAAACTATAATAAGCGACAAACTATCAAATATAACAATATTCAAGCTTGTTTTTGGCTCGTCATAGATCGAGTGTTGAAAGAGGAGGATCGGAAGAGTGAGGCACCAGCAATTACTTCGAGAAAGAAGGATTAAAGGATTGAGAAATGAGCAACTCAGTAGTCAATCTCGGTGGATCGGAGGACAATACTCCTCATGAATCCTATGATCCATTCACTGTTCTCGTTGCGAAGCACACCACAACATGTCGCCCCCCCCTGGAATCTGCTCGGTATGATCCATCACCCGCCCAATAGGAGGAGAGTGCCATTTCACGCATCGAGATAAATTCCGCCTACCATGTACCATTCCCACAGCCCCCTGCAGTCGAGCAGCAGAACCTAAATTCTAATCCAAATTATGTAACCGTCTGAACATAGGCGTAACCAAAGGGGTAAGCAGATATTTGTGGCAAACTAACCCGAGACCCGAATCGATTTTACACCGATTTGAGACTCGATATCGACCCGAACAAGATGATCCAAACTTGATCCGAAGCCCGAAACAAACCGAAACGAATTGAAATCGACCCAATTTTAGTTGAACCGATATAGACCTGAACCGATTTTTTAACCGAACAGAACGGACCCGAATCGATTTTCAACCAACCAAATAAATCCAAACCGATTTCATTCGAACCGAAAGTAACTCGAACCGAAGGCAACCCGAAATAATAAAAAAATATTAAAAGAAATAATGAAAGATTTGATGTGAATTGTGGCAAACGGGTCATTCAGATCGGGTTCGATTTGGGTCATTTCGGTTCGGTCAGGTTCAGTTTTAACTGCATTTAGTTTCGCTTTTGTTCGGGTCGGATCTGGTCTGGTTCGATTTTAAGTCCGGACCGATACCCGACCAGAATCACTATAGACTTGAAATAAAACACCAGACCAGATCCGACCCGAACAAAACTGAAACTGAATGCAGTCAAAATCTTGGCCCTCTCCTAGTAAAATAGTCTAATTCTGTTTTAGTCCCTAGTTAAATAGACTAATTGTGTTGTGGTCCCTCCAATGGAACAGTTGAGGCTAACCTGAGTTTTTTAAGAATTCAGGACGAATTTATAAAGTTTTATAGGGTTGAACTGTGACGTTTCTATTAGACCAATTCATAAGGGTTTATTATAATATTAGTGTTCAAATTGTACTTTTTTTTGCCTAGAAATTATTTTGACCACCTCTAATGTTTTATTTCGTAACCACTTTCAAATTGTTTGTTAAAAATCATTATTCTCCACTGATGAATTCTTCCAGTTTTGGATTTCTTTCTTTTTGACTCAGCTCGTTATTACAAGCAAAATCGAAGTGTTTTTGAACTAATTTTTTAGAGTTAAGACTTTTAATTTCACCTTTGCATTGATGATTTTTTGTAATTAGAGTATTTCTGTGACATTTTTCATTTTTTTTTTTGCAAAAATAGAATGAAAACTCGTAAATCGAAATTGATGCACCATGATTAAGTAAATTTTCCATATCGAAGTATTTGAGACTTAGGATTGTTTGATTTCTTAAAACAAATCAAAATTTGAATTTTTCACTTGATTTTTTATTTATTTCCTTAAAAAACTAAGGGCTGAAGGAAAGAAAATTACTGAGATCACATATCATGTATTCATTGAGCAATTTTGTTTTGACCGACGACCTGAAAATAAATATAGAATAAAACATTAAACACTTATTTTAAAAAATACACTTAAAGAAAAAAACAGTATAATTTAAGCCGATATTTCATAATAAAGAGAATTTATACTTGCATGATTTCTTGAATAACTAAAGGATAAATTTTTCCAAGGCCACTATCTGCCCTAACCCCTAGCTCCGTGGAAACAGTTGTAATTATGGACTAACATATTTAGATAGAATCTCAAGGGCGGCATGAATTTGAACAATAAAGTTGCATGAATTTTGAACAAAGAAAAAAATCATTTAGAGATCATGTTAAACCAATCCATTTGACATTGCTTTCCATTTACACAGTTCTTCCATTAGAATTATCAGAGAGTTTCGGGAGAGAGGCCGGCATGCCGATCATGTGGTGTATTGAAGTCCATCCCCGCACGGAAATGACGCCGATGAATTCAGAGCGTGTCTACACCGTTTTGATACCGATCACGACGGAGCATAGCCTGAGAGTTAGGTTCGGTGGTGGGTATTATGTAATGAAGCTTAATTCTAGACTTCCTTATGTGGATTTTCCTGCTAATATCAACATGATTCTGTAATAATTTGTGTTTATCTTTTATTTCTGCGATATCAATGGATAAAATTTGCATAATTTCTTTGCATTCTAGTTATACAAGCTGATCTGGTTGTTCATTTAAAACACACTTGGCTCAACTTAATTGGTCAATAAATGCAATTAAAATCATATTTAATAAAATCGAATTAAACAATGCAATTAAATTTAATTTTAGATTTTTTTCGATTCTACAACGAATCCTTGGGTGCTCGGATTTTTAGTCTGGAATGTTTGAAAGTAGAAAATTAGAGTGGGTCTAATTTGAGGGCAGTGGTAAGTGAATGGAAAACCAACTCGTGTCATAACCCTATTGGGCAGAAACTAAAAAACAAAAGAGTTCTTCCTGAGTCACCTTGTCCTTTTTCTCCAGGTAAAAGTTCCAACTCGCAGCTAACCGGACCAGACCAGACCAGACCAGACCAGTCGTCTTTGGTTTTCGCCCCACATGTTACTACCATTGTCTTTGAAATTCTTCTGTTTTATCTGTCCTTTATTTAATTAAAAAAATCTAAAAGTATATGTGTGCTTGCTTGCTTGCCCTTTGTTGGATTCTACACACATCCAATTTGTTGATATTTAATTACATTCTCAACGTCTATTTCTATTTCCATGTAGTGTTAGTGTCAAAAAGAACACACAAACGTCAATGTTCTCTAGAGCAAATAATTAAAAGCTTTCAGATACATTTTTTCTCTTTCTTTTAAATAGTGGGTTTAATATCTATTAAAAGCAAATATTTCTTCTCCTCCTCTTAGGTAGAAATTGTTCAAAAAAACAAACGAATAAACAATTGTCTATTAATGTCGGTAGGTATAATGATTCTTAGTAAGAACAACCGGAGACGAAGCCAGGATTGAAGATGAGAGGTAAAACATAAATCTTAAAAAATGAGGGTAAATTCATAAATAATCTAATTTTTTAAATATATATATATTATATAATAAAGGTAAAAAAAATTATCGGAGGCAATAGCCTCTTACAATGCTAGAGTAAATCCGTTCATAAAAACAACTCTTTGAAGAAATTAAATTTTCTATTTTCTTAGAGATTATAAAGAGATTCAAACCCTATACCTATTATTGGGTGTCATTGACTCATTGTAATGGTGAGAATTAGACTCTAGAATTGAATTATTTTTCTTTCAACTAAAAGAACAAGTACGCAAATATTTCTTTTCCATAATTCATCCTTCAACACCAAGATGGTTGTTAGATGGGAATAGTAAGAGGTTTCATTTTTTTTTTCAAATGTGAGACTTAGATGTTGGATGGTTACATAATATCGATTATATTCGAAATTGGATCAGATTATATTCTTAAAAAGATGAAAGAAATCTCACAAGTCCTAACATTGTTTTTTCTAATACACAAGATGCTACTCTAATCTATCAATGTATGAATTCATTATAGAAAGTGGCAATGTATTTTTGGATAGTTTAAAATCCCCAAGTCAAGTGAGTTCCCATGTTCAAAGCTGAGAAAAGGTTGTAATACATATGTATAAAGAAGAAAAGGTGACTGAAAATGAAGACAGTCCTCAATCACTCATGATGTGTAGTTGTCATATGATTGATATGCATATATAGTTCGAGACAAAGGCCATAATGCTAGCAAGACAAAGAATTCTGCACGTGACCACGTGATCTCTATCCATATATATACGTATGAGCAATTATTAGATGGACCCGGCTCATCACGCCATTCATTCTTTGTCGAATAACATACACTCATCTTAGTGTAACTTTTAAGTAATTATATATATTGTTGAAATAAGAGATAGTTTCATTTACCAACTGCGATTGATTTTAAAAAATTATACATTATATTTTTTAAATCACGTCTAATATTTAAATTGTAAAGTTATAAATGAAATAAACTGAATCCAAAGGATCCTATAATAAATCATTATAGTACAATAGATTAATCGACCAAAAATCAAATATTAGTAAACATAAAAATACTATTTTATTTATTTCTTGGACATAAATAGTTTAATATACATATGTAATAATAACTAATCTTAATCATTAAAAAATCTTCTAGTACTTATCTATAGAGAGTATTAGAAACCCTAAAGCAGGATATTTGAGAAATTATTAAAAGCAGGGGCAGGGCATAGCAAAAAAAACATTGAGAAGTTATCCACCCTATAAAAGTCTGAACAAATTTTTTTTAAATAAAAAATAAAACAACATTTAATCTTCAAACTTTATATTTTTTTATTTTTGAATTTTTAGTCTACTTTAATCATTGAACTTGTTTTTTTTTTTAATTTCATCCTGAACATTATTTTTTTTATTCACACTAGTCTCAGAACTTCACAGCTTTCCCCAAATGGATTATCAAACTTGGATTTCGTTACAGACTCAAATCAAGAACGGAGCTAGACTTTGAAATTCGAGGGTGTAAAATAGAATTTTTTACAATTGACGGGGCAGTTCTTAATTATTCAACAAAGTTTTTAAATTTAATAAATAAAATAAAGGTTTTTTTTTGTCGTGGGGTTGGGGGCTATAAACCCTCTCACACATGATGTAATTTTGTTCCCGACTAAAATGTGTTATAGAATTTAAGTTTGAGGTCCAAGTTGAAAAAAACATCAAATTTCAGGACTATTTTTGACCAAAAGGGGGCCAAGATGGTTAAAATGTTGTCAAGTTCAGGACTAATATGGACCAAAAAATAATTTAAGAAGCAAATTGAAAAGTTAAAAATGCAGGGACTAAATGCAGCTTTTATCCATTCTTGTTCAAATAATAAAAAAAGAAAAGGTAAACTCCAGATCACGTGGTCCCTTTTGATGCGTCGGTGTCGCCAGCTCATTCACTGATAATTTTACTTACAAGTCAAAGCAGGGTCAAAGGAGCACGACGCAAATGCAACACCATCCCCTTACCCTGCACCCAAAAGGCCAAAACTCTTTTTATTTATTATTATTGGGATCCTGCGTTTGATTCTTGAATTCGATTGTTTGGAAGCTATTCGAGTTATTTAAAGCTTTCAAACAAGGTGTTTCTATGGTTGATATAGTGCCTCATATTCTGGAGTTGCTATCACGAGAGTGGGAAGTGAAGTTGGAGCATGTCTTTCGAGAACAAAATACTTGGCTTATAGCGTGGCACGACGTTCGCGGATTTGATTTACCGGCGTTATTTGGATCTTCCCATAGATGTTATAAATTCCTTTTCGTTAGAGTTTAATGTATGATTTGGTTGTTTTAGTTGCGGTTTATTTTTTTGTTGTCAAGGTTTATTATTACTATACGCACTATTTTTCTTTATTTAGGTTTATAAAATCTTTTAATGAGGCATATAATAGTAATTTTTTTAATAAAAAAATTTGAATACTACATAAATTTATTACGAAAACAGTTTTTATAATTTTTTTTTACAATATCATAATTAAAATTACTATTAAACAAAGAAGTTTTGAAGTTTATTAAAAGGCCAAAACCCTATCCCTTAAATAACACTGCAGTTGCATTGAATGGCAGCAATGGAAACAGTAGTTTCAACTTTCAACAACCCATTTCTTCACCAAAAACACATCCATTTTTTATTGATCCTTTACCTTACCCCCAGCTATCTGTATATGTATTCCACCTAGATTTAATACTTCATATATTCCTGTTGAATTCAATTAAATAATCGTTAACATTTTTATAAACATCGAATTTCGAATAAATATAAAGTGGTAAATGAACTTTCTGCCTAAGTTTACAACTTATTCACCCATATAGCTATTCTTGTGAAAACCTGATTCACTCTTTGCAGCCACATTGAAAAGTAACTAATTAAAAGGCAGCCCCATTGAATGCTAACCAGTACCTGATTTACTTTTAGCCATTGGATTTAATGCTCAAAAAACCATAATCATACATGTTGCCATCAATTAACTGATAAAAAAAATGTTGCAATTAAGAAGTGCACGAATGAGAGAATGGGATCATATATGTTTTGCAAATGAGTGCGACAATTTTTTAGATTAATTAATAATACTACTTAACGTAATAATAGTGTGTATTAGATACTAATTAGTATACAAATGGGTTAATCCAAGTGGTAAACAGTTTGATATCGTTTAAGTAGGTCTCGAGTTTGAAGCCTTGTGTATGCAGAAAAATCTCATCAAAAAATTCACCAACCAAAACCAGATGTGCGACAACTTTTAAAACACTTGTTAACAAAATCTTAGTATATATAACAATTTTAAAGAATAAATTAATAGGTATTAGTTCAGTTGACAATGATACTTTTATAGACTTGAAATTATAAGTTAAAATAGATATAAACACACACCATCCTCCTCCTACAAGTAATTTAGAAAATCCCTGGAAAGAAAACTTTAAAGAATAACTTTAGGCCACTGTTATCTATATTAAAAAAAAGAAGAAGCGCAGACATTATATATATATTAGAGGGGGTGAATAAATCAGTGGTGTGGGAAGACAAAGGACTGTTTCTTGGAATCTTCCTGGAGAGTTTTCCAAGTGTATTGAAAAAACATAATTCACAAGGGGATTGGTTTGAAGAAAAGAGAGTCAATTGTTTATGTATTTATAATCTTATCGATTATGGTGGAGCTTTGCAGGAAAAGAAAGCTTCTTAGTAACTTCTCCTACGTCCAGACCAAAATATAAAAAAAATAAAGAAATAGTACTTGGAGGATTCTGTTCCTGTGAGTCTTCAAAACTGGTCATCATCATTCAATGCTAATTAACATGTCATGACAAAAAACCATCACATCATGGACATGACATGCACACACACACATAACATCAACTCATCAAGCTCCACCCCCTACACAGATATAAATACAAACATCTACTTAGTAAGTTGTTGTAACAGTGCAACAAGTGTCCCTATAGAATTTATTAGGGTTTCTTCTTTGTCTTCCTTCTTTTTCTCCCATGTTGTTTTAAAAAGCTCATGGCATACTTAGAAATGTATAATGATTCCAACCACAAAAGCCGTCGTCGTCATCACCACTGTGAACCAATGAGCCCCAGAATCTCTTTCTCTAACGATTTTGTGGAGACACAGCAGGTTATGAAACAGGAGAGGAGCTCCAGGGAGGCTCCGGTGTCGTCGGACTTCGAGTTCACGGTGTCCAACTACTCCATGATGAGTGCCGATGAGCTTTTCTTCAAGGGCAAGCTTTTGCCATTTAAAGATAATGGTGGGAGTCAAATGCAAAGGACTTTGAGAGAAGAGCTTCTTGTTGGGGACGATGATGATGATGATAAGGTTACACTGAGGCCTCCAAAGGGTTCTTCCACTAGGTGGAAGGGATTTCTAAATCTGAAGAGAAACCACATTGGTTCCAAAAAAGCCGACAAGAGTGAAGGGATCTCTAGCAGTAAAAGATCTGGCTTTGTTGACGAGGAAACCAATGTTTCCAAGACTTCACAGGTGATAACAAAGAACCCATTTTTCTCCTTTTTTAAGCTGACTATTTGAGGTTTTGTTTGGTCTAATTCCATTAATGCTAATTGTTGCAGGACCATTTGACTGAAGGAGGGTCAAGTTGCAGGGATGTGGAGTTTGGGGTATAGTTTCAATTTTGGAAGGTATAACTTGTAGAGAAGTGGAGCATTTTTTTCAAAAGAAAAATGGGAGATTGAGGATAGCTTAATGGGGTTTGTTTTAATCCTTTTTTTTCTTCTTCATTTTGAGGTCTAGCCTAATCTAGTCGCAAGTGTTTTTGTTTGATTTGCAATTTATCTCCAAGGAGATGGGTGTCTGTCTGGCTGTTTGTACAAAATGTTTGCAGTTCAAGAACTTGTTTCTAATGTTGAACAATCTTAGACTCTCTGGTCATTGTTTTGTTTCTCAACCTACTGGTGTACTTCTCATTGATGCCTATAAATTAATCCATGAAAAGAAGAGAAACGGGATCCGGGCACATGTTTACATAGGGAGGTGGGACGGTGGAGGACCGGAACGAGGGCTGGCAAGTCATCAGCAATGAATGCGACAGCTAATGCACCACTGTTTCACGTTGGTAATTGTTTGCCATTTGTTTAAGGATGTGTCAGCTTTTAGGACATACTAATCTTAATTCAGGATTCAAAAGCACTTTTAGAGTTTAGTTTGTGCCTACTAGTCCAGGATCTCAGTTACTTTCCAAGCTTTCATCAAACCAGAAAGAAAGTGTTCTGGTCTGTCTCGGACAACAATGCTAAACGAACGGTCTAGTTACACTAGGACAATAGCACTTGTCCTGGAGCTTCACAGGCATAATACACACATGTTCGTGTAGAGCACTTAAGCAATAAGCAGTATATATCTCAGAACTATACACAATCTAACTGAAGAAAAGATGAAGACCGAGAAGAATGGTTATTTGGAATGTAGTTTAAGACGAACGTTTTTGGTTCAACTTATGGACAGCTACAAAGCACAATGCCTGGACATAAGTAAACAAGGAATTCAGAAGCTATAAACCATCATACATGTGTATCCAACTTTTAGGACACTTCACTAACCTTAACGGTGTCCGACCAGAAACCAACACTGCCAGTCCAAAAGTCTATTTGGTTGTGCTAATTCCAACTTAACTTAAGCTAAAACACAAACGGTTCTTGTTGGGAGTTTGAATTTAGGTTTGTTTGTTTCACTGAAAACTGTTTCCGGAAAATGAATTTTGGAAAATGAACTACAGTTTTTGGAAAACTAATTGTAGAAATTATTTTCCGGTGTATGGATGATGTTATACAATTCATTTTACACTGTTTGGTAGAGTTTCCTGAAAATTTCATGAACAATCCACAAACAAGCATCAATAATGCTAAAAATATGTTCCAACCAAAACATAGTTTGTTTAGGGTTTAGGATAGCATTTATGGTTTATAATTTATGGTTTAGATCAGTATTTAGGGTTTATGGTAGCATTTAGGGATTAGTATTTAAGGTTTAGGGTTTAGATTAGTGTTTATGGTTTATGGTAGTATGTAGGGTTTAGGGTTTAGGTTATTGTTTAGGGTTTATGATATCATTTATGATTTATAGTTTAGATAAGCATTTAGGGTTTAAGGCAGCATTAGGGATTAGTATTTATGGTTTATGGTTTATGGTTTATGTTCGTGTTTAAGGTTTAGGTTTTAGGGTTTATGTTATTGGTTAGGGTTTAGGATTTAGGATTTAGGGTTTATGGTAATATTTAATGTTTAGGGTTTAGTGATTAATGTTTATGGTAGTATGTATGGTTTATGGTTTAGGGTCATTGTTTAGGGTTTATCATTTAAGGTTCAAGGTTTATGATAGTGTTCAAGGTTTTGTGTTTAGCTTTTAGTGTTTAGGGTTTAGGTTATCATTTAGGGTTTAAGGTTTATGTTAGTGCTTAGTGTTTAAGGTTTATTGTTTATGTTAGCATTTAACATTTAGGGTTTATTGTTTATTGTTTATGTTAATGTTTAAGGTTTATCATTCAGGGTTTAGGGTTTATGTTAAGGTTTAGGGTTTAAGTTAGTGTTTAGGGTTTAAGGTTTAGTGTTGATAATAATATTTAGGGTTTGTGGTTTATGTTAGTGCTTATTGTTTATGGTTTAGTGTTTATGTTAGCATTTAGGTTTTATGGGTTAATGTTTAGGGTAAGGGTTTGTGTTAGTGTTTAGGGTTTAACATTTATGGTTTAAGGTTTATGTTAGTGTCTAGTGTTTAGGGTTTAACATTTAGGGTTTAAGGTTTATTTTAGTGTTTAGCGTGTAGAATTTAACATTTAGGGTTTATAGTTTTGTTTTAGGGTTTAGTGTTTAGGATATATCATTTAGGGGTTGGTATTTATGGTTTAGGGTTATGTTAGCGTTTAGGGTTTAGCATATATAGTTTAGGGTTTTGTGTTTATGATTTAAGGTTTAAGATTTATGTTAGTGTTTAATGTTTAGGGTTTATTATTAGTATTTAATGTTTATGTTAGTATTTAGGGTTTATGGGTTGTGTTAGTGTTTAGGGTTTAGGGTTTAATGTTTATGTCAACTTTTAAGGTTTAGTGGTTAGTGTTTAAGGTTAAGGTTTTATTAATGTTTAGGGTTTAACATTTAGTGCTTAGTGTTTAGGGTTTAGGATTTAAGGTTTAGGTTTAATTTTTATGTTAGTACTTAGGGTTTAGGTTAGTATATTTAGAGAAAATGGGAGGAAGAAAAGCGACTTACCGCAAATCAATGAGTAAGTCATTTTACACTGAAATAATGTCTGTATTCCATTGATTGTAGTTGGTTTTCCTTTGAATTTTTCATTTTTCATGAATCAAACAGCAGAAAGTTATAAAAATGTTTTAAGAAAAACCAATTACAGTGAAACAAACAGATCCTTAGAGAAATCCCTGGCTCCATTCCCATAGCCATAATTTAACCCCGGAAATTGAGTTCACCTTTGTGATGAGTGGCTAGTTTAGTCGTCGTTTTATTCCTAATTGTGCTTAAATTGATGATTTGTGGATCTTAATTGTGGGATATTTCGTGTTTTCTCATGAAGGACTTGGTGGATGCAGAACAAACAGGAAAAGACTAGGAACTGCAGAAAATCCAGATTCGTGGCTGGGATGTTGGGTATGAACTGAGGCATGAATGCTGACTGGACTCCACATCAGCACCTTCTAAAAGCCGACGTCAGCAGCGTAATAACTCATCAGCCGCATATCAACTTGCTTATCAGCGGGATTTAAATTTTAAACTTTATCATTATCTTATGTAATTAATTTCAATTATTTTAGAATTTATCTTTTTCACTTTGGAGTGAATTTTAAGGTTTTAGACTACTATAAATACCCCACTTTGGGGTGAAACTCATCATGGAATTCACTCTTGTTCTTCATTTATCTTGAGCTTAAATAAATCTCTTTTCTTTTACCTTATTTGGTTTTTATTTTTCTTTTCCTTTGTTAAAACCACGTATGGTTTCTTCACCAACCATGCTTAGCTAAATTTCCCTTAGCCAAAAGCAACGCCAAACCCGACTTTCCTCGTGAGATTAGAAAAGTTCTTCATTCATCTAACATTTCTTTTTTCGATTCACTGTAAAATTGGTTAGGCAATCGGCTTAACCTTTAGGCATCTCAATTATTTCATTCCGAAGGCATCTTCGGATTAGAAGTGGTTCAGATCCACCGTTGGGGACGAGAATAGGCTTGTAGCAAATTCAACTCCCTAAGAACAAATTTAGTGACGGTCCACTAAGGGGAATCAAGATTTGAAACGATTCTCGTCGAGACAACTATCCAAGCACGGGCTTCTCCAACACTAATGCAGACTTGTGTTAGCATCGATGATCGTAGCTAATCAACTTAGCACTTCATTTCAAGGATTGCCCTAGGAATTAAGTTTACCGTGGAGAAGCAAGTTACAAGGGTTGGGCCTTGTAGTATGTGACCGGCAAGAAGGTTGAAGCAAAATCCATTTCCGTGATCGAGAAGAGTTCTTCATTCCTCAAACATTTCTTTTTTTGATTCTCAGTAAAATTGGTTAGGCAATCGGCTTAAGCTTTAGGCATCTCAATTATTTCATTCCAAAGGCGTCGTCGGATTAGAAGTGGTTCAGATCCACCGTTGGGGACGAAAATAGGCTTGTAGCAAATTCAACTCCCTAAGAACAAACTCAGTGGCGGTGCACTAAGAGGAATCAAAATCAAAAACGATTCTCGTCGAGACAACTATCCGAGCACGAGCTTCTCCAGCACTAATGCAGACTTATGTTAGCATCGATGGTCGTAGCTAATCAACTTAGCACTTGATTTTAAGGATTGCCCTAGGAATTGTGTTTACCGTAGAGAAGCAAGTTATAAGGGTTGGGCCTTGTAGTTTGTGACCGGCAAGAAGGTTGAAGCAAAATCCATTTTCGTGATCGAGAAGAGTTGTGGCAAAGCGAAGCTTGAGGCTAATTCATTCTATAATTTATTTCAATATTTCTTTTCGCTTTTATTATACTTCCATCACTCGAATTAGTTTATTAAACCCCTATTTTTATTAATCGACCCTTACTTTCGTTCTTTATTTACTCTCTAATCCGAAAGTTGCACGCACAAACACTTCGGGAAAAGAAGAACAAACAACGCCAACAAAGACTTGAACGCGATCTAGAGATCACATCCGAAGCGGAGTCAAATTTCGATCATACCAACGAAGAATCGGATCCGATGGGAGACGGAGATCAAACTATTTGCCAGCTAAATGCGGCACCTGATGGACAACAGCCGATGTTCATTACCTTCCCGAATGGCACAACACCATTTATGCTAAAAACGGGTTTGATTCACCTTTTATCTACTTTCCACGGCCTGCCGAACGAAAATCCGCATAAACATTTGAAGGAATCTCACAGGGTTTGTCTAAGCACAAACCTCATGGAGTATCCGATGACCAAATTAAACTTGGAGCTTTTCCATTTTCTTAAGCAGATATTGCAAATGATTGGTTATTTGATTATCTCCCAACTCTGTTACAACTTGGACTGATATGGCTAAATTCTTTCTTGACATGTTCTTCCCTGCGGCAAAAGCGAGCGAAATGAGGCGCAGTATCCTGAGCATTCAACAAGAGGATACCGAATCCTTATATGAATACTGTGAGCGTTTTAAAAAGTTGTGCGCAAATTGTCCACAACATAGATTGTCGGAACAAACCTTGCTCCGGTGTTTTTATGAAAGATTGACGCACATGGATAAGAAAGTAGTAGATGCAGCAAGCGGTGGGGCTCTAGTCAATATGACTCCAACTGCGGCAAAAACGTTAATATCAACCATGGCCGCCAACTCGTAAAGGTTTAATCAATCTAGTTAACCATCTCGAAAGGTTCACGATGTAAGTACAGTTTCCCTAGAGAATAAAATTGACAAGCTAGATTAAATGGTTCAATCCCTTGTTGTAGAAAAAAGAAAAGCATCTAGACTTTGCGGGATATGCACAGAACATCCGAGAAACTGTTGTCCGATGATACAGGAAGAAGATACTGCACAAGCAAATGCCATCGGTAATACGTATAACCCAGGATGAAAAAATCATCAAAATTTCAATTATGCGCAAAACCAGAGACCAAATCAAGCTTATCAACCAATTGCACCACAGCAATATCAACCGCAGAAGCCATCGTTGGAGTCAATTGTTGAAAGGTTAGCGCTAGCCCAAGAAAAGTTTCAACTAAAGACCGAAGCACACTTTGAAGCAATTGACAAATAGATGAGTCAACTGACGTTAACGGTAACTCGCTTAGAATCCAAAGGGAAATTACCTTCTCAAACGGAGCCCAATCCAAGAGAGAGTGTGAATGCCATCACTCTACGAAATAGTACCATCATCAAACCAAAACCACGGAGGAAGGCGTTCAAAAGAAAGGTAAAGAGAAATCATCATCTTCCACTGAGAAAGGTATGTAGTACAATCCACCTTCTGCACCATATCCATTTGCTACTCCACCCCCTTTTTCCTTCAAGGTTGGTTAAAAGTGACAAACAAGCTGAAGAGAGGGAGATTTTATATGTATTTTGGAAGCATAAATTAACATTCCATTTTTAGAAGTAATAAAAAAAGTACCTCGATATGCCAAATTCCTGAAGGATCTATGTACAAATAAAAGACGACCTACCGGAATAGAGAAGGTAAATTTGAGAGAACATGTATCCGCAGTGTTTCAGCGACGATATGTTCGCAATTCCCTGCAAAATTGGTAAGGTTGGTATTAAACGTGCTATGTGTGACTTAGGCGCTTCAATAAATGTTATATCACTATCTTTATATAAATCACTTTCTATTGAACCTTTAAAAGATACAAAAGTGACTATGCAGTTGGCAGATAGATCTGTAATATACCCGGAAGGACTCATTGAGAATGTCTTAGTCTAGGTAAATGATCTTATTTTTCCAGTGGATTTTTACGTCATCGATATGGAAAACGACCGATCAAACTCGTCTTCAGAAATTCTTCTTGGTCGTCCCTTTCTTAGTACTGCAAATACAAAAATAGATGTAGGAAGCAGAATTCTTACAATGGAGTTTGACGATGAGATCGTTAAATTTGACGTATACAAAGAAATGCGACATCCAGATAATGTTGCTAGTATTAATTTTATCAATGTCATTGAACATGCCGCTGAAGAGTTTATAGAATCTAACTTATCTGATAATTTATGTAAGAAATTGAAAGGTCACGCCGAAAAAATTAGGGAGTTGGAAAATATTTCATTTGTCAATTCTGATCTACACTTAACTCCTTCAAAAATTAAAAATTTCCCTTCCATTTTGCAAGCACCAAATATCGAGTTAAAATTGCCGCTAGATAATTTGAAGTGCAAATTTTTTAGTAAAAGAGATATCTTGTTGGTAATTATTTTATACAAGTTTTCAAGGCTAAAAAATGTTCGAAGAAATTATCAAATCTACAAGTACAAAACGAATGAACTCCATAATCGTAAAATTACTCTTAAGGAAATTCCCAGTTGGACAAAGCGCAAGAAGTGGAAAAAAGTATTTGCCGCAGTGCCTGTAGTCTGAACTAGGTCGTCGAGCTAAACGACGTTAAATAAAGCGCTGAATGGGAGGCAGCCCATTTTATTTTTCATCTGCTAAGTTTTTAATATTATTATTCATTTTATTTTATTTTATTTTTTGTTTTAGTTTATTTTATTTTTCAGGAACCCAAATTTTTTTGAATCAACGTTAAATTGCGGTATTGGTCGAATTAAAGCATCACGACATGTTTTTTGTTACACATAGTGACATGTAGAAAGAGAGACAATGACATGGTGCACAATAGCACTAGAAATCACGAACCTGGATAATTACAGTTGATTACTTGAACTCGTCGCATCATTCCTTGTTCTCATCTCCTTCAGGTTCGACAACCACCATCCGCCACCACCATGGTCCGGTCCAGAGAGTAAGCTCACCGTCTCCCCAACCGGTCGGAGCCCTTTGTCCTAGGAGGGCATTACCGCATGCTCCCGCCAGACTTCGTGGCCGTAACTAGTTCAGGGAGTTTCCTCATTCATTCTCTTTCATTTTTATTTGCATAATGGGGCATCATGCTTAAAGTGAGGGGTGGGTATACATGCCAAATTCTAATAATTGCTTGTTCGATTGCTTTTTCTTTTGTTCTTGATTTTATTTAAATTTAAGTTACTTTTCGATTTCCTTTGTTTCACCTAGTCCTTTTGTTTCCATATGACTTTGGTATTTTTCTTGTTAGAAATTTTAGGTTACATAATAGATTATGGCATGCTTGGAATTTTTCTTATAACCATTGTCATGACATTCCTTACTTCGTTAATTGACATGATGCTTACCTATGTACACAAGACAATTCATGAGAGCTTTTGAGCCTAATGAGCATGCATTATTTCTGCACTTTGTTTCTTTGAGTGTGCCTAGCTAATTAGTTGCATTCTAGAACTTGTGGTTTAAATACTTTTCGAGATTATATTTTTTATTGTGATGCATTAATATGATAGAGGCATTAGGTTTAACCTCATTCTCTTCCAAAAAAATCCTACCCCTTGTTATTATCCCTTAGTGAAACAATTTTGAGCCTTAACCTTTTCCTTTGGATTACCTTATTATTTAACCCACACCAATTCTGTTTTCCCCCTCTTTTTGTCACCCTTTTTCAAGACAAAATTGTCTAAAAACATATTCGAATCAACACTGCAGAAAAAATCAGATTCAAATTGAGTAGTACAGGAAAAAAAGAGCAGTTTCGAACAGTGCAGTCCAACAGTGCAGATAATACACTACAGAAAAAATGAAGTACAAAAAATGGTTCAAATATGCAGTAGAAAAAGCTGCAAAAAATACAGTGCAGAAGTTATTCAAATTTACACAATAACAAAAAAAAACAGTTTCGAATAAGAATTTTGGGATGATTTTTGTCTTGGAATTTTAACCCTTATTTTTTCATCCTTTATCCTACCCGAACCTTACCCCTGTTACAATCCTTTTAAGACCTCTTGATTTTTGCATCACATTCATACTTAGTAGTGGAGATTAGATTTAATCACAAGCCTATGATAATGCTCTAGTTAGTTTTGGCTCAAATGATTTTTTTCTATTGTTTAACACTTTGAGTGACATGGGCGATTCCTTGTGAGGGTACTTGGTTTGCATCATTGTTGTTAACATGGTATTGGAATGTCATTTTTGCTTAAATTATTTCTAAGTCTTGTCATTTCTCTTTTGCTCCTTTTATTTTCTTTTATGTTTAGATACTTAGTTATACTAGAAACTTTGAGACTTCGTGAAATTAAGGATGACAACTTGAGCTTAGATTTGTTTAATTTTTTGGTGCTTGAGGACAAGCATCGGATAAGTGGGGGGAATTTGATGAGTAGCTAGTTTGGTCGTCGTTTTATTCCTAATTGTGCTTAAATTGATGATTTGTGGATCTTAATTGTGGGATATTTCGTGTTTTCTCATGAAGGACTTGGTCGATGCATAACAAACAGGAAAAGGGTGGAAACTGCAGAAAATCCAGATTCGTGGGTGGGATGTTGGGCATGAACTGGAGCATTAATGTTGACTGGACGCCACGTCAGCACCTTCTAGAAGCCGACGTCAGCAGCGTGATAACTTATCAGCTGCATATCAACTTGCTTATCTGCGGAATTTGAATTTTAAAATTTATCATTATCTTATGTAATTAATTTGAATAATTTTAGAATTTATCTTTATCACTTTGGAGTGAGTTTTAGGGTTTTAGACTACTATAAATACCCCACTTTGGGGTGAAACTCGTCATGGAATTCACTCTTGTTCTTCATTTATCTTGAGCTTAAATATATCTCTTTTCTTTTACCTTATTTGGTTTTTATTTTTCTTTTCCTTTGTTAAAACTAAGTATGGTTTATTCACCAACCATGCTTAGCTAAATTTCTCTTAGCCAAAAGCAACGCTAAACCTGACTTTCCTCGTGAGATTAGAAGAGTTCTTCATTCCTCCAACATTTCTTTTTTCAATTATTTATAAATTGGTTAGGCAATCGGCCTAACCTTTAGGCATCTCAATTATTTCATTCTAAAGGCGTCGTCGGATTAGAAGTGGTTCAGATCCACCGTTGGGGGCGAGAATAGGCTTGTAGCAAATTCAACTCCCTAAGAACAAACTTAGTGGCGGTCCACTAAGAGGAATCAAAATCGGAAACAATTCTCATCGAGACAACTATCCGAGCACAAGCTTCTCCAGCACTAATGCAGACTTGTGTTAGCATCGATGGCCGTAGCTAATCAACTTAGCACTTGATTTCAAGGATTGCCCTGGGAGTTGAGTTTACCGTAGACAAGCAAGTTACAAAGGTTGGGCCTTGTAGACTGTGACCGGCAAGAAGGTTGAAGCAAAATTCATTTTCATGATCGAGAAGAGTTGTGGCAAAGCGAAGCTTAAGGCTAATTCATTCCATAATTTATTTCAATATTTCTTTTCACTTTTATTATACTTCCATTACTCGAATTAGTTTATTAAACTCCTATTTTTATTAATTGCAGGTTTCTTGGTCTAAGTGTAGGGCGTGTAGGTGTTCCTCTTATTGTAAGAGTGCAAGTGCACACTCCTGCCAAGTTATAGTATAAAAGATATCGAATCTCACGAGAATTGGACAGCTAGTTTCGAATTTTCGTTCATGCACAAGGAAAAGTAAATTGCACAAGTGAAGTGATGATGAGAAAAGTAAATTAAAACATAAGTAGTAGAAGAAGTAATCATGTAGATAGAGATGGCAGGGTTATGCTGCTTCTTAGTGTGAAACTGCGTTGAAAAGGTCAAGTTGTTTTGCGTTGCCACGATATGCTACCTCGACGGGAAATGGCGGATTGAGGCTGCGACCCTTTCGCTACCGTAGCGGATCTCTGCTCTTGCAACTTTCGCTGTCTCGGCATGTGGGATGGAGATAAGTCCTGGCGGCAAGTCTGACAGATACTCCAAGTTCGGCAGAGCAATTCTAAAGTGATCCTTCCTATGTCTAAGCAATGATTATGTCACCAAGTGATGTAGGCAATACCTAGCAATCTCAGCGTAAACCTAACACAGACAGTCGACGTTTGGTTGCTCCTTTTAGCCGCTAAAACTCAAACTTATGTCTAAGCCGAATTAGTCAACACCTTGACATGATGAGACCGTACTTAATTCTTTCGTGAGTTTGACACTCTCGCGCCCGACAAATAGATTTCTTCAACTGGACTTTTGGAATTAATTGAAGAAGTGAAGAACATGTAACCCCCTCGTCCCGGTCTGGCCGGTCCAAAAAGAACTACACGAGGAAAACCGAGTGAAAACCCCTAAAGGATTCCCCCTCGGTTAGCAACCCTATTTTTTTCTTTTTTATCTTGTCTAGATGAGTAATTAATTCTAAGTGATCAAACAGCGGAACAACATTCACGAGGCAATCAGACGAACCCAAAACAGCATTTAACAGCCAATTTTTTTTAACTTAACAGCAGGCGGTATCGATACACCTAAGGGGTGTATCGATACACCTTGACTAGGTTAAAAAGTCAAAGTCAGCCCGTGGAGGTCGTATCGATACACCAAGGAGTGTATCGATACCCTCCCAAAAGGTTGACTTCTTACAGTCAACGCCAAGACGATCGTACCGATACGCCCAAGATCGGTATCGATACCAAGTTGGACAGTGGCTCCAGCGACCAAAATGGTATCGATACGCCTCCCGCGTATCGAAACGAAAGGCTTGGAATAAGAAGGTCGTATCGATACGGGTCTAACCGTATCGATACCCCTGCTCTGCAACTCCTCCTTTCACTACAGGGCAACTTCATACAAGGTTCTAGATGCACATTTGGACACTCCTAAGCACACACAATCATACATCCAACAACCCACAATCAGGACTTGACATGAGAGGCATTTAATCTAACGAAAACATACAAATCGAGGCTCCATATAAGTCTACAAGAAGCATACTTAGCAAGCATAATACCTCCTTCACAAAGTAGTCAACATAGGGCATACCTAGGCCAACATCATACAAGTTTAGGCATATGCAAATAAACCACATAAGAAACATAGGTCAAGAACCAAGACGCAAAGCATAACACACAACATGAGTTTAACAATTTCAAACATAACCTCCTAAGGAGTTTGACCCCAACTCCTAACACTCTACACCCCATTGTCTAGACATTATTACAAAAGCAAACCATACTTAAACTTGCTTGAGAACTCCAAAAGCTCCTCCCTCGCCCGCTCGCCTCCCGAACTCTAACGATCTGCACGTTGGAAACAAAAGAGCATAAGCAATCTAGCTTAGTGAGAGAGGCTCTACAAATCACAACATGCAGTTTTCCAAAATACTATTTGTATGCAAGAAGGCAATGGATGCATAAGGGTCTATCTCAACCACAATATTTGGTTTGCACAAGCACAACCAACCTACACTTACGGTGGGACTACACATCACCGTTTCGACTAGTGGGTGTCCAATGGGACTACACATCAAAGTACTACCCTACTAGTCACTACCGGTGGGACTACACATCACCATAGTTAGACCACCATCACGTGAGGCACGAACTCAACACGACTACAACATTAACGACTTAAAATGCATTCAAATAACCACAACGCATCCACAAACAATATATCACAACACATGAGAGTAGAGAGGCTTACACACGGGTTTAGGTGACCTCTCAAGGTTGCTACTCAAGAGAAGATCGAAGACCACGCTCAAGACTCTGAAATCCCCGGATTTGTCCCCGAAGCTTCTCCAACCAAAATTCTCGCTTCTAGCCATTCCAACACCAAGCAAATAATCTCAAATCAGTTCATATTCTAAAATAATCAATCCGGATTAAACACCAATCTCAATACATAAATTTTCCATTGGAGACTAGCTCAAAACTCCAAAAATCCGAGCAGCCCTTAAGCACCCCTCAAAACCATTGATTTCAACCCTCAAATTACTCCCTAAAGCCTTCAAAACAAAGCTTACATATACCCTAACCATCAGTCCTCAAGATTCCACCTCAAAAACCCCCAAAACCCAACTTAAAACCTCCCAAAAACCTCATTTTCACCCAAATCCGAAAATTCCATAAAACGTTGTAAAAATCGATTTTGTTGGACCCTTTTGGTTGTAGGCAACTCATATGACTTAAACAAATGGAAAGCTCAAGTTAAAGACCCCAAAGACAACATTTTTAACCCAAAATCCTTCAAACCTCCAATTTCAAAGCATGTCTAAAAATGAAAACAATTGGTACTAACTTGTAGGAAATAACAAGGGTAAGTCAAAAACGTGTTTACCTTTGCGAAATTCTTCAAAACGAGCAAGACATTTGATGAAATAGTAACCTAAGGAGAGGGGGTGTTTTAACGTTGGTGTGAATAGTGGAGTGAGGGGAAGAAGATGACTCAAGCATTATTTTAGGTTTGTTTGAAATTAAAAGGATTAAAGACTTAAATGCCCTTAATGAATTAAGATAACTACAAGAGATGACACCCTTGGCTTTTTGGGTTTATTTTATAAATGGTCCAACTAAATTTTGTTGTCTTAAAACCCGAGGCCCAAACAATTATTTTATTATTTAAAATTTGGAACCGAAACCCGAGCTATTTTTAAATTATTATTTTCTTCCGACCCCCGAACCCGGGTGTTACAGAACATGAATTAAGTAAAATTGGAATATTTTATTGAAAACAAACTTGAAACCTAACAACCGTTTTCACAACTAATTTACAACATATGGCCAAACCCAAGGGAAGTTTAGAACATGATGGCGGCAGAAAACCCTAGCTATGCCTAATGAAAACCTTCGATGATTTGAACTAAGAGTACAATGAATATCTATAGACAAATAGCTACGTCTAGTTCTTCTTGAAGTAGAAGTCTTAAAAGTAGCTTTTCACATTTAATGTGACTTTAAACTATGACTTCTTTGAGTTGAATGTGGACTTTATCACGTTGCCTTAGCCCGCACGCAATCTTGAGATTTCACTTCAGCGGCTCTGCCCGCTGCTACAAGCGTCAAAAAATCAAGTGGTCGACGTCGTTGAAATCGGGGTTTTTGGTTCTACAATTCGCACTCCAATTCTCCAACTCCATAGTTTGCTGCCCACGGCAGCAAGTTCGGCGTCGGCAGCTACTGTCCTTGACTGGAACTGCTTCAGTACAGCTCCTTTGTTCGTTGTCTCAACATAGTATCCTCAGCTCCTCTTTCTCTCTGTTAGCCTTTAGTACCTAAAACCAAAAATACACTAAAACAATACATTTCTTCACCAAATAAAAGATAATCTATAAAAACAAGGTAAAGCAAAGAAATACTGTAAAACGTAATGCATGATCCTAATTATGCATAAAATGAACTCAAAAACATCAATAATATTAGATGGTATGTGCATGAAATATAAGACTTATGGGCACTTTACACTAAGTCAAAATGAATAGGTGTTGGAACTCCCTAGTCCCTGTAGATCAACACTTACTCTCGATATATTATTTTTAATTATTTATTTGAGTTTAAAAATTTATTTTGACACAAGTAACGACACATTTCACTTTGCATTCTTGAATTCGTGCTTTTTAGTTGTCAATTTATTTTTTTTGGATAATATATTTTTGTACGATTAATTATACTAGATGTCTTCGTATTTATATTTTAAATAACTTTCATCTACTCATCTCAAACTAGTCTGGGCTTATGGATTCGAAAAGGTCCAACTAATGGTCCTAATGGATCTTGATCTTGTATGGGCCTTTTCAGTATTAGTTTTAGTGTCTGGATTCTAATATTATTCACCATTAAAATTAGGCATCATCCACATTGATGTCTGATCTCTCAATGACTAATGTCCCCTTACACACCAAAAGGTCTCCATCATTCCTTCCTCTGGGAATTTAGAAATGTAGGAATTAGGAAGCCACAGTTTTCGGGTTTTTTATTAAATAAAAAGGTATTACATTCTCATGTCATGATTCGAATTCATACAAAATGAGGCAGTATTAGTATTCTTAGCCACTACAACAATTAATGGATCTCGCAATTTTTAATTTTTTTCAACAATGAATTTTTTCTTATTGTTAGACTGAAGACTTTAAGCCTCCCGAACTCATATTATGTAATCATCATGTGTGTTTTCTCTCGAGTTCAAATTCAGCTATGAATAGATATTGTCAAAATTTATTAATGATTGAATTCCGGTTATAATTATTTGGATATGTATTACTTGTAAATATGCATTTAATATTACATATGGGATTTGAAACGATATCCGATACGCTATAAAAATTTTAATTGGTACTATTATTCTAATGAAAGTTTCATTTTAGTTCAACTGTATTGATGAAACTAAAATTAAGCTACCTCAACGCTTGAAAAATAATTTTTTTTCGAAAGCAAGATAAATGATTATCTATCTAGATATACTATTATACAACTCAAATATACTATTGAAAAGAATTATGGATGAATCCACGGTTGATTGATTCATAAAATTGGAAGACATTAATATAAAAGTTCATAAATATTAATAAGTTTAATTTTCAATATTACATTAGAAGACATTGGACAAAATGCCTAACTTTTACTTTTTAACATATTAATATAATTGATTTAGTGTATAATGCTATAAAATAATTGTATGCATTATTAATCCAATTAATATATATGCCAATATACTTTTTTATGTGATGTCTAATATAGAAACAAATTTCAAAACAAATCAATTGTGGATAAATTGTTCGGAGGTTAATTCGACAAACAGATGTACCAATATATAAAACAGGATGCAATGTCACTTAAAATGGTTGCTCTTGTCGTGAAACTCTGTAATATCCAATTTAAATTAGTCCAACAATGAATTGAGTAACAATATTTATATAAAAAAATATAAAATGCTTCTTATTTTAGTTTAAAAATAAATAAATTGACAACATATAAAAAACTTCAATAACAAAATTGTTCAACATTACCTCAGAAGTGAAAGATGGAAATAATATAATGTTATATTATCTAAAAAAGGAAGATAATAGCATTAACCTTGCACTATCAAACGTTGTTCACTATTAGTAATATTTCATTGTTATTGTCGGTTAATATAAATAATAAAAATATATAATTTTATTTTAAAATCTTACATTACCTGAAATTTTATTAAACATAGCCTTTCTTTTAAGGGTTTTATTTTGATGCACAAGCTGTGTAAATTTTTTTTACACATTCTTTTTATAAAATTTAAAATCTAAATCACAAACCCTAGCAACCTAAAACCTAAGCCCTAAATCCTAAACTCTAAATTCTAAATTCTACCCATAAACCTTAAATTATATACCTTACATACTAAACCCCTAAACCCTAAACCCTAAACCCTAAAATTAAAGGGCTTGTGTAAACTTTAGTTTACACAGCTTGTGCATCAAAATATTTTCCTTCTTTTAATTGAAAAATCAAGCATAGCTTTAATGTTTTAAATTAATTATACCAACTTAATCACCGAAAGATATTTAGATCTTTCAATAACTATTAAAAAAGTTATTTATTTAAAACTACTTTTATATTCTAAAATTCATCTTTTTTCTAATTCAATAATTGTTTCAAGAAAGGTAAAATTTTGACCCAACGATGAATTCCAATACAAGACGTGAATGAACTGTGGTCGTACATTGGGAATTTGGGATAAGATTTGTATCAACTATCAAGATTCCAATACAAAACAAGTGTAACTCACGTACTTGGCAGGGCGCGTGTATAGTCGCCTCTCCTCTGCCCTACATCGGGCACCATTGACTCTTTCCTTATCTGATCATTCTCATTTTCTCCTCCTTATCTTAATTAACAATTATTATAATTTATTTTATGATATTTCCAAAATATCAGAAGAAAATGGCATAAAATAAAATAAAAAAATAGATTTTTCTGTTAGTGTTAGTAAATTTTATAAAATAAATGCAAAAAAAGAAGAAGAAGAAAACTACAACTGACGAAAGCAGTGGCACCGTATCAGAGAAAGAAGGGAGGAACAAGCAGAATTTAGCAGAAGAAACAGACACGGAATTTTGGAGATTTCCCCCATTTTTTCCTCTTCCAAAGAAGCTTCGTTTTCTTCTTTTCTTTTTTCTTCTTCGTCGCTCTATACATAAGAAGGAAACCCTAGAAATGAAAAAAAGAACCTAGAATTTTAAATTAGGAGCAGTGCCTAAGACAAATGGTCTGGCCTAAATAAATTATCGGTTGCTTGGCTTTTTATTCATGGCTTTAGTCGAACCCACTCGTAACGACCTACCAACGGTTCATCTTTGGCAATATCGTAGTTATACCTACAAAACGGTAAACAAAAAAATCCTTTAAGTTTCAAAACTTTGCGTTTGGTTGCTAAGAAAATTTAACAGCGGAAAAAAATCTAGATCTTTTTGCAGAAGGGAATGTGCATGAACCTACTTTTCTGCAAACTGTTTTTGAAGTTTTTTCTCGGCAGGAGCAAAGAATTCTTCGAGTTCAGCTTCGGTTGGCATTTTTTCCACCGTTGATCTACGACGAGAGTTCGTCTCTGATGATCTCGACGCTGAATTCAGGTCTTCTGGTTCAGCTCGGAGATCACTGAACGGCGTCATTTCTCTCATACTAGAAATCACAAAATAGCAAAAGAATTTGAGCGGAGGAGTATACAAAGGAAAGGATAATTTTAAAACGAAAAATAAACAAATTTAAATGATCGGCTGTTTTTGAAATTCGAATTCAAGATACGAGAAACAGTAAGTTACAGTAAATTAAATATTAAAGTTTATAAATATATAATTAATATTGTATACGCTACCTCTCGCTGCTGCTGAAATGCGTGGATGTTTCCACTTCAAAACTCTCATCCTACAAAAATTCAAACAAACAAAAAACTAGAATTTAATAGCAGCAATTAAAGCTGGAGTAAAACTAAATTCCTAGAATCTATAACGACATGGCTTAATTATTAAAATTTTAAAATAAATAAAGAACTTTCGAAATTCACCTCCAGATCTGGCAATTCGATATCAATCGTTTTATCGCTCGATCCGATATTGCTTGAACAGCATAACACTTCATCATCATGATTCGAGTTAGCACTCAAACTCCGATTTCCGTCATGGCGATGGTGATCTACCAAAATTCTCCGACTTCTCAACTGGATATACGACGTAGTTGAGGTCGTTGAAGAATTTACTTTATTATATTCAGCCTCTTTGTCGTCGTTTAAACTTCTGCGTTTCTTATGAACCGTTCCGGTTGCCGCCATGGCTCTCGTTTGAACTCCGACGTCAACTAGCTCCATAACTGCAATTCCTCCAATTTTTCTACACTTTCTCTTCATAATTAAAAAAGAAATGTAAAAATCTTGATCTCTTTTCTCTCTCGGTTTTTCTTTTAGAGAGCGAGAGAGAGAATTCGTTTTTGTTGGCTTCGAGCGTTCGTTTTCTTGTTTTTGTTAGCTTTTGACGATGATGGTGATGGTGATGATGATGAGAGAGAAGGGAGGGTTACATTGAACGGTGAGGATTTTCTTTTGGGGTTTTGAAGGGGGTACGTTGTGAGTGATGGTGGCCCATTTAACAGCGACGGGGAATCTGTAACGGGGATTTTGACGGCGTCGTCACCGGGATCTGGAAGTGTAACGGCAAACGCCGAACATTAAACTAATTAAGTAGATTAACCTTGTACGGACTTTAAATAACAGGAAGGTAAATGTTTGAAAAAGTTGGATTAAGTTCCGCTTTATATTTTTAATAATGATCGTTATTATTAAATATATAAATTTAATTCTCTTTAATTAGTGCAATTCATAATTTTATACAATATATGAGTATGTTTAGGGGTTTAATTTAGCGTTTATAGATTAGGATTAGAATTTAGGGTTTATTCATTAGGATTTAGATTTTACCTTATAAATTTTAAAAATTTAAACCTTAAATTTTAATCATAACTCATAAATTTTAAACTCATAAACTTAAACACTTAAAATATAAATGAAATCCCTAAATACTGAAACTAGAACACTTATAAAAATCTTTTTCACTGTCAACGTATGAAATAATATCCTTATATTATTAGTGTAATGGTAATTTTTTTATCTATTTAATTTTTTAGTTGATACTAACATTTTTTCTTTATTTTCTTGTTTAATTTGTTTTAAAGTAAAAAAGATTCATCTTTGTTAGGACTCCCTTCTTGTCACGCGTCGTTAGGGTAGTTTTTGTCTTTCCTTGCGACAAGTTTTTATTTGTAGAATAATTATTACAACATATTTTTTGTTTAAAAAATGGTGGTATGATACGACTAAATTTAATTTTGTAGAATTTCATTAAAAGTTATCTAATTTGTGATCACTGACCTTCTACTAAGGTTTTAATCTTCTATTTGTGATTTGTGTTTAATTAAATAAAAACATATAGATTTTAATGATCGTTGTTGTGTTTTTTTAAATATGCTGGTTTGATGCAAGGGTAGAACATCTGTTTAACTTTCTAAGTCTTTTCGAAGACGTCACACACAGAGCATGTATTATTAATGCTCGAACCGGGTCTTAAGGGATGATAAACATCTATCTTTGCCACCAAGACACAAGGAGATGAGCAATGTTAAATTTTTTTAATTATCACATTTATGGTATACTTTAATAATGCATGCAATTTTATAAAATAGAGAAAAACATAAATTGTATAAAATACATGAAATGATGTAAAAATGCATTTTTAATATAATTTATTTCATTTGGATATGATCAATTTGAATTTTAAAATTTCAGTCATTCTCGAGCTTAAATCTATTTTAGTTTTTCTTTTTCCAGTCGAGTTTGGGTCTTTAAGGTTTTGAAGGAGGCTTTCAAGATGGACATTCGGATTTCTCATATCAGATTGTGGTAATTTCTGATAATTCTAATTTCTTCCGATAATTTTGATTTCTTGTACGGATTATTAAGGCTCGATGGGCATGGTCTGGTAATATTTGAACCTACCTAGCAAGCTAGGTGGCTGCTATTAGAAAGAAGAAACTGCGTTGATCACCCTCATGAACGTTCGAGTGGCGGTGGGCGTTGTAAAAACTACAAGGTCGTGGACATGGTCATTTAATAAAGGGCCATAACGGCGCAGCAGTTAGGTATACAGAAATCAAGTAATTGCTGAAACGTGAGAGACGATAATTTGCACGTTGCACATGTATGAATCTTGAGTAATAAGGAACTTAAAAATAACATTGTGAATGGAATAAATTGAATTAGAAGAGCCATCTTATAACATATTTTTACTGTTAGTTTCTTTCATTTATTTTACTCATCTAATTATCTTAGATTAATGTAAAATTAAATAAATTTTACACCATATAACTTAATATCTATATATATATATATATTTCACTATTCCAGGACCATTTGGTAAGGTTGGGCACGGAAAACTAGGACAAAATTTTCCAACTCATAGCCGCAGTCACTTAAAAACTGTCTCCACCTACTTTAATTTCTAACACTTTTAATTTTTTTTTGAGTAAAACACACAGACGGTCACTAAACTATACTCGTAAAAATAAAATAGTAACTAAACTTTCAAATGATATAATGACAATTAAATTTTATATTTTGTTATAAAATAGTAATTGTAACGTTAACCTCTGTTAAAATAGTGACATGACTGTTAATTTTTTTATATAATAACACACCAGTCCTTAATAGTTGCACATTCAATTAATCTAGTCATAATTCGAAGAAATTCAATATATTCAAGGCTTAAATGAAAAATAAGTGCCTAAAGTATACCTTTTTTGAACTTTATGTGTCTAAAATATATTTTAAAGTTTCAACCGCTAGGTGCCTCGGTGTTAACTAGGGGTGGGAGAAAATACCCGACCCGATTGACCCGACCCGAAAACCCGACTACCCGAAACAAAAATACCGGGCAATTCCCGAAAAAAAATTACCCGACCCGGCAAATTTCCCGGGACACGGGCCGGGATACAGGCCGAGAGTTTTCCCTTACCGGGTACCCGACCCGACCCGATACAATTTAATATATATTTTTTATATTTAAAATTATATTTTTATTTTATGTTTCTTAATATTTTCACTCTAAAATTAAGTTTAAATCCCTATATTTTTTCTATGTTTGTATTATATTCTTTTAAGTTTTAAGTTTAATTTTTTTTTAAAAAATATTTTTGTGTTTAACATATGATTTTTTTTAATTTTAAAATAATAAAAAAATAATAAAAAATATATGAACCGGGTACCCGAATTTTACGGGTACCCGGATTTAATAGGCCGCGACACGGGCCGTTTAAAGAGGTACCCGGACGAACCGGGTACCCGACAATTCCCACCCCTAGTGTTAACGGCCGTTAAAAAAAATTGTTAGCCAATTATAATGTGACATGTGGCCGAATTATTTATTTTTTAAATTATTTTAAAAAAATTGAAAATTTTAAAAAATCCCATAAATTCAAGAAAAGCCCCAATTTCATAAATTTCTAATTCCCAAAATACCTAAATTTCTCAATCCAGCCACTCTCATTGGCCACGATTCTGGGGACGAAATGGAGCGTACTCCCCTCTCCCAAGCACACATGCACCAATCGCCGTCGTTCACCCGTAGCTCGTCGCAAATCGTTCGAATAATTTTTTTTGAATATTTCGACCTTCGTCCGACGTTTTACACGACTTCAGTCTATTTCGGGCGACGAGGTTGTAGGGTAAACGACTGTGGTGGCCCGACGACGGATGTGGCAGGCGGCAGCATGGCCATCGGCGACGAAATCGATTCAAATTGTGATTTCAGTTTTCGTGAGTTAGAAATTTTGAATTTGTGGGCTATTTTATGAAATTTTGAAATTTATAGATTTAAAAAATAAGTTAAAATAAAAGAAATTAAAAGTGAAATGAAATAAAAATATATATATATAAAAAAAAATAACAGTAGTTAATACGAGGCACCTAAAATTATAACAGTTAAAACTTTGGGCACCTATTTTTACAAAAAAAAAATACTTTAGGCACCTAAATTTCAAAAGTGGTATAGTTTAGACACTTGTTTTTCATTTAAGCCTAAATTTAACCCTTAATTTTTACACATTGTTATAATTTAGTCCTAATTCTACAAAAGTTGTAACTAAGAACAACATTAAATTTATAACAAAGTGTAAAAATTGAGGGTTAAATTTAGTCCTAATTACATATCTTCCTGTGTGTTCTTAGCTAATTTTTTTTAGAATTAGGACTCAATTATAACAAAGTGTAAAAATTGAGGGTTAAATTTATTAAATTTCTTCGAATTATAACTAAATTGATTGAATGTGTAACTATGAAGGACTAAATGTGCTATTATACAAAACATTTAACAGCCATGTCACTTCTTTAACGTCATAGTTACCATTTTGTAATAAAACATAAAGTTTAATTGACATTTTGCATTTTTAAAAGTTTGGTTATCATTTTATTTTTTCGGGTATAGTTTAGTGATTGTATGTGTACTTTATCCTATTTTTTTATATATGAAATGATATCATATCATATTTTGAAATATAAAAAGAAAGGTAAAATGACAAAAGATGCCTCCCAATGTTTGCATGTTTTGTTATTTGACCCCTTATTTTTTTGTTCAAATATGCCCTCAACGTTTCATTTTGGTCCCAAATATGCTCCCAACATTTTAATTTGGTCTAAATATACTCCCATTGGAAGGAAACAGCCAGTCAACTGACGGTTAACGGTTGATGCTGACTGGACTTGCCACGTGTTAAGATCAGCTGACGTGTCAGCATTTATATTTGCCATGTATCGATATCAGATTCGACCATGTGTCAGCATGATAGCCGGTCACGTGTCACCGTAAAGAAGGGTATACCATTTTTTTAAAATCTAATGTGACATATGTCATGTCAGCAGATCTTAACACGTCGCAACTCTAGTCAGCATCAACTGTTGACCGTCAGTTTCAATCCAACGGGGTATATTTGGACCAAATTAAAACGTTGAGAGGACATATTTAGACTCCAAAAAATAGAGAGCTGAATGACAAAACATGCAAACATTGGGCATCTTTTGTCTTATTGCCTAAAAGAAAATGATATGTTAACATTTGATACTTCTTTTTTTTATATAATTTTAGATAATGATTCAAGTTTTGTTGGTTGCGATGGTTAAATTTAAATAATAACATTGGTTTAATTTTAAACTTGTAAATAAAGTAAATTTAATTAAAATAATCGTTCGTATAATAGATTTTTGTTAGTTGTTTTATAAATTTAATATCGGAGAATTGTATATTATAAATTTTAAATGCTTTCTTTCAAGTCTTAATAAGGCTTTTATAACCTATAACATAAAATAGTTAGAGCCAAAATAATTAACATTTGCGGTACACTACAAATACAACTCGAAAAATGTAGAGAAATAAAGTTTGAAGTTGTAAACATATGGGAAGGATGAGAATATTTGAACTTTGATAGTATCAAAACTCGCAGTTGATGCCACTGATAATGATTGAGAATGCTCGGAAAACCATGTACTCCAAAGGGAGGGGCAGTTTAAAGCAAAAATTAATATTACAATAAAGACCCACATGTGTCCATATTAAATGATGTGGACCCATTTGGAAAAATAGTTCAAATAAAATATAAGAAAAGAAACTAGTGGTGTAAAAGGTAAAAGATTTTAATTGATACTATCATATTTTTTAAAATTAATATTTAATGCTTTTGTTTTTATGATTTTTTTTCTTTTCTTCTAAACAATAATGTATCTATTATATATATTAAAAGTACTTAATGCAAGATTTATTAAAAAGAAAAAATTATTAAAAAAAGAAAGAAAGTGAAAAAGGTAAAATGGGGAATCCCAAGGTTTATAGTAGACTAGTAGCGGTTATTATAGGAGTAAAATGGAAGCAAGCAAACAATTTAAGTGAAATAGAAATAAAAGAAAAATCAAATTAAGATTCATTAATTATTAAGTTATTATTTTTTTTTTGGTAATACAGAACTATGGCGATAGAGTTATGTGCCCCTATCCGCACTTAGCAGGCCGTGCAGCAGCACCGGCTCCTCAGGCATCCAAGCGTCCCCCCTTCGCGCACCGGCGAACCAGCGTGCAAGACGATCCGCGACCTTGTTCCCCTCGCGACCTACATGTCGAATTATCACTTCCCAGTTGCGGCACAACATCCCGAAAACCATGTCGACCACTACGTCCCCTCGTAACCCCGAGGATTCATTCCGCAATATTCGTACCACTTCCATGTTATCCGACTCGACAATCACCTTCCTTAAACCCAATCGCCATGCATGAAAGAGCCCATCGTACACTGCCCATAACTCCGATACCAATACCGAGCAGCTACCTATCCGACGAGCAAATCCAAAAATCCACTCCCCATTCCAATCACGGATCACTCCTCCAATCGCCGCCTCGCGGTGTTGTCCACTAACCGAACCATCGGTATTGAGCTTACACCATTCCAACGGCGGCCGCTGCCATGAAACCTCCCGCACAGCTCGTCTCTGCGTACCGGCAATACACGAAACCGTGCTGTCAAATTCAGTCGCCAACCGAAGGCAATCCTCCACGATGTCACCCTGCACTGCTCCATTCGTGGCAAATATCGTCGCACAACGCCGTTTCCACAGTAACCAACATCCCACCACAAATCGTGTAGTCCACGACGAGCCTCTGATCTGTAGTTTACCGCTGTTCTTCAGGTTAAACATCAACCAATCTTCAAATTCTAACGTCTCCCATACCTGCATTACCGCCCTCGGTACTATCTGCTTCCACAGAGCCTTCGCTGCCCCACACATACGCAATACATGATTTACATCTTCATCTCCTCTACGGCAAACACAGCAACCCTTATCGGTAGCGATTTTGCGCCTGCATCTTTCCACGTTCGTGAGGAGGCTTTGTCGCATTACAAGCCATAAAAACATTCGGATACGGAAAGGTAGCTTGAGGTCCCATATCACCTTCCATTTACCATCATCCGACGTAACATGTTCCCCGGCTAATACCCTATACGCCGAACGGACAGTAAAATTTTTATTCTCTTCCCATCGGTAACAAGGCGTATCCTCCCCAAACCACGGTCTCGGCGGCTGTATGACCTTTAACCGAGCTAAAACCTCGTCCGGTAAGACAGTTTCCAAGAACTGCCAATCCCAAACACCATCCGAAGTTACCATATGTTCAACCGGCGTCGGGTAGGGTGTAAACGATAAGGAACAACGTTCAACCAAAGGTCCTTCCTTATCCACCCACGTATCATACCAAAAGTCCGTTCGTGCACCGTTCCTCACATTCCACAGCACACTTCTTTGAACATCGCCCCAAACCATCTCTAGGCCCTTCCAAAGTCTCGAACAACGACCTTTAGTAATGCTTGCCGGAACCACCTCGCACCATCCATACTTCTCCTTGATGATCCTAACCCAGAGTTTATGAGATTGGGTTAAAAGCTCAAAACCAACTTTCATAATAAAAGCTTTGTTCTGAGTGGCTAGATCTTTAAACCCCATGCCTCCATTCACAATCGGCTTGCGCATAGAAGCCCAATTCACTAGGGATATACTTCGCTTTTCACGGCTACCACCCCATACAAACCGACGGATAATCTTCTCCATCGCTAGACAAATTCCTTTCGGAAGAAGAGTATCTTGCATAACATAGGACGGAATTGCTTGAAGGACTGCTTTCGCCAATGTTATTCTTCCCGCCAACGATAATGAATGTGCTACCCACCCGGGCAATCTTTTCTCCATATTATCCAGGAGGTATGCATACGTGGCCTTAGTAACCCTCTCATGCAACAGCGGCACGCCCAAATATTTCCCGAGATCTCCAACAACCTCAAATCCCAATCTCTGACCCAAATCAGTGCACCTATCCGGATCACAATTTTTTGAAAAAAATATCTGAGTTTTCGCTACACTTACCCGATGCCCAGAACATGCACAGAACTCCGATAAAACCTCATGGATCACTCTCATTTGCGACATATCCGCCTCCGCAAACAACACTAAATCATCAGCGAAAAAGAGATGTGAAATCCCCGTCCCATTCCTTGTTAACCTAATCGGTTTCCACTCCCTAGTCTCCACCTTCTCTTCAATTCGTTGAGCTAGGCGTTCCATGCATAGAACAAATAAATATGGTGAGAGCGGATCCCCTTGGCGGATGCCCCGTGACGGTCTGAAAGAGTCAGTCACATTCCCATTCCATAAAACCTGCATTGATACAGAGTTAACACATTTCATGATTAGTGTAATCAAAGTATCCGGCAAACCGATTTCTCGGAGGGTATCCTCGATGAAATGCCATTCCAAACGATCATACGCTTTCTCCAAGTCTACTTTGATTGCCATCCAAGCCTTCTTACCACACTTGTTGCGCATTGAATGAATTATTTCCTGGGCTAAAATAATATTATCAGTGATATTTCGCCCTGGAACAAAACTAACCTGGTTTGTCGACACCCACTTGGGTAAAAACTTCTTCAACCGGTTAACCACCGTCTTCGTAATGACTTTATATAATACCGTACACAAACTAATGGGTCGGAACTGACTAATCAATTCAGGAACTTCCACTTTCGGAATTAGCACAATGAGCGTTTGATTCAAGCGTTCATCCAACGGAGCTCCTTCGAAAACACCCTTAACAAACTCAAAAATTGATGGCCCTACCACATCCCATTTCTTTTGGTAGAAGTCCGCATGGATGCCGTCGATACCTGGAGATTTTGCCGGATCCATCTCAAAAACAACCTTCCGTACCTCCTCCATGGTAACCGTTTCCGTTAGGGACTCCATCTCACGTACGGTAAACGTATGAAACATCCCGGACGGCATCTTGACCGTGCAATCATGTACTCCGGCCGTGAAGAGCTTCTGAAAATAATCCACAGCATGCGACTGTAATTCATGTTAGTCATAGCACCACTGCTCCGCCTCAGTTTTAAGTGCATGGATAGTATTCCGTCGTCGACGGACGAGCGTGCTCGTATGGAAGAAACGCGTATTCCTATCCCCATCCACAATCCAAGCGTTCCGTAATTTTTGCCGCCACAAACTTTCCTCCTCCTTCAACACCTTCGTCAGCTCCAATTTCAAATCTTTCTCCAAATCCATCAGAAAAGTCGAATCTCTCTTGCTCCGAGCAATTCCAATCCCTCGAATACGAGCAAGAAGAAGTGTTTTCCGGCGGCCGATGTGCCCATATACTTCCTTGTTCCATTCCGCGCTTTTCCTTTGGAATTCCATAATGTTGTCAAAAACGCACCTCTCCTCCCGCCATACCTCGGTTACCAGATTGTGAAATTCCGGATGTTCCGTCCACGAAGAAAGATAGCGAAAGGGTCTAGAGATCCGGTTTCTACACTCTTCCCCCATCTTCAACATAACCGGGCAGTGATCCGACTCAAGTTTCGGTAAATGATAAATGCCCGATTCCGGATACTCTTCAAGCCATGCCTCATTACAAATACAACGGTCAAGTCTTTGCTTCAAATCTCCCCTCTCCCATGTGAATAACGGTCCATGAAAGCCCATGTCTACCAGACCCGAATCAAAAAGGAACTCTTTGAATCTTTCACAAACTCCTACCCTATTAACCGAACCTCCTTCCCTCTCCAATGGACTCGCAATCACATTAAAATCACCTCCTAAAATCCAAGGTTCCCCCAGAGTTGGTTCAAGAGCACCAAGTTGGTTCCATAATAAAACCCTCTGGCTGCTGGTCGGGCTCGCATACACAAACGTAATAAAGCAACGCTTACGTTTGCACACATCATAGCACCATCCATGTACAAACTGAGAAGACACCGCCACAATATCTAACTTGATCGTCGCCCTCCATAAAATCCAAATACCTCCTGAGAAACCATTTGCCTTTACTCTAAAAGAACAGTCAAAACCCGCTCGCCGGATAAATCTATCCGCCTTCAGACCACTAATTCGTGGTTCAAACAAAGCAAACACATCCGGTTGTTGAGTTTGCACCAAGAGCTTAAAGCATCGATAGAAGTCAGAGCTAAGTGCTCATTGAACATTCCAAAAAATGACTCTAATCATTAAAAAATTTAGGAGAAAAGGAGGATACCTCAGACCAACATATCCCCGTCCATACCCTCCTCAAATACCGTGTTCTCTTGCCACTGCACCGGACCATGCACCTTCTCAGTCCTCAACAACGACGGTCCGCATTCCTCCCGTCCACCATTCGACGCCGCGTCAAGTTCCGCCGTCATGTTGCTTATCCATTCTTTCAAAACCGGTTTAGGAGGCCCACGCTCATCCCTTTTCTTAATTTTCAACCCTTTAGAGCCCGCATTCTTTGCCGCTAACGGGTTCTTTGGTACATTCTTGACTGCTTGCTTCCTTACCGCTCCTTTTGAAACACGTCCATTCACATCCCGTAACACTTCTTTATCCCCCTTGTCAAACACTCGAACCACCGTATGATTACCACCCCCTAGAGACGATTTATCCACTACCACATCTTGTGCGGATGCAAGTTTGCCATCCCCAGCCGTAATGTTCATACGCTCTCCATCAACCGCAGCCCCCACTGTCCGCACTTTTCCCGTGCTATCCCCAGGCATCACCGCATCAACCCTACCACGAGTCTTCCCATTCGACGAACCAGCCTTGTCCACCCGTTCATCCTTTTCCCCGTCGAGAACCACATCCTCCGACACACTCTTTCCCTTGTTTAACACAGTCCCCACATCATTGTCCGCCGCTCTCTCCTTACTTACATCTCCCGCGATGGTATCGTCCTCAATCACTAACGCATTAAAGCGTGAACCCATCGGTCGATTCCCGCTCCGGTTTGCAGCCCCTCCCTCAACGCCTCGATTAGCCACATTCATCGGCTTACGGCGGCGGGATTGAACTTGCATCCATGGACCATATATCTCCTTGTCGCTCGCCCCTCCCTCCACACTAGGAGACGAGTTAGACGACGATCCCACCTCCGGATTGCCTCCAATCCCACACACCTCTTTTTGATGTCCATACTTCCCACACTTATAACATATGAGCGGTAATCCTTCATATTCAACATCCTGGCGAAAACCATCTATAACCACTCCGGAGAGTAGTGGCTTATTCAGGTCAACCACTATAGCAAACCTTGCAAAACGGCCTCTCTTCCCTTCCAAGGTATTATAATCAATCCGAACCACATTACCAAACATCCCCGCAATCGCCCTGAACATGCTCTTTGTGTAATAACGATACGGCAATCCCGGAAGGCGTGCCCATACTAGAATGTGTTGAGGATACGCCTCCGATGTAGAGAAAGATCTTGACCACGGTTGCACCGTGAGATAGCTACCATAAATAACCCACGGACCGCCAGACAGCACCTTATCATAATCGCTCTCCAATTCGAATCGTACCAAATAGTATTCATTGTCTAGATCTACCAGTTCCAGCTTTCCAATCGGCACCCACAACGCCTTAACCCTAGTCAGTAAAGCTCGATAACCAATTGCCTTGCCTAGTAATCGCACAACGATCGAACACGCTAGCTTCGCATCTATCGAGTCATGTACGCGATCAGCAAAGTCGATCCTGGGCAACGGTCCGTCAAGATTGACTCGGACATCCTCCTGCGTTAGGACCACGTCTAGCTCCTCAATTAAAGACCCCGGTCCCTCTTTTCCAGCCACCATGTCTCGGAATGACGGCTTATCAGCCGCTGGGGTCAGGATTTCCTTTGTCGGTGCCGCTCCAACCGTCTCTTTCTCTGCCGCCTCGTGCATGCAAACATCACCGGCACTACCATCCGCGTCAACTCCTCCTCCCGTCTCCTGAGAACTCAGATTACGTCCCCTTTTCGACTCCCTCTCCACGCCCTCTTCCAACGGCAACCCTGGCCTCTCAAGACTCACAGGCACCGTTACCGGCGCGATATTCTCCGGAGGCTTTCCGACCACCCCCCCGTGCGACTCCATCCAGCTACGCGAAACAAAACCTACTTCCTAAGATTGCGGAGCAAAAACCCTAGCGCACTGGCGGTGATTTTTTAATTAAAGGGAAATGTAAACGAATGTTAGTAGCTAATTATTAAGTTATTATTTATTATATTTTATATGTAATCGAATCTCGATATTTATCTTAAAAATGTAATTATCTCTATTTAATCAAAAAAAATTATTCTCATTTTAGCTTTTCATAATAAACGTGACAATGCGCCTATGATTCCTTTCATGTCATGTCCTCTCTTTTGAAATTTGAATATTGTACATGTATAATCGGGTCCTTTAAATTTCCAAAAGCAATGCAATTTTCTTTCTAAAGTCAGGCCTTTCAGCTTTGTTATGAGACAATTTCCAGGACCCATCTGCCCTTTTAAAAGTGAGGCTTTATTTTCTTCGTTCTAAAGTCATGAAAAAAAATTTATAGTACTTCATGGATAATGAGTGGGACTAGTGCCTACATTGTAAAGATTATTTGATTATTATTTTTTATATTTAATATAATATTTCTGATGAATTTGTAAAGGAATAAATATTTATTGAATTTTAACTCAATTGGTATTATTATTATTATTAGTTTAAGTATGAAATATTTACTCGTTTAAGGATTATAAAGGGTTATAGATAATTTTAGATATTATATATTTTAAACAATGACCCATATTCTAATTAATAATTAAATTATATTTTATTGTAATTCTATGTTACAAAAACGAGTATTGTAGATATGGTGCAAGAATGTTTGAGATACACCATATTTTCGATACATGAACATCGTGTATTTGTACTTGTTATGATCAGCGGTTATCAAGGGAAGGTGGCTCATGAGATGAGTTAACATGAAAAACGGGAGTCAAGGGCGTTGAGGGAAATTTAGATATAAATAGGCGACTAGCGGTTATTGTAGGGGGTTATGAAAATTGTAAAAACTGTTATCTTTTCTCTGCGTTTCTATTTCTCTCTTCTATTCTCCTCTTTTCTTTTACAGTAATTTTTTTGTTCTTTAACGAAATCCACCGTGAGCATTTAAATTCAAGACTATTATTACTTGAGTTCATAACAGTACTCTTCGAAATCTTTACGTTTCTAGCGAATCATTTCTTTCTTTCATCTCTGAAGGTAAACAAGATAGAACCACGTTGAATTTTGTCTGTGTCTTGTTTTATATTGATTTTGTTTTAATTATTTTTATGCATACAAATTCCTAAAAAAACATATAAATAAGAGTCAATAATATGAATATTAATTTGAATATAAATATTGTTTTTATTACAAGAGATAGCCACATCTATCCCATGAAATGGGGTGGGGAATGGGGATAATGTCCACAATATTGGTTGGTGAAATGTGGTAGTGGGGGCACAACTCTCAAGCAATGCCAAATGGTCAAGGAAAATGTTGGATTCTTCGATTTGGACAAAAACAATGGGAGATGGGCAGATGGCTATAGGAAACGATAACAAACCACTCCTCTGTCTTCAAAATACGAGAGCGAAAGGAATGAAAAATGGAAGAAAAAAAAGGAAAGAAAGAAAGAGCAATGACATTTTACGATGAGTGAAAAAAATTCATATGAGAAATGGGATATAATGGCCGGAATAGGTAAACGGCCGATAGCCGATGTGTGGTAGAAATAAAGGAAGGCTAAGATATTACTATGCCTGAGATAAAAAAAAAAAGAACAGTAATCTGAAAATTTTATTAAACAATGGATCAAAATTATAATGCTCATTACAATAACTTAGATATTTATAATCTATTTAACAAGGGGCAATGAATTGTAGGCCATGAAATAATTGAAAATGAATATGAACAAATACCAAGTCCAATATAAAAAAAATCATTTTCAATGTACTAATGATTAGTAATATTTTCAAAAATGCAATAATGAATTTTTTAGAATGATGGGTAAATTGTGTATACAAATAATCATATTTGTCCACCAACCAGGACAAACACAGAGCTCCTGCTTGATTCAAGGAATTCCATTTTCGAAACTTTGATAGCTATCTCAACTACCTGCGGAATTAACACTTTGAATATTGTAAAAAACTTGTCCACATTTACGTAAGATTAAAGTATTTATAGCAAAGAATAAATATATACGAATGGGTTTTTTCCAGTTAAATTGTTGTTTCAGAAACCCAAATGAAAATATTAATAATAAAAGGGGTGGTCCAAATGGGATTTGTCGTGTTGCTGAATTTAACCCTACAGATGGTTGGCAACATTGATCTGCCTCAAACAATATAGAAGCATCGTTTTCTGCCATTGTACCCTGCTTCCCTCACCTACATGTATCTTTTCGTTGCTTTTTTTATATATATATATATATACTTTCCTAAATTTTTGTACCACCTTATGTAGAGATCAGCTCACATTTTTTTTTGAAAAAAATTATAAAAATTTTAGGTTGCTAATAATTTTATGTTATGGGAGTTTCTCTTGTAATGGACATATGTAAAATTTGAATTTTAGAATATAAATAAATAATTTTTTTTGTATACATGGATGATGTAAATAGACACATTTGTGTATCTTGTAAAATTTCTCAAAGGGATGAACGCCTAGATGTATGTATAAGGTCTTGTTGTAGTGCTTTTTTTAAACAAAGAACATAAAACTAAATTTTATTAAAAGTGGAAAGGATTATAAAAAAACACAACCTTTAACATGAATAAACATGGAGTATATGAAAAATATACATAAAAATTTAAAGGGTGTGGATACAAGAAAAGCAAAATTCATCACTTTTCATAGAATTTACAGTCTTCAAAATAAAATTCAGTAACCATCAACTTTAACAAGAGCGCTCCAGTAATTACGCAATACTTTTCGCTGCAAAATCCTGACAATTCGACAAACAACCATAAAAGAGAATCAAAATCTGAAGAGACCACCGATCATCTCATACGAGAAACTGTCACAAAGACAGACAACGTGTCACACGGACAGACTAAACCTGCCATCAAACAGACGAAAAAACTGTCATAAAAGTAGACAAAAAGATTGACATAAAAACATATAAAATATAATTTTTGACGAAGCAAAACACAAAAAATCAAAGATAACTGAAAGAAAACACACAAACACTCATAAAAAGATGAGGTCTGGTTATATACAATCAACATAAAAATTAAAAATCAGTTGAAGACACATAAAAAAATTAAATACTTTTTTAACTGCTTTCTTAGATAATCAAACAATACAATTTATCTAAAAAATTAAGTATAAATTTTGAAACAGAAGAAAATTAAAACCATGGATATAAGTTGGGTCACATGGTGTGGACCTTACGGTTTGTATTTTTGTATAGTTTTCTACTAGTGTTCATCTACAAGAATGATTCAATTTCAATTCAACAACCTGTACCGACAAAGGATACCCCAATGATTATGGGTCTTTATGATTTAACTTCTCTGCCTCTGACAAACTTACACGGAGTAACTGTTTTTTTTGCCACCATAATAATTCATTAAGAAAAAAATAAAACCATTTGTTTTTGTTTGCTCTGATATTTTCTACATTATACATGTGCTCTTAATTCTCATTTGAATTAAAAAAAACTATATTTAATTACATCTAAGATTAAACCGACCAAGTTTAAACCATATGATACAAAAACAACATAATCTAAGACACAATTTCATGAGAGAGAGAAAACCATAGAAACCTGACAATTAAATAAAAATAACATAGATGCAGAAAATGTAAATTCAAAACATCTGTTACACTGGGGTCCTAACAAATTTAGCAAACCGTGGAACATGTTGTTAAAAAACATTGAGGTCCTTGTAATTATGACTGCTGTTATTTCATTTGGGCCCAGATTATTGAGTCAGGTCCTTGGGTTGCCTTCTTTTTGCCGGGTGAAATGGTTTTAAATCAATTTCCGGAGAAAATATATACTCGTTAGAGGCGGGACTGATTTTTTTGTCACATTTTGCTTCTTTCTTTACCTGAATATTTCTGATTTACATTCTACGATCTTATTATTAGTTTATCTAAAATTAGATATTGCAAACGCACCAACGCCAGCTCAATTTGTACTTATAATTTTATTTATATTTTTATGTATAATATATATATACTAATTTTTAAATAAAATTTCCAAAATTCATCACTTAAAATTTAACATACAACCAAAAAGCTTTTAATTACGAGATTTTTACTGTCTCACCTATAATCATTTGAAAATTTAGTTTTCACAAATAAAAATTTTAGTCAACATCGATATCAACTCAGTTTATAATTATAAATCTACTCATGTTTCTCAAGTATGATAAACACTTTTGTAGGTTCTTTTTATTTTTTCACATTTTTATAGTTTTTTTTAAAATAAAACTACTAAAAGTCATTACTTGAAAATTGAATACATCTATACTAATAATTATCATGATTGAATTTAATGTTACAAGTCAATTTAGACTCAATGAGTAATTACAAATTAAATACAATAAATATGTAAGATTCTTTTGTTTTCTTTTTATATTTTGATAAAGTGTAATATTTTGATACATAAATTGTGTAAAAATATTTACACAACTCTTAATATTAAAACTATAAAATCTAAAACATAAATATTTAATCCCAACATTCTAAATCCTAAACTCTAAATCATATAGCCTAATCCCATAAACCTTAAATCTCAACATAAAATTTAAAATTAAAAGACTCGTGTAAACAAATTTGTGTATAAAGTTTTTTTCTTTGGCAATACTGATGGTTACACTACAAGAAAATAGATTTTTAGTAACATCAAAAATAGTCACTAAAAGTATTAAATTTAGTCACTGAAATTTACAGTGACTATTTTTCTGAGTCGTCACCTGTCGTCACTAATAACTCCGTCACTATTATATTAGTGACAACTTTTATGCATTTTGTCACAATAAGTTATATTTTTTATGACTATATTTTTTGACACAAAAGATTAATTATAGTGACTAAAATTTAGACATTAATGTTATTCTTATTAGTGACAAACATTTTATCACAAATACATATTTTTTTTTTGATAAGAGGATATGGCCTCATTAAAAACCCCCTTCGTACCCTAGAAACCCCTGAGGAGAACCCGGCAGCGGAAGGAGGAAAAGAGCGCCACGGATTTTATTAAAATATAAATAAGAGTAATACAAGACAGCTATTCCAAATACCCTAGCCTATCCCTTGTTTTGCTAAGCCGTCTGCTTTGACATTAGCAGACCTTGGCACCCATCTAACCAAGCCATTGCCTTCACGTAAAAGACCTGCTACCTCAGCAACCAAATTCCGAAAAGCAGCAGGGCAACGCCCGAAATCCTTAATCCAGCTCACAGCCGTTTCACAATCACTCTCCAGGATAAGTCTGGACTTCCGGCACTCGTTCAGCGATCCGGCCAGTAACAAACCATCTTTCATGGCCAGCAGTTCCACAAGGATTGGTGGCCCTCCCGGCGCAGACTTAGAGAACGACGATATCAGAACGCCGTCAGGGCCATAAATTGTACCACCGATCCCACCTACACCGGGCTGAGGCGGGGAGGCACCGTCTACATTAATCTTAACGAAACCAACCGGTGGCGGACACCAAGAAGCGATCTTGGAACGGGGATTTCGCACAGCCAATTGTTGCGCAGCACCTAAACATAAGTCATTAACCAGGGAACCCAACGAAATATCACATAGATTAAACTTTGCTTTATACCAGCTAGCAACTCTATAACGAACTAGGAAGAAAACATGAATAGAGTCCAACTTCCCTTTATTGAAGATAACGTCATTTCTGGTTAACCATAGAGTCCACAAGGTTGCCACCGGTATGAAAGACCACGTGGATGAGGACGAGTTACCCAGGTAACAATCTGCCCACGAAAGCAGCAGATCCATGACAGAAAAAGGCATGACAAAGGAGAGACCCCACGCCTTTATCAGTTTCATCCATATAAGCCAAACAGCTCTGCAATGAAGAAATAAGTGCTCAACGCTCTCAACTTCCGAGCGGCAGAACGGACACAACAAGCTTGCAACGTCATGGAGACCTCTTTGAAAGAGAGCAGCGCGCACAGGAACGCATTTCCTAACAAGTCTCCATAGGAAAAATTCGATTCTAGGCGGGGCAATCCCTCTCCAAACAAACTTACGCCAATCGAAGGTGTCTTTGTTCTCTAAGTGAAACTGTTTTCGAAAATCCTTTACTGAGAAGACCCCACTCCCTGCCCCTTTCCATAGCAGACAATCTTGATTGAGGCCTGAGGCTTTGAAGTTGTTCAGTTTGAGAAGAAAACTATTCCACTGGGAAATCTCCCAATTAAACGGCCGCCTTCTAAGGGGAATTTCCCACCTCCACTCTAAGCCGGACAAGCTCCCGAAGTCGGCCACGCACCCGTTTTTGTTCTTGGATAAGGCATATATTCGCGGAAACAGTAACTTAAGAGGCTGATTACCCAACCAAGAGTCCAGCCAGAATCTCAGTGATAAACCATTCCCCACTGATATAATAGAGTTCTTTTTAAAGCAAGCACCAACATCATCTGATGAATAAAAGGAAGAGACAATCCCTTTCCAGAACCAAGAGGCCATTCGGTGGTGATTCTGATCAACGACAATAGAGGAGAGATCCAGATTATTCTTAGAGCAAATTACCCTCTTCCAAACACTAGACGGCTCCCCCGCAAACTTGAAGACCCACTTCCCCAAGAGAGCTCTATTAAGCAGGCCTAAATCGCATACTCCAAGCCCCCCAAGATCAAAAGGTTTACATATAGACACCCAACTTACCCAATGTGTTTTGTGCACGGACGTTGAACCAGACCATAAGAAGCGCGCCATAATACTATTTAAAATGTTCTTAACCTCAACGGGCATCTTAAAAATTGACATATAATAAGTAGGAAGCGACGAGAGAACAGCCTTAATAAGAACTAACCTCCCGGAGTGAGAAAGATTACAACCTCGCCACCCAGCGAGAGCAGAATAGAACTTGTTGATAACAGGTTCCCACAGGGCTCTCGAATTTCTCTTTGGGCCCAGGGGAAGCCCAAGATAATCGGCCGGGAAGGAACTGACTTGACAACCCAAGACCGATGCCCAGTTTGAAAGGGTGACCGGATCAATCCCAATTCCAAAGAGACGGCATTTCCCAAGGTTTAGTTGTAATCCAGCGGCAACCTCAAAGATCCTCAAGACTCTCTTTATATTTCGAATTTGCATTAGGGAAGCTCCACAAAAGAAAATGAGGTCGTCGGCAAATTGGAGGTGGGAGAGAGTAGTGGAATTAGAGCCTCGACCAATTTGAAATCCTTGAAAGATACCAACGGACGAAGCCTTCTTGATCAAGAGGGATAGGGCTTCACCAACAATATTGAAGAGCATTGGCGAAAGAGGGCATCCTTGCCGGAGCCCACGACCAAGGGGGAAAGCAGGGGTTGGAGAGCCATTTACCAGCACCGATATTGACGCGGTAGAAATACACATATAGATCCAATTGCACCATCTAGCGCCAAAGCCCATTTTCTTGAGAATAAAAATTAAGAACTTCCAATCTACTGAGTCATAGGCTCGCTTGAAGTCTGATTTAAACACAATACCTTTAAGACCCGCTTTTTGCATATAATCAACTGCTTCATTCGCAATAAAAGAGCAGTCCAGAATCTGCCTACCAGCAACAAAGGCAAATTGAGATTCATTGATGATAGTATTAAGCACTTCTTTGAGCCTCCTCGAGAGAACCTTAGCTAAGATTTTGTAGGCACTGCTCACCAAACTTATCGGCCGATATTCATTAAGGCCAACGGCCCCTTGCTTTTTAGGGATGAGAACGATGAATGAATGATTAACCCCCTTCTCCCATTCACAAATACATATTGAAATAGTGTCTAAAGTACATTGTCACATTCAATAATAATAAAATAATTATATTTTTTAGTTGCAACCATCTTATTCACGCTCGGATCGGGCATGTCGTATTGCACTCGAAGGGACTCATCCCAGACAAGTCAGCCCTTCATCACGTGTTCATTATCCAAGGACTTATCTCGATAGCGTCATCTCATGATCCGTCAAGTAACACGCACACTGGATAGCTCTCCCGCGATATGAGGCCCCCAAACTGGTCCCTAAAAGGTCATCCACTTGTCCGAACGGCCCGTACACCTAAGGCCCACATGAGCCTAGGAGAAAGTCACTTACACCAAGGTAGCTCGGCTGCTAGCCCATGGCGAGGGGGTTAATTATAGATGATGTGACATATTCATATATCAATTTTTAATAAATAAATACAATGTATGATTTCGTGGGGGATCGAACCTAGAACCTTTAGGGAGAGAGTGCAATGTCTATCCACTAGGCTAGGCAAGAAAATTAATATTATTTTGAAAGTAAAATATTATTTAGGTTAAATTGTAATTGAAATTAATTTTATTTATTTTAAAAGTATGTATTAATTATAACAATAATTAATATAATAATAATTTAATTGTATTAAATATGATTTCATATAGGAAATATGTTTGTTGAAGAAAATATATAAAAATAATTGAGTTGGTTTTAAAATATAAACATATGAATATTAAGATTTACACTTAAATTATTGATAGAATTATCCTTTATGTGATAATTATTTACTATATTGACAATGCAAATTTTACCTCTACAAGAAAAGTTAAAACAAATATCAATGTAAAAATTTTTACAAGGTAAAATTTTGCTATCACATATAATGTCAAGATTACATATTAGTCTTTTTACTTTAATTAGTTCACTTTAATGTTTATGTACCTTTAATTCAAAAAATATGTACTTTTTAAATTTTTAAATTTCGATCTTGACATGAATGATAGTCTTTAAATATGTTAAGTAAAACTTTTAATTTTAATTCTTTTGTTCAATATTTTTAGTCATTGTAATTTAATCATGTTGTCGTTGTCTCGTTTGGATTAGGATTGAAGTTTTAAAATTTCAAAAACATAGGGACTAAAATTGATCAAAATAGAATGACTAAAACAACAATTTACACATAGTGTAGAGACTAATAGAATTATTTTACCTTTTGATAAACTAGTTTATGCCTTTATGATAACTTCAATTTTTATAATTGTTATTATTACTATAATTATAAAAATAAATTTATTATTGTGACAATATATAACTTGTCATTAAGTTTATTTTTTTATTGGTGACAAAATTTATCACAACAAAAGTAAAATTTTAAGTGACAAACAATTGCATTGTCACAACAAATATCAAAGTATAGTGACCACTTTATATATCGTCACTATCATGTGTCAAAGTTTTAGTGACAATGAATTTTGTGTCACAGTTATAGACTTACTGTGAGAATTTAATTGTGAAAAATGTAATCGTCACAATTACTACTATAATAGTGACCAAATAAAAATACATCACAGTTACTTATGCTAATAGTGTCGCACAAAAAATCTGTCACAAAAGTTTAATATTTGTGATAAATTTACTACTAGTCACTGCCAATTTGTCACTAAAAGTGTATATTCTTATAGTGTTATTGTATGATCTCTTCCTTAGTCTCTCAGGTCTTGCACTTACTAAAACGTGAGTGGGAGGTAAAGCTTGTGCATGTTTGTCGGGAAGACAACCAAGTTACGGACAATATGACTAATATTGTTCGGAAGGAAGATTTGCTTTGTCATTGTTTTCTATCGCCACTAGATGAACTTTTATCTATTTTACATTTTGATTTAGTTGTCTAGTTGATTGCTTCATTATAAGTTGGTTTGATTTTGTTGTTGTTATTATGATTACGTTTACTCTTTCCCTCGACAAAAAATAACGAGTTTTTAACGAGGTACGTGATAATAGAATAAAAAATTTCTGCCCCTATATATGTCATCACACTAAAAAATATGTTTTGGATTTGTGGTTTATAGTTTATGAAATTTAGGGTGTAAGGTTTATGGTTTAGAATTTATGGTTAGAGTTTGAAATTTAATTTTTTTAGTGTTGAGGCATAAGAAGGAGCACTAAAAAGGGGCAGAAATTTTTTATCCGTAATAATAACCTTTTCATCAAAAGTATTTTCTTTATATAAATCTTTAAACAAAAGTACTTAGGATTCTTACATATTATCAAAGCTTTTAAACATGGGTCTTTTTTCACTTTACCAATAAGCATTTTAAATTTAACTTTTATAAATGAAATTGTTTACATAATTTTTTTTACTAAACACATTTTTAAAGCGCCTACTTCGGTTTGATGTCACTTAGGTACATTATTCCAGCTTGAAAAGTATACTTCAACAAAGTATAAAAAATTGCCTATTGTAAGGTTGTAATAGTATCGTAGTACACTTTGTACCAATAAAATTATCTTTAAAAACATAAAAATTAAATATATATTTTGTGTACTAAATTCTGAATATTTAAATGATTTGTTACAATATAACTATTTCTAATAATTTAATTAATTGCATTAAATTTAAAACATAAAAAATAAATATATTTTGTGTAAAGAAAATGAACCGTATAAAACACAATTTCTCGTTGAAAATAGTTACTATTCTCAAAAACTTATGTACCTAAATATTATTCGACATTTCTAAACTTGATCATTAAAGTAACTCGTTTTAAAAATGTCATGGACTTGAGTTAAGTCATCAACCCCATCAAAGCCCAGTCCAATATAAATCAATTAAAAGGCTTGTTAGTTCAATCCACATGGCAAAGGAGAAATGACCGGCTAGATCTGGAAAACAAAGGGAAGGGTTTAGGGTAGCGACCAGCTACCGAAGCGACGATGATTTGGAGAATTGAGAATTTTTAAGGTTTGGGGATTGTTTCGTAAAAGTCTGAGAATTTCAGGATTTTTTGAAAATTAAAATTTATGTGTATTTTTTTTAATTTTGACAAAAAAATTAAATAAGCATGCCACCTGACATATTTTGATTAGTTAACAATTTTTAACGATAGTTAATAACTATGCACCTAAAACAAAGGGAAGGGTTTAGGGTGGCGACCAGCTACCGAAGCGATGATGATTTGGAGAATTGAGAATTTTTAGGGTTTGGGGATTGTTTCGTAAAAATCTGAGAATTTCATGATTTTTTGATAATTAAAATTTATGTGTATTTTTTTTAATTTTGACAAAAAAATTAAATAAACATGCCACCTGACATATTTTGATTAGTTAACAATTTTTAACAATAGTTAATAACTATGCACCTAAAATAATATAGGTCTCTTTTAACATAAAATTGATACATTTGATAATTTTTAATCGTGGACAAGGGAAATAAAAAATTCAATTCACGATTGAGCTTTATATATTTTAAACTTGATTCAATTGAATCACGCTCTTAACAATAACTATTGCTACACTCAATTAAACAAGACCCGTTTATTATAATTAATTACATTAAAACTTCCATATATGTAAATATAAACAATTATATCTAATTTGAATATTAAATATATAAAAGGGACGGAATTATTCTTATGATGGGATTGGGGAGGGTCTGCCCGACCAACATTTTTTTGTTTAATTCAACTTTAGCCCATGATAATTTAAACCTTCTGCGGAATAAGTCCATGCTCCTTCCAATTTGTTGATTTAAATATACTTTTTTAGGTTTGTCGTGGGTAAACTTTAAAATTTTACACTTTTTTAAAATTGTTTGATGAAAGTAAAAGGATGAATGAGATTAATAGTAGAAAATAAAAGATCATCATAAAAAAAATAATGAAATAATCTTAATTATTTATTTACCCTTATCCAACAGCTCAAAAAAGGTGTGTAGAAAATAATCGAGTTTTATGTAAGTAGATCCTAACCCTACACACGTACGTACATACATACATACTTGTGTAGACAGTATGAAATTGCACAAAAGCAAAATCAACCTCAATTGCAAATGCTATATATAGCCTCTAAAAACCTAGGTTACTTTTAAAAGCTACAAAGAAACAAGAGAAAAAGACACACACACAGAGAATGGGGCTAGAAACAGCAGGGATTTTGAGTTGGAAAGCTAAAATATCTTGTTGATGCCTTGATGGTACATAACAAATAAATAAAGAAAAGATTTTCGACAGAAAAATGTTTTATAAACGCTTAATGGTGAGGTGGTGGGGGCTAAGTTAATCAACAACACTAATCTAAGGTTTCTGTAAAACAAATCACATATATATAAAAAGCTAGCAAATGATGAACAGCTGATTTCGCACATTGAATATTGTTGGTTGCAGTGACAAGTCCAAGTATATATATAAAGGTGATTTCGCACTAGGTTAAAAAGAGACGAAGATGGAGATTAAATAAATTAAATAATGAACAGATGCAACTTGCATGGCACATGCAAATTGTTGGTAGGCTGTAAGTAAGTAACCCTAACCAATAGCGCTATGTTGTGCGGCCGCATGCTGAGAGAAATTATGAGAATTTTTACAACCTTTCATATTGACCTCCTCTTTTCTCTCGCTCGCTCTGGTCTCGTGACTCTCGTCTATAAATAGAGCTAGAACCACGGGCGAAAAACAAGTCTATATTCTATAAGCAAAGTTGCTAAGTATCTTCTTCACTTTGTTTTAATTTCATACTTCAAAAAACAACCCCTTTTCCCCCTATATATCTACATTATTAGTTATTACATATGGCCCAAAACAATCTTCTCTCCATTCTTGTTCTCCTTTGCCTTGTTTCCTTCCTGGAAATTCAGTGCATTGCAGGGAGGCATTTGATTTTGGACCAGAACCAGAAGGTGGAAACTAAATATTATGGTCGTAGAATCCTAGCAAACGAAACTAGGGGTACCCTTGATCCAAAAATCAACGGTGGTATCCACCTCGGTCGCCAACTGTGGCAAATGGAGCCCCGCCAGTCGCCACCCAAAAACGATGAAGACTTCAGGCCCACGTCTCCTGGACACAGTCCTGGTGCTGGCCATTCCGTTCAAAACTAGGTCAACACTACTTAGTTTCTCGCATTTAGGCTAGATTGTATTTGAATGCCAGAAATTCCTATCCTAGAAAATATTTCAGCTTAATTGGTTAAGTTTCTATTTGTCTTGTCTTAGTTTAAATTTCAGTTCCTTAGAGTTGATGTTTGTAAAAAATATTTAATCATGTCAGCGAGCCTATGAAATTCATGTGTTTTTTATTACCCCGTTCTTTGCCTACTGTTACTGTATTAGTACTCGTCGGTATATGTCACGGATAAAAATCCACCATTCATTTTAGATACCTTATTTATGTCCAACACTAAAAAACACTATAAAATTAAATTTCAAAACCCTAACTCTAAATTCTATATCCTAAACCATACACTCTATGCCCTAAAAATACACTATACACTAAATTTCTTAAACTTTAACTTAAAGTCCTAAACCCTAAATCTAATTTTGAGCATAGAGACACTGAAAAGAGACAACATATTTCCATCAATATATCACAACAATGAATTTAGTAAAAAAATAGTGTATTAAATGTAACCATATTCTCTACAATTGCAATAAAATAAGTTAATTAATGTCTACTTGCTCGGTTGACCATAATTCACTAATTCACAAATATAAAGGTGAGCACATAAAGAAAACATAAAATAACATATATAAGAAGTAAAAGATTTTTGTTCTTAGAAATATATATTTCTCTCGAATAAATATGCGTGACCAACATGAAACCTGGGCACGAACAATACATTTCTTTGGCATTAGAAAAATTATGAGATAATTCGGATCACCACGTCATCCAAGGTTACATCCATTGAAAAAAATTTATCTCGTTTTTTTAAGGTGAATATTCACATCTTTCATACATGTAACTAAGGAGTAAGTAGTTACTTAAAAGTTTTTCATACATATAACTAAGAAGTACATAGTTGCTTGAAAGTTACATTAAAATAAATGAATGTTATTGGATGGACCATGGATGACGTGATGACCCACGTCCATCTAATAATTTCTCCCGGCACAAAAATACAACAATAATCAATATTTTACAACACATTAAGGTATATGTTAGGGGAGAAAAAAGGAAATAAGTGGCGTGATTAACATGATTAGCTACTGGGCTATCGAATTCAAGATGACCATCATCACCTTGTGACGGCTCAATTACGGTGAATCTGGACATAGAATTCCAGATGTTTTGGTTAAAGATCCTCCAATACAAGTTTATTTATTCCACTTAAGATGTCAAACCTCTCTAAGTTGCATGTCTTTGTATGAAATTTAGACTTGAGATGAATGATTTGGAGGAGAAACCGTCGGAGCATACTATGTACTGCGACTCTTTACAATGAACAATCTTCATTTTCTCAAATATCCCCATCAAACATGTATCCCTTCGCATTTCAATATGAGTACGACTTATAATGCGAATGTGCATGACAGATTCCTTCTAACAGCAGCCTAGCACAACAGAGAATCTAATGTTTTTGTTCACTGGTTGTGACTTTGAAAAAAGAGTCTGTACTCAGTAGCAGCTTTTCTTTTCTGTATAAAAAACAGTGCCAAAAAGGTGGGGACTTCCTCAGATGCAGGAAGATTCTCTCTATAATCAAAGTTATTCCACTCTGAGTGGAGGAGAGGTTGAGGGACGGCGAATTGGAGTTCATCGTTTGACTTGATCCACCAACACAAAATGCCAAACATTTCTTTACTCATTCAACCTAAGTGGAGGGTCCTCTCTTCCGGTTGCCGCCTTTCAAGCTTGACTCTTCATTATTTTTTGCGCATGCTCATATTATATATATATATATATATATATATATATATATATATATAATTCAAATGGTAAGACGAACAGACGATTACACCAATGACAAAGAATATCTATTCCCTAAACCCAATATTAAGGAGTTCGAATGTAATGTTTTTTCTGTAATGAAAGAACAATGAATTCAAATCCTTCCTGATATGGTTTAAGCTTGAAGTACAAGTAATATAAATAAGTAGAGACGGGTTGAAGTTCATCACTTGATTAGCATTATTTTTTCTTCAATTTGCAGAGATCAAAATTGCTGGCTCCACCACTGTTAATTTCAGTGGGATGACCACAGGATTTGTCTTTTAAGTATTAAGGAATATTTTAAAGGAACGTAGTACACAACAACCTAGCTTTTCAGACAGTGAACGGATCTCAATTGTTTGATGTGATAGCCTTTGATTATTTTTTAATGTCTAGGGTGACTGACATGTCCCTCACCTTGTGTTTTATTAATTAAAGAAATAGCTCCCTCTCCCCAGGTGAGCTTCAGGTTCATTTTGAAGGGTCAAATTTTAGAATTTAAAAAGATAAAGAAGTAAGATTCATATCAAAATCTTTATGACATTGATATTTGGTCAAATTCCGGCTGTCCCTATGAACCATCCATTATGTTTTGGTGTTCCTGATTTTCTTTCTTTTTCTTTTTCTTTTTCCACTAGTGGAAGCTAATTAAAATATCCCTAATTTTATTAATAAAAAGATTTTCAGTTTTTATATTATAGGCATTTATTATGAGGGTGATCATCTTAATCTAACTTGTTTTATTTATAATATCAACATTTGAATCATGAATATTGTTTAAGAGACCTAACTCCAGTATCGAAATTTGGTGATAGAGTTTGGGGACCAACTTAAAACTTTTAAAAAGTAAAGGTTTAAATTAAAATTTTTCAAAAATTTTGAAGGGCTTAATTTACATTTTTTTTAAAAAAAATTGGAGTGAAAACTTTTAAAAATTATAGGAAGGTGTGTTTAATTAAGAACATTGACAAAATTTCAAACTTAATCTAAACTTTTAAAAATTTGAGAGGGCCAAATTAAAAATTTTAAAGGTCTAAATTGTAATTTTTTAAAATTTGAAGGGCTATGACCTCACAACTCACAAGTCCTTATTATCTTTCGCCCCTGCCAAACCCTCGTCTTACTAAATCAGTCAGTAGTTGCTAAAATATTTGTTTTTTCATTCCTATAGTGCTCATACTACTGTTACATGAACTATTGTTTAGAAGGATGGAAATCGTCTACCCCTTATCACGCCTTCTTTTATGCCTTCTCCGGAACACAAGTGTTTTTTCTTCCTCTTCTTGTTTAAGAAACAGCGTACTTCCCCCAAGTTAATTCAAAACCACTAATGGTGATTGAGAAAATCAAAATGTGGCGTCGAATTCTTTATGGTTTTCCAGCAGAGAGCTTTAACCTTCAGCAGCCAAACAATGATTCCACCCATTTCCTCTGAAAATTGAAAGCCTGCAACCGACATAAACAATGGCAGAGGGTTCAACAAAGGATGCATGGGACAGATCACAGTTGCATGTGTTTCACTTGAATTTGTCGACCAAAACAGTTCTAAGCTTTGCTCAAAAGCCATCAGTTTATAATAATATTTATGCATTTTCAAGTGGAGAATCACAGGGGAATCATTCCTGTTTTGGGGAATTTCGGTGGTGGAGAAGCCCATGTCCCACATATTGTTATCTCTAGGGAATAGAGGGTTCTAAAAAAACAGGGTTGGCTTCTAATTAAATTCTAAGATGTTTTTGTTTTGTCCTTAATTTCACAATTCAAACGACATTTAAGCACCATGGAGGGTCATGGATGGAGCTTCAAATTTCAATAGGGAGCTCTGTTCTTGAAAAAAAAAATACAAAAAAGCAAAATGTATTTAGGAAGCCTTTGATTCGAGCACATGTTAATCAAGCTGCTTATTTTTAATCTTCATATTTTCTTAGGTTATGAGATTTATAACATTCTTCATTCGGGTGTATTGACTTTCGATACATTATTGCATATAAAAAAATTCCCGAGAAAAAGATATGGAAGATATTAATTCAAACCATCCATTGTTGTAATCATTAACGTTTACGAATAATTAGCGGTTAGGATCCTCACAGGTCCATAATTCCTGACATTATAAATCCCCAGCTTCGAATATCATAACTCATCACTTCATTGTTCATAATCTTAACCATTGAATTCCAATTTCCAAGGTTTTACTCTCCCAGTATGGAGTTGAGAGGTGCCTTTGTTCTAGCAATGATTGCCTGCTGCCATTGTTTAGCTTTCCCAGCTGATGGAAGACCAGTAAAATCAACTGATGAACCGGCAGCCATCGAAGGCCACGGTCGACCGAGGTTAGCAGGCCACCGTTCGGGAAGGAAACAAGTATTGCCGCCTCCCATGCCAAGTAAAAGCTCCGATTTCGGTGTTTCAGTCGATGGTTACAAAGATGCTTTTCGACCCACGACACCAGGGAACAGTCCTGGTGCTGGACATTCATTCGGACAAGATGACGAAAAAACAGAACAAAAACCTGGAGGAAGAGTCAGCTCCATTAACGGTGGTAAAGAAGGTTTCCGACCCACCAGCCCAGGGCACAGTCCTGGAGGTTGGCATGCTTTTATGAGCAAAAAATCGGAACCAAATGCCTAGCTTAAACACATTGTTTTGGGTAAATATTTCCCCAGTCTCGTAAATTGTTTACCGCAGTGAATTACAATAATATTCACGTCGGGACTGCATGAGTCCTACGATGGTAGGTTTAAAGGCATTAGGCATAGATGATAGATTCGAATTTCAGCTGTAAAAAAATAAATTTCCCCCAAGGCATTTCTGGTCTGATGCTTGACATGTCATGTCACGTGTCTCTATCTTCATCTTTTAAATGAACTTGTTCTGCAATTTCATACTATTATATGATTGATATTTTATAAAATGAGTGTTGAATTTAGTATTTAATAGCAGGGTAAACTACTTCATTAACCATCATATTATTAAAAAAATTATAATTTGATCTTATTATTTTTTCAAGCAATTAAACCATTAAATTATTAAAATTGCATCAATGTGACCATCAACCGTTAAAAATAATAGAAAAGTTGACATGACTGTTAAATAAAATTAGTATAATTATATATTTGGTCCTTATACTTAAAAAATAAATTAATTTAGTCCTAATTTTAATCTAATAAAATAAATAAATAAATTATTTAATTTAATTAATTAATTTCCCCCTTCAATCAGGTGATAACACGTGTCATCTGATTAGAGAAGAAAAATGAAAGCAATGAAAATGCCCCCACGAGGAATCAAACACGCGCCCTTACTCCTTAGGGTGAAGGTCAAGTGTGTTTGGTTTTGTGATACAATGTACACCATTTAATATATGATTTAAATGCTTGTTAATGCTCAGAAAAATAGAAGTAAGGAAAATAACCTTGGGTGCATTCGAACTAGCGCCCTTGGAGTAAAAGTAGAGTGTGCTTGCCACAAAGCAAACATATTTTTAAGATATAATGTACAAAATTTAATATATGTCTTAAATATTTAACCTAATATTTAAACCACATTTATTTTCTTTTATTTTTTGAAAAAAATATGTCTTAAATAAATCAAATTTATATTGGGTTAAATTATTTAAGACATATATTAAATGTTGTATCTTATATCATCACAATATACTTGGCCTTGTGGCAAGCACACTTTACTTTTACTTCAAGGGCATAGGTTCAAATTCACCCAAATCTATTTTCCTTGCTTTCATTTTTACATTAACAAACATTTAAAACATATATTAAAAGTTATACATTGTAACACAAAAATATGTTTGGCCCAATGACAAGCACATTGACTTAACCTTCACGAACCACTAAATAAAAAACAATAATGAAACCTAAACAATATTCCTACATGAATACCCTTTTATAGACCCCTCCTAGTAAATAAAAAACAATAGATTAAAAATAAAAACATTTACTGATTTACAGGTGTAGAATATTGCAGACTTAAAAACATACTAAAACCTAAATAGTATTCCATGCATAGAAGGATGTCTTAAAAGTGCAGTTGTTTAATCAAATGTTATTATTCTCAATTCCAACTCCATGATCAAAGTACATAGGCCCTCCGATGTGTCTCGTAACACCTTCTATATGTGCAAATTTCATATATGCCGCTTCCTTTGCTTGATGAATCAATTGTTTAGTTTCTTCTGCTCTAGTCTTGATATCTCTGATAATTTTAATTTATCTTCCTCCTGCAATAACCACAAACCCTTCCAAGCCATTAAACTCTTAGACAATAAACACATACAATACATACAAAAAATTTGGATTAAACCTTAAGTTCAAGATCATTTATCTTTTTTGGCCAAATCATTAGATCAAGATATTCAATATCGATAGTTCATCAAAACATTATAGTTAGATGTTATTGTTCTAGGATTTGGTGGGTTGAAAAATATACTAAAGGGATATATATTTTTTGTTGTAATGATTTTAATGCATAACTAAATTAGGGCTCAAGGACAATGCAATTTCTGTTAAAGATTTCGATGCTCCAGCATAGATAAGGCAATAGGTAAATTAAGTTGAATTTGTATTTATAATAGGATATGGCCATCTATAATGATTGTTCCACTAATCTAGCATTGTCACCCTTGCATCTTTTGGTAGGCTACCCTTCTTTCTTTTCTTCAATTTTTTTCTTCTTCAAACTGATAAATAGCCGATTTATTTGCACATGAGCATTACTTTTTAGTGAATTTAGGGTAAAGTGTATTTTTTAGGGTATAAGGTGTAGGGTTTAGGATTTAGAATTTAGGGTTAGGGCTTAGATTTTAATTTTGTAGTGTTTTTTAGTGTTGAGGCATATATAGGGGCACCGAAAAGGGGAAGACGAATTTTATCCTGTTTGGATGGAAATCCTCTGCCCCTTTTCAGTGCCCCTACATATGCCCCCACGCTTAAAATTAACTTTAGGGTTTAGTATTTAGTGTTTTAGGTTAGGGGTTGTGGTTAGGGTTTAGTGAATTTAGGGTAGGGTGTATTTTTTAGGGTATATGGTGTAGGGTTTAGGATTTAGAATTTAGGGTTAGGGCTTAGATTTTAATTTTGTAGTGTTTTTTAGTGTTGGGGCATATATAGGGGCACCGAAAAGGGGCAGACGAATTTTATCCTGTCTGGATGGAAATCCTCTACCCCTTTTTAGTGCCCCACATATGCCCCCACGCTCAAAATTAACTTTAGGTGTAACCCCTCGTCCCGGTCTGGCCGGACGACCGGTCCGAGTGGGCCACACGGGGAAAACCGAAGCGAAACCCGTTAAGGTTCCCCCTCGGTTAGCAACCCTATTTTTATTTTCTTTTACTTAGTCTTTTCTAAAGTTCATTTAAGTCCTATGTGATCAAACAACGGAATAAAACACATGAGGCAAACATTCGAACCTAAAACAGCAGTTAAAAAGCCCAATTTTAATCTTTTAAACAGGCCGTTTCGAAACACCCTCGAGGCGTATCGAAACGCCTTGACCAGGTCAACTGTCCTAGGGCCTTTACAAGGGGTCGTATCGAAACGGTGGTCAACCGTTTTGAAACGCCCACGACGGTCAATATCTCGTGGTCAACGAGATTTTGACCGTTTCGAAACCTTTACACCCGTTTCGAAACACCTTCATCTCGTGAATTTCTCAGAATTCCAATAGCCAAAACGTTTCGATACGCGTTTCGGAACAGGGGTTCCAAAGGCCATACCGTATCGAAACACGTTCCGATACGGGGTCCCTGAAGCCTACCCGTTCCGAAAAGATCCCTCCCGTTTCGAAACGCTGGCAGTCTGTAACCTTTGAAATACAGATTTAGGGGTGTTTTGACAAGTCTATAGGTCCCATAGGACCCCTAAAGGCACACAAAACCATCAAACAAAGTCTAGAGGCATACATCCTAGATTTAACATACTCAAACACATACAAGCATGGATTTGGACAATCTTTCTAACATGGCAAATTACACATTAAGAGCCTTTCATACAAGCATGCTTAAAGACATTAAAAAAAACCAATAAGCATCATAAATATCAAATGAGTTTACATGCCATTCAAAGCAACTTAAGCATTCATAAGCCATCCATCATACAAGCATTTGGCAAGACACATCATGCTTACAAATCAAGTCAACCATAGACATACATCAAACTCAAATCAACAATACCTATCCCATTGCTTTACTATTAAAATCTTTAAATTTAAACATCATACTTGAGCTAACCGTAAGCAACACTTGGAGGCCTTTCCTTGCCCTTGCCACCCACAAACCATTGATCTGCATTGTCGAACAAAAGAGAGCGTAAGCATAAAAGCTTAGTGAGGGTAAGCTCATAAAACAAACCTTCGACAATGCAGGGTCCAAGCACGAGCTACAACCAAGATAAAATGCATGATCTTACCTCCGATCCACGCGAGCCATAAATATAGATGATGCATGAACATATATTCAATATCATGTCATGCTCAACATGTTAAATCCACAACATATGAAATCACATATATTAAACCATGTTAGCAACACATCCCAAGACACATTGGCTCACAATTAACCATATATTGGCAACATAAACTACGATCCGTATTGGCACCTAGCTATGACTCGAATACGCGGATAACCGTTGGAACTCACATCCAACAACTCAACCATTACCTGACGGTGGGATTACACTCATCACCGTTCACGCGGAGGGGATTCCACTCATCCTCACGCCCCGTCGATGGGATTCCACTCATCACCGACTAATATAAATACAATTTCCGGGCGAACCCGTACTCATCCTTGGTGACTCAACGCCACCAAGGCCACGCGCGACTTTTGACTCATGTGTACACACTAAACATCCTAATGATCGATCATTTGTACCCAAGCATACTAGTGCCAATACTACACATTTCATTAATCATTCATAATATCAATTCATAACACCTCCGTGCTTAGCACGTACTCACCATGGCTTACCGTCATGCACAAACTACATTTCCATGTCTAGCATATACTCACCATGATCCTCGGATCATACAATCACTTCCTAATCTCATTTCACATGACAACAACACATGTACATCATTATCAAACATATCACATCATATTTTGCACATGTGTATAACCATATCACATCTATCATCATCAAGCATATAACAATGCATCAAACATGCCTCATCATACATGTATACAACATATACATAATCAACACTATCACAATTTAATACGAGGCATATACAACCATTAAAAAGTGCAACCAAAGTCTCTAATCAAAGCTTGGGATTAGGCTACCACTCTAATCCCAACTCTAGGTGGGTTTACCAAGCCCATCCTAGGTTCACATGCTTGAACCAAATACTCAAAACCATTTTGAAAATATTTAACCACTCACCTAAGCTTCCAAGCTCCAAGCCAAGCAAGCAACCTCCCTCAAATTTCCGGATTCCTTCCCGAAGCTTCCCCAACACAAATTCCCGCTTCTTAACAACTTCCAACACATTTCAAACAATTCCAAATCAGCCCAACATCAAAATACCAACCCGGAATACAATTCAAATGCAATTTACCATGTTGCAAACCATGAACAAATCTCATTTTTAGCAAATTCGGGCAGCCCCTAAACCATGTTCAAAAACCATGTTTCCAACATCCATAGCACCCACAAACAATCCCAAATCAACCCCTAACCATAGTACTACCATTGGGCTATCAATTCCCACCTAAAACAACCCCCAAAAATCACCCAAAACCCTTCAAAAAACCCAATTTTACCCAATTTCGGGAATCCATCAAAATCCAACCAAATTAACATATAATGTGCATTTTAGCATGATTAAGTAAAGCCCCAACTCAATTTATCAAAACCAAATGAAAAACCCCCTTAAAAATCCGAACTTGATATAAACCATAATTTCCGAAAGTTCATATTTTTAAAATCTAAGACCATGTATGAATAGGAAATGGAAAGGAGAGTTCAAATATGTGATTACCTTTCAAAAGCCCCTTGAATTGGTGAAGAAATCGAATGAAATTAGAGCTTGAAAATTGAGAGAGTTTGGGGAATGGGGGGAGGTATCTCACGTTGGATATAAAATGAAAAGGGGAAGAAGATCACAATTTGAAAGTTGTCATCTTTTTTAAAAGCTTTTGGGCAAATTACAACATAAGCCCTTCCCTTTTTATTAAAGTTCAATTACACCACATTTTAGGTTGATTTGTTTTAATTTAATTTTATTGACTCGAACTATAAACCCGGATAACTCCTAACCCCAAAACACGAGTGTTACAACTCTCCCCCACTTAAGGAAATTTCGTCCCCGAAATTTATCGATCACGGAGGGCCACTGAAACATGCACCTCCACACTTTCCTCTCTCACCACAACGTACTAACCAACTCGAAAGACTTACCACACAACACTTGCTATCTTACACTAAGATCTCAACTGATTCTTCAAGGCATGCCAATTTCAAACTCAACTCAATCTCTTCAACAAACATAGCACAGAACAGATCTAACTCACATTTCTGAATCATGGATACACGGAACACATCTCAAACCCCTTTCTAACTCTGGTGGTAACCGCAACAGATAACAACAGAACTAGCCCGATTCACAAACTCATACAATACTGCTTGAACACTTGACTCACAACTTTCTCTGACTGATCCTCTGTCTTCATCAATTAACCAAACACTATGCAGACGTCTTCAAAATTATTCTAGTTGAAATCTCGGATCTTTATTACTCACTTTTACTGCGAATCTTCCACGGATGTAACAAACTAGAAGAAAACTGAAGCTCAGTCTTGACACGCTGGCGTTTTACATACTTATTCTCATACGGAACCACATTATTCGTCCACTCAATTCAGAAGCATTCATCTTCAACCCACAATACGTCTTCATACTACTCAGATGCAATACAAATGAACCACCGTGCGCTTCGGCCAAAACAATACATCTCAAAACACTAGGTCAGTCGGTACAACTATTCTGTCTCTGAAATGCAAAACTCTATCATCTTTGAAACTGTATTCTGAAGGTCTTCTTTCCTCTATGTCTTGCACGTGAGGTGCCAAGAATCTGTCTTGCAACTGTTTCTCATCAAACATTCTGACTCAAAGTAGTCTCAACCCGAAACTCGGCCACAAAACTACTAATCTAACAACAATTACAACTCGGATCATCGGTCACTACGGAGGCTATCTTCGGATGGTACTCAATCTTGGGATCACAGTCTTCAAGCAATTCTAACAACTCATGTTGTTCAAGTTCCAACCCTTCCTAGGTTGTCTAACAATTCAAGTTCTGATAATATGTACATACACACTGTGCATTTCTTACTATACAAGCTTTGTTTCTAAGTCTTCGAAGCAAATACAACTGTAATTAACTCTACGTCTCATACCAGATAACTCTTCTCACGGTCTTTCAACTAACTCGATGAACAAGTCACAATCTTCCGTCTTGCATAAGCACACAACCTAACCCTACATGTAATGCATCACTATGGTTCACAAATTCTTCATCTGATATACGCTGAATCAAGGTCGAAGTTCTCTTCAAGGTTTCTTTCAGTTTCTCAAGGCTCACTTTCTCGCATCTAACCACACAAACTGAACATTCTTCTGTAGTTACTTGTCAAAGGAGCAACTGTCTTCAAAAGACTATTTACAATTCTCTAAAAGTAACAACGCTAGACCTTGGAATTATAGACACCTGTCACAGTCTTCAATTTCTTCCAACTCACATCTTCATTAACTTGGAGTTCATGTTGCACGACTTGACATACAACTAATTCTCTAATAGAATCTACAATACTAACTCTAAAGCTTGTCATGGTCTTCTTCGGTACTTGAATATACTCATGTATCATCTATGAGGACTACTACAACTGATCAAGGAACTCGGGAATTATTCTGTTCAACATCTCTATGAAGGTAACTAATACACTAGTCAAACAAAACGGCATAACTCAGAACTCAAGGTGATCACATCTTGCCCCTAAAGCTGTCTTCGGTACTTCAAATTTTCTCACTTTCAACTGGCCATAAACGGATCTCAAATTAATCTTCGAATGACTGAAGCACACACCACTGACCAACTAATCACTGACACTCAGAAACGGATGTTAATTATTCACTGTCACTTGTTTCAACTATCTGAAGTCTAAACACATCCTCGTACTATCACTCTTCCCTCTTCACAAATTACACTGTAGAACTCTGAGATGATGCATTAAGCCTAATGAGTCTAAGGTCTAACAAATCTCGAAGTTGATTCTTCAACATTCTCAATTCTTCCGAAAATCATAAGATATAGAGCAATCAAAACAGGAGTAAACTCGAAGATGATCTCAATATCAAACTCTTCCTCTCTAGACAAGAGATAAGCCGACAATTCTTCCAAACACTTCTAGGAAAAGAAAACACAAACTATCCTAACATTATGCGGTCTAGTCTTCATTCAAAATCAAATTCATCACAATTACTAAGCAAGCCTGTCAACTAAACTCAATCAATCTTTGACCTCTAAATCTGGATCAATCATTCGAAAAGAAGTTCGCATCCTCACCTACTACTACAGTCTCACAAAAATCTGCAACTTCAAGGCAACTCTCTCTTTGTCTCAACGTATACACTAACTCTTTGCTCTTCAAGCCGAGCCTTGTCAAAAGGCACACCGAAACTGTAGGAAGACAATCACTTCACACCTACTAGAAACTAGTAACTCTGAACCACCAACAAACATCTTCTGTACGTCTTTCTGATCACTACTATCTCCCAAAAAGGTTAATCACATGTGTCCCTACATCTAAGGTCTCAACAAAGATATCTAATTTCTTACATGCTCACACAAAAGGAGGTATCCGCGGAAATTGCAACTTCACATGTACACAACTGATAGTCTTCGGTCCTCTTATTTTCAGACTGGTCCTTCAACAAAATCTAACCATTCTAAATCGTTTTTAGAGTATTGCGAAACCTCAAAATTCAATTCTGATTACACACAAACTACCATGCTGGAACCGGTTCTATAACAGCAGTCCTGACGACTCAAGCATCCCACTACCAAACAATCTGAAGTTAAAGCTCAAGACTTCTTTCTCGGCTCAACTATATCGGAAGTGACTTCATCTCCCCTTCTCACTGGAAGACAACTCAGATGCACACTGGCCTAATCGCACCAATCGATTCCCACTCACGGATACTAATCGGCTGTCTTGTATCAAAACCATAGGCTGAACCCCAACGATCACCAACTAACATTTCTGAAATTCAGATTACTCACACGAGACCCCTACCTAGATCTCGCCAAAAGAACTAAGGTATTCTTACCTACCTCTGACACCTCATCGAGCACATTCAAATTTGCATGCTTGTTAACAACATACGGAAGTACGAACTCAGAACCAATCAGAAGAGACAAACTCAAAATTGTACCAAGGGCTTATCTACTATAACATAGATACCACCTGACTCCCACTCATAGGTCTTCACTTCTTTTCACCAACTAATACCAGAATCGGTCAAATCGTCCCTTCACTAACAAGAATCAACTCACATGCACTCGAACTCGAGCAAACAAATTGTACCTCAACTCCGGTACAACCATACTCCCCTAACTATAGCAAAGAACTTCCTTCACATCATCTACATTTTCAAAACCACAACTTCCACTTACCGATTCGCGACCCACACACTGGCCCTAAACTTACTAAAAGCAATAAATCAATCAACAATTTAACATACAAGTTGGGTTAGCAAAGGAAAGGTCCAAGTGGCTCAAGTATGATTTCCCTCACTTAAAATCCTTTTTCCGATGTAATAGGAGCAATGGGACTCTACTCAACATGTTTCAAACAAATCAGCACACATACATGCTTAACCAAGCATTTAACAAGGCATACTTGCTAAACAAGCAACACATGCGTACGATAAAACAACATGCATTCTCAATCAAACAATCACACATCACAACATACACGGGTAACGAGCAACATGCTTTTAAACAAACAATCAACATACTTGTCATACAAGCAATCATACTTACAAAGCAAGCAAACACCGTACATATCAATTCAAAACTTAAACTTACCTCACTTACCTGCCCAAGGTCTCGGAAACCTTAGGCTCTGATACCAACAAATGTAACCCCCTCGTCCCGGTCTGGCCGGACGACCGGTCCGAGTGGGCCACACGGGGAAAACCGAAGCGAAACCCGTTAAGGTTCCCCCTCGGTTAGCAACCCTATTTTTATTTTCTTTTACTTAGTCTTTTCTAAAGTTCATTTAAGTCCTATGTGATCAAACAGCGGAATAAAACACATGAAGTAAACATTCGAACCTAAAACAGCAGTTAAACAGCCCAATTTTAATCTTTTAAACATGCCGTTTCGAAACACCCTCGAGGCGTATCGAAACGCCTTGACCAGGTCAACTGTCCTAGGGCCTTTACAAGGGGTCGTATCGAAACAGTGGTCAACCGTTTCGAAATGCCCACGACGGTCAATATCTCGTGGTCAACGAGATTTTGACCGTTTCGAAACCTTTATACCCGTTTCGAAACACCTTCATCTCATTAATTTCTCAGAATTCCAGTAGCCAAAACGTTTCGATACACGTTTCGGAACAGGGGTTCCAAAGGCCATACCGTATCGAAACGCGTTCCGATACGGGGTCCCTGAAGCCTACCCGTTCCGAAACGATCCCTCCCGTTTCGAAACGCTGGCAGTCTGTAACCTTTGAAATACAGATTTAGAGGTGTTTTGACAAGTCCATAGGTCCCATAGGACCCCTAAAGGCACACAAAACCATCAAACAAAGTCTAGAGGCATACATCCTAGATTTAACATACTCAAACACATACAAGCATGGATTTGGACAATCACATTAAGAGCCTTTCATACAAGCATGCTTAAAGACATTAAAAAGAACCAATAAGCATCATACATATCAAATGAGTTTACATGCCATTCAAAGCAACTTAAGCATTCATAAGCCATCCATCATACAAGCATTTGGCAAGACACATCATGCTTACAAATCAAGTCAACCATAGACATACATCAAACTCAAATCAACAATACCTATCCCATTGCTTTACTATTACAATCTTTAAATTTAAACTTCATACTTGAGCTAACCGTAAGCAACACTTGGAGGCCTTTCCTTGCCCTTTCCACCCACAAACCATTGATCTGCATTGTCGAACAAAAGAGAGCGTAAGCATAAAAGCTTAGTGAGGGTAAGCTCATAAAACAAACCTTCGACAATGCAGGGTCCAAGCACGAGCTACAACCAAGATAAAATGCATGATCTTACCTCCGATCCACGCGAGCCATAAATATAGATGATGCATGAACATATATTCAATATCATGTCATGCTCAACATGTTAAATCCACAACATATGAAATCACATATATTAAACCATGTTAGCAACACATCCCAAGACACATTGGCTCACAATTAACCATATATTGGCAACATAAACTACGATCCGTATTGGCACCTAGCTATGACTCGAATACGCGGATAACCGTTGGAACTCACATCCAACAACTCAACCATTACCTGACGGTGGGATTACACTCATCACCGTTCACGCGGAGGGGATTCCACTCATCCTCACGCCCCGTCGATGGGATTCCACTCATCACCGACTAATATAAATACAATTTCCGGGCGAACCCGTACTCCTCCTTGGTGACTCAACGCCACCAAGGCCACGCGCGACTTTTGACTCATGTGTACACACTAAACATCCTAATGATCGATCATTTGTACCCAAGCATACTAGTGCCAATACTACACATTTCATTAATCATTCATAATATCAATTCATAACACCTCCGTGCTTAGCACATACTCACCATGGCTTACCGTCATGCACAAACCACATTTCCATGTCTAGCATATACTCACCATGATCCTCGGATCATACAATCACTTCCTAATCTCATTTCACATGACAACAACACATGTACATCATTATCAAACATATCACATCATATTTTGCACATGTGTATAACCATATCACATCTATCATCATCAAGCATATAACAATGCATCAAACATGCCTCATCATACATGTATACAACATATACATAATCAACACTATCACAATTTAATACGAGGCATATACAACCATTAAAAAGTGCAACCAAAGTCTCTAATCAAAGCTTGGGATTAGGCTACCACTCTAATCCCAACTCTAGGTGGGTTTACCAAGCCCATCCTAGGTTCACATGCTTGAACCAAATACTCAAAACCATTTTGAAAATATTTAACCACTCACCTAAGCTTCCAAGCTCCAAGCCAAGCAAGCAACCTCCCTCAAATTTCCGAATTCCTTCCCGAAGCTTCCCCAACACAAATTCCCGCTTCTTAACAACCTCCAACACATTTCAAACAATTCCAAATCAGCCCAACATCAAAATACCAACCCGGAATTCAATTCAAATGCAATTTACCATGTTACAAACCATGAACAAATCTCATTTTTAGCAAATTCGGGCAGCCCCTAAACCATGTCCAAAAACCATGTTTCCAACATCCATAGCACCCAAAAACAATCCCAAATCAACCCCTAACCATAGTACTACCATTGGGCTATCAATTTCCACCTAAAACAACCCCCAAAAATCACCCAAAACCCTTCAAAAAACCCAATTTTACCCAATTTCGGGAATCCATCAAAATCCAACCAAATTAACATATAATGTGCATTTTAGCATGATTAAGCAAAGCCCCAACTCAATTTATCAAAACCAAATGAAAAACCCCTTTAAAAATCCGAACTTGATATAAACCCTAATTTCCGAAAGTTCATATTTTTAAAATCTAAGACCATGTATGAATAGGAAATGGAAAGGAGAGTTCAAATATGTGATTACCTTTCAAAAGCCCCTTGAATTGGTGAAGAAATCGAATGAAATTAGAGCTTGAAAATTGAGAGAGTTTGGGGAATGGGGGGAGGTATCTCACGTTGGATATAAAATGAAAAGGGGAAGAAGATGACAATTTGAAAGTTGTCATCTTTTTTAAAAGCTTTTGGGCAAATTACAACATAAGCCCTTCCCTTTTTATTAAAGTTCAATTACACCACATTTTAGGTTGATTTGTTTTAATTTAATTTTATATACTCGAACTATAAACCCGGATAACTCCTAACCCCAAAACACGGGGGTTACATTAGGGTTTAGGGTTTAGTGTTTTAGGCTATGGGTTGTGGTTAGGGTTTAGTGAATTTATGGTATGATGTATTTTTTAGGGTATAGGGTGTAGGTTTAGGATTTAGAATTTAGGGTTAGGGCTTAGATTTTAATTTTGTAGTGTTTTTTAGTGTTGGGGCATATATAGGGGCACCGAAAAGGGGCAAACGAATTTTATCATGTCTGGATGGAAATCCTCTGCCCCTTTTCAGTGCCCCTACATATGCCCCACGCTCAAAATTAACTTTAGGGTTTAGGGTTTAGTGTTTTAGGTTAGGAGTTGTGGTTAGGGTTTAGTTAATTTAGGGTAGGGTGTATTTTTAGGGTATAGGGTGTAGGCTTTAGGATTTAGAATTTAGGGTTAGGGCTTAGATTTTAATTTTGTAGTGTTTTTTAGTGTTGGGGCATATATAGGGGCACTAAAAAAGGACAAACGAATTTTATACTTTATGTCTTGGCTCGAAGATTCTTGATCGGACGTTCTACCGAATTCATCTTTAAAAAAAAAAAGCAAATAACATATGAATTGTCTGGTAAATATTCAGCAATGAAAACATGTCCCTCCACAAAATATCCATAAAAATGATATCCCAGCCATCAAAGGAATGTTGAGTTTGGACATGCTACATGTCAAACACTGATGTTAAAATTCTTTTGATCTTGGATTTTGTCAATCTAGGATGGTCTTGAACTCTAGTATTTTCTTAATAAAATTCTGACTTAGCAAAATAAGACTTCCTCAAGCATAGCCAGCAAAATAGGTAAGTGGACAAAATAAAACAACATCAAAATTATAAATACTGTATTTCAACTCAATAGTGAAGGAAAAAAAATTATTTTTTACATGCACAATAACGAGGTAAATATTATATAGAAAATGCACAATTAAAAACTTTACCAAAGGGATTATCCAAGTTTTTTTTGCTAGTGTTCCTTCACAGAGATTATTTAGTTGTGTTTCCATGTTGCTCAAGAACGTTGTTGCTTCATTGAATGGCTTTGATAACTTGTAGCGATTAAGAACCTCACAATATGATTCCTTCAATCAAACAAAACCAGAAAAATTGTTACTATTTTTATCTAACTATTTATTCCTAGTTTATTGAGATCCATGCAACAAGTATCATTCTCATTGCATTTTTCTCGAGAACCAACCAAAGCATAAAACTAAAGATAAAACTTATAAGAGTACCATGAACTCGTCAAGTTCTGGATCAGCTCCTATAAAACTACAAGCACTTGTAAAAGCGTTGCTTTCTTCCATTTTCTTCAAGCAGCGACGCAAGTTCTGACGTTGCTTCAACACACACACACACATATATATATATTAGCGTGCATGGAAAATCGTCGTCCAGCTCATGCAGTGCTGGCCAATTCCCTCCATAAATGTCCAAGGCTGTTATCACAAATTGTTAGGGTTGTTAGGTTGTTTTGTTGATGTGGCAATTCTCTAGATTCTTGTATTGAACCTATATAAACCCTTGAATGGAAATATGATAAGCATCCTTTTCGTGCTCACCTTATCCTCTATTATCTTCTCCCTTACTTCACAACATGGTATCTTTCGTCAACGGTTCTGGGCCCCCTTATTCTTAAAATCCTTGCTGTTTTGGCTGCATTATTTTTGCCTCTATGACGCAACCCGATGGCTCCACAACTGCCTCTCCTTTCGATGCTCCTTCTTCAGCTGGGTTGACCACGATGAGCAAATCGTTCACCAACAAGAGAGTGACCATTGTTCTCGGTGAGTCCAATTTTCTGATGTGGAAGCAACAGGTGTTGCTGGCTGTCCAGAGTCTGCGTCTCGAAAATCTCCTCACTGGTGAGCTCAAGCCCCCTCCGGCCACTGTCACTGCTGCTAATGGTTCCTCTGCCGAAAATGAAGCCTAAGAGGTGTTTGTAGCACAGGACAATGCGTTGGCTTCATGGCTACTGTCTACTATCAGCTCCCATCTTCTTTCTGAATTTGTTGGCGTTGACACTACAACTGAAATCTGGGCTACCGTCCTTCAGTACTTCTCCAGCCATTCTACTACCACCGTCACGAGCCTTCTCTACAAACTGTGATATGTCAAGAAGGGTGACTCCAGCATGCGCATGTTTGTCTCTCAGGTCAAAGAAATCTGCAATGCTCTCGCGGCGTGTGGAAGTCCAATCTTCGATATGGAGAAAATAACCACCATTTTGAATGGCCTTCCACTGGAATATCAGCCATTTGTTGCTGTGATAACCTCAAGTCAACAACCTTTCACGCTAGATGCTGCTATTTTTGTTCTTTTTGATGCTGAAACTCAGCTTCTTAGCTTTAACTCTTTGAATGATCTATCATCTAGTGTCAATATGGTGCAGGCCTCTTCCTCTTTTTCTTCCGGTCGCGATGTTGCTTCCAGTGCTAATCGCCCTCCTCGATCGTCTTCCTCTCGTGGCTGTGAGAGGTTTGGTCGCACACGTTTTCAATGCCAACTGTGTGGCAAACTAGGACATTTGGTTGACCGCTGCTGGTACCGTTTCGATGAAAATTTTGTTGGGGTCACTGCTCGCAACAGATATCTGGGCAAAGATGAATCTGGTACAGCTCATTTGTGTGATCTTGAGGTTCCTTCTCATCATTGTGGATGCTCTCACGGTCCTACTGCATCTCCCACACCATCTGGCTCTCAGCCTTCTGCTCCTGCTCAGGCTAATATTGCAACTGCCAATAAAGGCCATTGGTTCGTTGACTCCGGTGCGTCTCATCACGTCTCTCCCGATCCATCTACTCTCCTCGATGGCACTGATTATTCTGTTCCGGGTAAGCTCACTGTTGGTAATGGTGTCTCCCTTGGTATTTCAAAGATTGGTCAATCTGCTTTGTTGTCCTCCTCTCGCACCTTACTGTTGAATAATGTTTTACAAGTACCTACCATAACAAAGAATTTGGTTTCAGTTTCCAAGCTTGCTAGGGATAACAATGTGTTTTTGGAATTCCATGCTCGATCTTGTGTTGTTCGTGATGAAGACACGGGTGTTGTACCTTTGACTGGTGATAAAGATGCAGGCCTTTATAAGTTTCGTTCTTGCTTTCCTTTCAATTGTAATATGCAATCCTCACCCGAGGTTCATTTAGCTCATAGCTTAGTTTCATTGTATGATCTATGGCATCGCCGCTTGGGGCATCCCTCTAATGATATACTTTTTACCGTTTGCAACTCTTGTGATGTTAAGCTTCCAAGTAATGCTCGTAGTTCTTCTAATGTCTATGTTGCGTGTCAATTGGGGAAGAATCACAAGCTTCCCTTTGTTCCATCTGATACATGTTATACCAATCCATTCGAGTTTGTTTTCACAGATCTCTAGGGCCCTGCCCATGTTGCGTCATAGGGTTACCTTTACTATGTCTCGTTCATGGACGCTCATACTCGTCACTGCTGGCTTTACCTGCTGAAACATAAGTCTCAGGCTCTCACTGCATGTCAGGATTTCCTTCAGCTCATACGAACTCAGTTTCATACTACCGTTAAAGCTATACAGAGTGACTGGGGTAGGGAATATCGCAGTCTATCTCATGTCCTTCGCCGTTCCGGCATTGTCCATCGCGTTACCTGCCCCCACACCTCTCAACAGAACAATGTTGTTGAGCGCAAGCATCGTCACATCGTTGAGCTTGCCTTAACACTTCTTGCTCAGGTGTCCCTTCCTCTGAAGTTTTGGTCATTTGCTGTGGTTTCTGCAGTGCATTTAATTAATTGTTTACCTACAAGGGTCCTTGATGGCGTGTCTCTGTTCGAAAAGCTCTTTGGTCGCAAACCCAAGTATGATCTTCTTCGCGTCTTTGGTTGCCGGTGTTTTCCACATCTCCGACCGTTTCAAACACACAAGTTGGATTTCCGGTCGGTTCCATCCACGTTTTTAGGCTATTGCCCTTCTTACAGGGGCTATCAGTGCCTTACTCCTGATGGGCGCGTCTATATCTCCAGGCACGTGGTTTTTGATTAAACCATATTTCTGTTTGCGGGACCCACGTCTTCGATGCCCAAATCATCACCAACTTCAGTTACCAGCACTGCTTTACCTCTGGTTCCTGGTATTGATCAGCTGCTCCAGTCTCGTCCACTGCCCTCTACTCAGTCTCCTACACCCTCCATGACTGCTTCGCCTCGTGCCTCGTCTCCAATACCTTCGAGCAATCCTTCGCCTGATATTCCTAATGCTCCCTCTAGCTCGATGGTTGGTTCTTCCCCTGTTGCTACCGCTCCTGTGCTCTTGATACTTCCCATCCTGTTGTTACGCCTGAAGCACCTACTACCTCACCTGCATCCTCTGACATGCCCGTGTCTGCTTCTACTACACCTTTACCTTCTGTTCTCTCTACTGGTTCTGATCTTCCTTCAGCATCAGCAAATGTTAATAATCCTCCGGATATATCTCATTTAGCTGCTCCCACAAACGTCCATCCTATGGTTACACGTGGAAAAGCTGGTGTATTTAAACCCAAGCTTTATCTCACAGATCTTTCTGATGATATTGGTGTTCCACAAACAATTCACGATGCTCTTGCTTCCCCGGAGTGGCGTCAGGCTGCCTTAGATGAATATGAGGCATTGTTAAAAAATGGCACCAGGTCTCTTGTTCGACTTCCTGAGGGTCGTATCCCTATCGGCTGTAAGTGGATCTTCAAAGTCAAGAAAAATGCCGACGGGACTGTCTCTCGTTACAAGGCCCATCTGGTGGCCAAAGGGTTCTCCCAAATTCCCGGCAGAGACTTCAATGAAACCTTCAGTCCTGTCATTAAGTTTGCCACCGTCAATGTCATACTCTCGTTAGCCATATCCAACAATTGGAGTTTGCGTCAGGTTGATGTAAATAACGCCTTCTTCAACAGCGAATTAGAGGAAGACATCTTCATGATCCAACCACCTGGCTTTGAAACTGTTGCCAGTGATGGTTCTTCCCTCGTATGCATGCTGGAAAAGGCCTTGTACGGTCTACGTCAGGCCCCTCGTAACTGGCACTCACAACTACGATCCTTTCTTCTTAGTCTTGGCTTTCGAAGTAGTGGTGCTGATTCCTCACTTTTCATTTCTGGTGCTGGTGCTTTAACATACATCCTTATCTATGTTGATGACATAGTTATTACAGGCTGTTGTGCTTCTCGTATCTCTGAGGTTGTTCGTCTTCTTGGTGACAAATTCTCCTTAAAAGATCTTGGAGAATTGAGTTTTTTTCTTGGTATTGAAGTTCAACGCCGTGCAGGGAGACTGTTTCTCAGTCAACGGAAATTCATTCTCCAGCTGTTGGTTCGAGCCAAAATGGACAAAGCCAATGGTGCTTCTACTCCCATGCTTCCCTCTGATAAACTCTCCCTGGATGCTAGTAGTCCACTTGATGACGCAAAAGGATATCGTAGCATCGTTGGTTCATTGTTGTATCTGTGCCATACACGACCGGACATCACCTATAGTGTTCACAAGGTTGCTCAGTACATGCACAAACCCTGTGAAATTCATTTTGATGTTGTCAAACGCATCTTACAGTACTTGAATGCCACACTCCACTATGACCTTTTGTTTCTTTCTTTTGGGCAAGGTTCCAGTCTAGTTGCCTTCTCCGATATTGACTGGGGAAGTTGCCCAGATGATCGACGTTCCACGACTAGTAATTGTGTTTACTTTAGGAAGAATCTCGTCATATGGAACTCCAAGAAGCAACGAGTAGTGTCTCGATCGACTATGGAAGCTGAGTATAGGAGCATTGTTGACACCACCTCTGAAGTTGTTTGGCTCAACACTCTTCTTCGTGATATGGGCATTACACAGGCGCATACACCTGTTATTTGGAGTGATAGTACCAGTGTCGTTGCCTTGAGCATGAATCCTGTTCTTCATGCCCAGTCGAAACATGTCGATCTTGATGTCCATTTCGTTCGCGAGAAAGTTTCTTCCAAGACATTGATGGTGAATTATGTTCCAGCCCCATTTCAACTTGCTGATGGGTTCACTAAACCCCTTACCACCTCTTATTTCACCTTGTTTCGCAAAAAACTCAATGCGGTTCTTGTTACTGAAGCTTTTCAGGAGGAGACAAGAAGCGGGAGAGATGTTAGCGTGCATGGAAAATCGTCGTCCAGCTCATGCAGTGCTGGCCAATTCCCTCCAAAAATGTCCAAGGCTGTTATCACAAATTGTTAGGGTTGTTAGGTTGTTTTGCTGATGTGGCAATTCTCTAGATTCTTGTATTGAACCTATATAAACCCTTGAATGGAAATATGATAAGCATCCTTTTCATGTTCACCTTATCCTCTATTATCTTCTTCCTTACTTCACAACAAAAGACATAAGAACAAAAAAACACACTCAAAGATCAAGTCCTCCACCATAATATCTATATGATTAGAGAATCAAGATGATCCTTTTTCCCACTAATATTTAACAATAATAAAAAGAAGCAAAAGTTAGTTTTACTATGATAATTAATCATTAAAAAATAAGGGGGAAATGATATTATAAACAAATTAACAAATAATACCTTTTTGGCATTCTATCTAAGTAGATACTAGGTTTGGATAATGAGGGTGACTCGAGATCTGGGACTTATCAGCTCTGACATATCTGATTCAGTGGCATCTGTAGCAATTTTTTTGATGATCGAATTGAAGTAAATGATCAACTGAACTGACCAAATCAGTGGCAACAGTAGCTGCAAAGCTTGCTGCACCAAAGTTATTAGCCCTTACAAGCCTCTACAAAATTATCAGCAAATTATCCATGATAAAAACATAAATTTGAGTGACACTATCTTTTACATTAAAAGTAGGGTAAAATATACAGATGGTCACTAAATTTTAGTAAAAAAAGTAAATCGGTAATCAAATTTTTAAAAATCACAAAATGACAATTAAACTTTATGTTTTATAACAAAATGATAACTAGACGTTAAATGTTGTTAAGTGACTGTTATAAAATTTAGTATAATAACACATTTAGTCCTTCATATTTATACATTCAATCAATTTAGTCCCAATTCAAAACAATTCACTAAATTTTACCCTCGTTATTTATGCATTCTTTCAATTTGGTCTTTAAAGCAAAATTTCAAAGTATGGTAACATGATAAATAATTACAATTAAATTTTTATAGGAACTCAAAAATTCGACTCAAATAAAAAAAAATTCAAATAAAATTTGAGTCGTAAAATATGACACGTGAACTCGAATAACTCAAAATTCAAGCTAAAAAATTTCTTGTTCAAGATTGAAACTTATCAATAATAAAAACTTTAACACCCAATTAAGAAAACAAAAAAAACTGAGCAACATCAAAGATAGGGAAGAAAATCCAGATGAAAATAAATACAAACAACCAACACAAAGGAAATTGATCAAAGGCAAGGATCAGGATCACCTGCAAATAGAGCTGGTACGAACATCCATCCAAACGATGGCATTATAGAGAGGTATAGGTTGCAATTGGGTCATTCGGTTCGGGTTCGGTTCGGGTTCGGGTCTAATTCGGGTTTGTGATGAGTCGAATTCAGTTCGGGTATTGGATCGGGTCAAAATCGAATCGGCTGTTTTCGGGTCGGGTCAATATCGGATCGGTCGCTTTCGGTTCGGGTTAAAATCGGGTCAATTTCGGGTCGGGTCAACATTTAAATTTTCTGGTTAATTTGATTTGAGTTGGGTTAAAGGTTTGAGGTTTAGTATTTATGGTTTAGTTTAGAGTTATTGGTGTATGAGATTAATTCTGATTCAACTTGTCAATCTATGCATTTGAATTTGATTATATATTTAAATCAAAGCTTCATGTATCCATATATTTTTTTTTGTATAATTATATTGAATCAAAATTTATAATAATAATAATAATAATAATAATAATAATAATAATAATAATAGTAATAGTAATAGTAATGTCTGAAATGAATTAATTTATTAAACTTAGGATCTAATTGAACTAACTAAAATCTAAAAGTATAAATTACGGACATAATTAAAATAATTTTAAAACTAAATGTGAAATTTCAATTAAATTAATCTAAATTGAAACTCAATTAAATCAAGAAAAATAGAAAGACAATTGGTAAAAATAGAGAGGGAAAAAACAAAATTTTGGAGGGAAATAAGCCACCAATTTTTTAAGCTAGATTGAAAAAAAAAGACAATTGAAAAAAATAGAGAGAGAAAAGATAAAATTTTGGATTTTTCTACCATGCGGCAGCCTAATATGCGGCTAATATACGGCGTTACCGGAAACATCATTAAGAAATACCGGAAACATCATAAGATATACCGGAAACATGATAAGATATACCGGAAACATGGATTTCGAAAGTATCGATACTTTTGGATATGTTGATTTCGAAAGTATCCATACTTTCGAAAGTATCCATACTTTTGGATATGTTGATTTCGAAAGTATCCATACTTTCGAAATCCATGTTTCTGGTATATCTTATCATGTTTCCGGTATATCTTATGATATTTCCGGTATTTCTTAATGATGTTTCCGGTAACGTCGTATATTAGCCTTATATTAGGCTGCCGTACCGCAGAACTACCCCAAAATTTTGGAGGGAAATAAGTCACCAATTTTTTAAGCTAGAGATTAATTACTTTTTAGGTCATGTTGTATTTAAAATGTTACATTTTAGTCAACTTTAAGTTTTAGTTTAATTTAATTTAGTCACAAGTATTCCCACGGTTTAGACTTCAGATATAGAAATCCCCTCCCCGTAGTAATATTTAGTCTCTAAAAATTTACTTTTAGTTGAAATTGACTAATCTTTATAATTTAGTCTATTAATTTAATATATTGATATTTTCGTTCATTTTAATTTCAAATATTTAATTTTTAGCCAAAATTGACCCCTATTTATTTATATGGTATAATTACAAAATGGATCATTGGACTCTCAAATTTCTCCACTTTCAAATTGTCAATTTAGTCTACAATTTCAATTTTATGTTATATTTTATGATGAAATTATAAAATTGGTCACCAAGATCTCAAATTTCTATACTTCATTTTATTATTTATTATATTGTTAACAATAGATATTCGGGTTAAAACCGGGTCAAAATCGGGTTAAAATCGGGTTGATATTCGGTTCGGGTCCATTTGGTTCGGGTCTATTTCGGTTCGGGTCCATTTCGGTTCAACAAAAAATTTCGGTTCGGTTCGATTCGGTTCGGGTTTCGGGTTAACTTCGAATCATCATGTTCGGGTCAAAATCGGGTTTCGATTCGAGTTTCGGGTCAAGTTTGCCAGGTCTAGAGAGGACAACCAGTAGATTTGCTCCAAACAACAGTTGTTTCTCTTTGATTGGTCAATCCAATTGCTTTCAGTCCACTGTCAACATTGTGTCCATCAGAATTAGCCTTGTCCAGTGCCTTTTTCATGCAGGATTTCACGCTCTCAATATCTCCATTCACCCATCTAACACCCCCACAAATTCACCAAAAAAACAAAAGAAAAATCAAATAAACACACCACCAAATTCCAATCCAATCTCTTATTTGTGAAAAGAAACAGAAACCCAGGATAAAAATTTGATTTAGAACAGAGTTTTGAAAGGAGTACCCGGCTTCAGGGTAGAACTGAGTGAACTCGATCTGGTGGGAACCGATGACTCGCGCAGATTTGTCATAGATGAGGAACCGGGTGCTGGTGGTGCCTTGATCGATCGAGGCGATGAAAGTTTCGTTCGACATTTTTTTGTTCTTTTTCTCCTTCTTTGTTTTTGGTCAAAATTTATTCGAGTTATTCGAGTTGACACGTCATGTTTTACAACTTAAACTTTATTTGAAAATTTTTTGATTCGAGTCGAGTTTTCGAGTTCCTATAAAAATTTAATTGTAATTATTTATCATGTTACCATGTTTTGGAAATTTGCTTTAAGGACCAAATTGAAAGAATACGTAGATAATGAGGGCTAAATTTAGTGAATTATTTCGAATTAGGACTAAATTAATTGAATGTATAAATATGAAGAACTAAATGTGTTATTATATCAAATTTTATAACAGTCACTTAACGACATTTAACGTCTAGTTACCATTTTGTTATAAAACATAAAGTTTAATTGTCATTTTGTAATTTTTAAAAATTTGGTTATTATTTTGTTTTTTTTTACTAAAGTTCAGTGACCGTCTGTGTATTTTACCATTAAAAGTAAAACACTCAGATAAAAAACCCAACAATGTATCGAGAAAGAGACTAGCATTGGTTTTAAGCTGATTGATAATTTTCAACTTGAGAATATCAATGGCATCTTCTGGGGTTATTACTGACAATGATCTCATCTTTTAATTTGAACAACAAAAAACAAATTTAAGAAAATTTAATTCCTTCGACACTATGCCTGAAAATAAATTGAATCTTATAAGCTCTTCAAGCTTCAGCATATGAAAAAGTTGGGTACCCTGAAAAGATAAACAAACCAAACATAAAGGAATAAGAAGAAGAAACATATATTAGAAACGGTTTGAGAAATTAGCATACGTTGTCGTCTCTTTGATGTCAATCCACAAAAAATTTTAAACAATTCAATGTGTGGTTTATCATAGAAAACACAATCTTAAATTTGTGGACAATAGAAAAAAAATCAACAACGTCAGAGGAAAATAAAGGGATTGAGTATGGTTTACCGTGCAAAATCGTCGGCGGACAAAGATTAATGGCGGTGGCGGCGATGGTAGAATGAAATAGAGGAACTGGGTAGTGTTTATGACATTAAGAATATTTAGGGCATTTAATTGTAACATCAATTAACAGAAATATAAAAAAAATATTAAATTTAATTTTTATTTTTTAAAAATAATTTTAATTATAATTCGAGTATTTAAGATTTTTAATTTTTGTTAACAATTTAATAGTAGCAAAAACGGAGTTGTCACCGCGCCGTCCGGCGATTGTCTTATCCCTGTGGTGTGAAGAGGAAGCATTGACAGAAATTCAAACCCTCTTAGAAGCTCCAAGATTGTGACACGTGGCAATAAAGGTACGACTTTATGACCGAGGGATGACGTTGGAACAGTTGAACATGAGAAAGAACAACATCTGCAATTCTGAATTGAATCCTAGTAACCTAGGGATGCATATAATTATAATATTTATGTGTTTATGGTACACTGTGCTGCAAATTACGTAGCAAGTACTCCAGAAGCTTAGCTTTTCTTTGAAAGGGTAATTTAATGATTAAACAATGGTGAGTGCAGCAAATCCAGTGCTACTTTTTTAACCGGCTTGTTTTTAGAATTTCATAAATCAATTAGTAGAAGGTACAAACTGAATTGAAAGCTATATAAACACATATCTTATGTCATACTACAGAGAAACAGAGATGAAAACAAGAGAATAAAGAAAAAGAGGAGGAGCGGGACGCAAGGGGTAAAAACCAGATCAATGGTCTGATATTTGTGCGAGCCGAGTAGAAAAGCTGAAACAGGAGGTGACAACTGACAAGAGAGAAAGATGATTGGATGGGGAAGATGTTTGCTGTCCCACGTATGGCTCGCACGTGTCTACAACTGCTGCTGTTGGGAGAGAAACACAGAGTTGAACGCACAGATTGACTGCCGCTCACCGCATCCGCATGTTTGTTTGCTTCACGCAACCACTAGCTGCTCCACTTCTTCTCCCCCGTTCTACTATTCCGTGACTTTCAAGTCTTTTTTTAATCCCAAACCTAAAGCACCCTTTTATTATATACATCAACGGTGAACCCTACCTACTCATGCCAATAAAATATTCCATTCGGTATTATCAATAACAATGGATTATGTATGTGTATTATAATGGTTAATTATCTGCATTAGCCATTCAAAAAAAATTATCTGCATTAGCATGTATAAAGGCTCGTTCCAGTTAGAATTGGACAGGGATTATATATTTGAAAACCTTTCTTTTCCTTGAAAATATTCTTATACAATCTAGAAATTTTTTAGAATTTTTTTTATATTTTCTTTTAATAAAAAATTATTTTCGCCCCCTAAAAATTTATTTTATCCCTTAACTTAAATTTTAAGGTCTGTCCCTTGACCCACGGTCACCAACAGAACCGGTTAACAAACAAAACCCATTTTTCCTCTCTAAATACCAATTATTATCCTCTATTCTCTTTCTCTTCCGTTCTCTCTCTGAATATTAAAGCAAAGTGAAGAAAGAGGGAGTACAGATTAGATATCAGATATGAGTTCAACAAATAAAGAAGGTGGGCCTTGCGGCGCTTGCAAATTCCTCCGGCGGAAGTGTGTGAAAGGGTGTATATTTGCACCATATTTTGACTCGGACCAAGGGACGGCTCACTTTGCTGCAGTCCACAAGGTTTTTGGTGCAAGCAATGCGTCCAAGTTCCTGCAGGGAGTACCGGTTCACAAGCGAGTTGATGCTGTTTTTACACTTTGTTATGAGGCTTTGGCTAGGGTTAAGGACCCTGTTTATGGCTGTGCAGGTCAAATATTTACCCTCCAACAACAGGTCGGTCACCCTTCTCTTTTTCTCCCCCATTTGCTGCTTGTTAGAATGATAAATTCATTCAATACAATGGCAAACCTTTCTGCATGCAGTCAAACAGTTTAGATTTCAGTAAAGAGAGAGTTTCATTCCAGGGTTACAAGTTTTTCTCAATTAGAACTGTAAAATTAAGCTTTTACTGGTCCATAATTACTAGCCTAATCAACTAATATGAGTAAAATCTTACACCCATATGTGGCACTAGGAACCAGCTGTTTCATATCGCCTCAAAACCCTTTAAAGAAAAGGCTAAAACTTGGTTAAAATACCAAAGTGCTTCATGCAAACGTGTGTCTTGAACGGTGTACCCGTCCGGTAAAAGTTTGACAACTGAAATACTATATTTTTGTTATATAGAGTGGAAGCAATCTTGCCAAGTTAGTCAAAGGTTTCACATTTCAAGAACAATACTTGTTAAACTCAAGCTAAATATTACATGGAAATGTAGGTTTTGAGTATTGACTAGCAACTTATATATATATATATATATATATATATATATATATATATATATGGAAACCGTCTACCTCTTAACTACGCATCCAGAGTAAAATTAGGGATTAGAGTTTAGGGTTAGGACTTAGGGTATAGGGAATTTAAGGTAGGGTGTAGGGTTTAGGATTCAAAATTTGGGGATAGGGTTTATAATTTAATTTTTTAAGCATTTTTTAACATAAAACATAAATAGAAGCATAATTAGGAGCAGATGATTTTTGCTCGTCTACCTATATATATATATAAATTTGAAATGACAAGAAATTCATACTATTGTGCCCTTCTCGGAGGGAGGGAAATCAGAGAGGAGGGCTGGCTAAGTGGTCTGGTTGCTTGCCGGAGCCAACCAGCAAATTTAGCAACTCGAGAAATATTCTATGTATTTTGGTTTTGACTTTGTTAGTCCTTTGTCTTAGCATTTTTTTATAAGTTAAGAAACTAGCTAGAATATTTAGTAATCTTATAAGAAGCGTTCATAAAGTATAATTAAGATATTAGAGAATTGATGGTTGTTTTTTATTGCATGATCAATGGTTCACTTTGTCTCGGTTATGTACCTCAACTCTTACATTATGTATTTATGTTAATCTTGTTTTCCACCTGGTTTCTCCGTTTAAACTGTCGGTAACCTTCAAAGCACTTTAGATGTATTAACCGTTGTATTACTATACTGTATGTAGGTAGTGAATTTACAGGCAGAGTTAGCCTACATTCATGCCCGTGTTTCTACGTTGCAACGTCTCACTCAAATGCCGCCACCTCAAGTCGAATGCCGGTCGCCCACGACCATTCATTATTCATCGGAAATAGGATCTGACATGGTATGTTCTTCTAACATGTCCATGAACTTTGATCTGCCACAACCGCATCAACCTTCAATCGAGCTTCTAAGTTCTCCAAGCCCCTTTGAACAGGGAACAGGCGACGAGGAGCTTCAAGCCTTGGTCCGGGATTGTGTCTCAAGATATCTACCCGGTATTCGATTTCGACCTTCAGCTTCCGGCCAAAACTTTTAATTGTTGTTAGCTTCCATAATATGCTTTGTCTGGTCGGATAGTCACCATTGATTCTGGATTTTAATGAAATTATCACCTTTAATTCAATTGCATGCATAATTTCTTTTCATTAGATCAAATATCTCGTCTTCTCACTCCTAACTCAATAAATAACATTATCTACGCAACTGAATTGGATACGGATACGGATCATTATACTTCAAGTTTTGAGTTATCCAAAAATATAAAATGCCCGAACATTTAAAATTTTATGCATATGAATCTTGTTTTAGTGAGCAATTTGAATCTTGTTATATCCGAAAAATAGAAAAATCAAAATTCTCATATATGCGAATCTTGTTATATTTTAAATTTTGTTGATTGTTGTATTTGAAAATCTAAAATTTTCATAGATACGAATGTCATATTTGAAGAAAAAAATTACTTAAACCAAACTGTGTATTTGGATAATCGGTTATCCGGCCGATATCCAAAAAAAAATCAATATTAGATTTTTGAATCGAATACATATTATTATTTTACCGATATGAAAATTTAAATATCCCATTTTCTTAGTTGAATCTGATTGGATATCCAAAAATACAAAACCTAAGGACAACAACACTAAAAACCCAAAAAGTATATACACTGTCCAAAAATAAAACAACAATATCTGCTTAAAGGAATTGGTAGGGATAGCACAAATATTATATATATTTTTAATGCATGTGGGGTAGGGTTTCGCTATTTTTATATTCTATTTTGGTTTTATATTTTCATTTCTATAAATTAATTTTTTATAGTTTTAGAAATTAAAAAAATTCTTGGTTAATAGTTGGGTTGTGAAAAAAATCCGACAAACCGAAACCAAATCTGAAATCCAAAATAACCGATCCAAAACATGATTAATCAAACCGAAAAAAGTTAGTTTTGGTTGTTTTTTTTTAGAAAAAATATTATTTCGGGTTGAATACGGTTCATTATTTTAAACAAAAGCGGGTAACCGAACCGACCGGTTCTATAATATATAAAATATACGTATTTGTACAATTATATTGACAAAATTTTAGCGCCATTGTTAATTTATTATCTGTAAACCCCTCGTCCCGGTCTAAGCCAATAGACCGAACTGAACGGGTTACACGGGGGAAACTGAAGCGAAACTCGTTAAGATCTCACCCCGATTAGTAACCCTATATTTTTCTTTAATTTATCTTATCTAATGCTTTATTTGATCCTACATGAGGCAAGCAAACATCGGAAAAGCAACCACCAATTCGATCCAAGCAAAATTGACAATTTAAGACAAATTTTATTCATTTAGCTAAGGGCGTATTGATACTCCAAAGGACCGTATCAATACGCCTTCAACGGCCAACCTTCCCTAGAGTCAACTCTGAGAGTCCGTATTGATACCCTCAAAGGCTGGTATCGATACGCTCTCAACGGTCAAAATCCCAAAGTCAACCCTAAGACTGTATCAATACGCATAAGGCCCATACCGATACCTCAATTTCTCGTCAAATTCTCAAATTTTCAGAGAGCAAATTGAGTATCGATACGCCCCCGTATATCGATACGCTATGCCTAAAAACAATAGACCGTGTCGATACGCCCTGCACAAAAAGTCTACAGATTTGATTTTTAAGCACAAAGAGACTATCCTACACAACTGAAGCAGGCATTAGATCATCATATGAACAAGCGTACAACTTTAGGCAAACAAGAAACATTCATTTAAGGCAATCAAACACATGTCAAGGCTCAATTCATCAAACAAGATATAAAAAGCGATAAAACATGCTTAACATCCACTAAAGGAGTCAAAGGCCATAATAAAACATGCTTCAACATTTAAACAAGTTAACAACATCAACAATAACAAGACTTAGGAGTTTGAACACCAACTTCATACCAACAAGTCTAGCATTCTCATTGTCTAAGCATTGTTACAAACATAAAAACCATACTTTGAACTTAGCAAGAACTCCAAAAATTCTTCCCTTGCTCACTTGCCTCTTGGTACCTCTAACGATATGCATTGTTGGAAAAAGATAGCGTAAGCTTAAAAGTTTAGTGAGCGGAGCTCTATAACACGACAACAATGCAGTTCAAAACATAAATCTTAGTTTTGGAAACAAAATCATTTAAGTAATAGATGAAATAAACACAAGCATAGATCGAACATGGTTTGCACATGCACAACCATTCTCGGTGGGACTACACATCACTGTACACAACAACAAACATTTTCTGATGGGACTACACATCACCGTACACAACAACTAACATTTTTTATTAGACTACACATCACTGTACTCATCTACTAGTCACTACCAGTGGGACTACACATCACCGTAAACAACAACAACCATCACGTGAGGCTTGACATCCACAATGACTACACAACAATATTAGAACGGGAATAAAAGCATTTTGAAATTAACATCACAACACGTATAAACATGTATATCAACAAGCAACCAAGCAAGGCAAGTATAGGCAAACTTACACTTGGGTTTAGGTTAGCCGTTAAGGCTCCACCCAAACCCCCAAGAAACCACTTTGAACAATTTTAAACTTCAAAACATTACCACTCACCGATAGAGCCCAAACAAAAGTCGAAACACTGATCTCAAGCCTCCGTAACATCTAGTATCGCTTCCAAAGGACCCAAACTCGTTTCCCCTATTTTTAAACAACCAAAACAAAGTATTAATCTCCTACTCTTCCATAAATTCACTGTCAAACATCAGTTTACAAATCCACAACATTCTCTCAACGACTCAAAGCCAAAATACATCAAAATATCATCAAACCCGTTCTTAAGCAAAGCCCAACAATAACCCATCAAATTAAACATCCAAAACACACCAAAATCATCTAAAAACACTCATCCTAGATCCGTATACCTCCAGCCATCGTTTTACTCCAAAACTAAGCCAAAAACATCACTTTTTCACCTTCAAAACTTACTCACTGTCCTAGTATTGGATCTTATGGATTTAAGCCACTTATTAACATTATTTAGCAACAAAAAAATAGTTCAAAAACATTCCACCAAGAACCCATAAAAAACTCATACGAAAATTTCACAAACACATTTCTTTTCCATCAAAACTTTGGAACCCTAAGTGAAAAATCAATACTTTGCTATGTTTTTGAAAAGATAAGATTCAATAATTAAAAGTCAATGTAAAAGCGATGATTACCTTTAAAAATCTTCTATGGAAAACTTTTGAGTCAATGAGAGACGGTGGTGGAGAGCTTTTAGGAGAAAGTTAAAGCTTTTTAGGTTTTATTCTTTTGAAACGAAGATGACTCTTCAATCTAAAAATTCTTTTTTCAAATTCATTAATGACATTACTGTAATTAATGATATTTCTTTATAGAATCAACATTTTAATTCTAAATTTAACCCGAACTAGTTCTAGATTAAAACCGATAACTCCCGGGCCCTAAACCGGGGCGTTACATTATATTCCCTAAATATTTTTGAATATTTTTATTGTCTTGAAAAGTAAAAAATTAGCGATAATTTTTAATATATTTCTCTCCCAAATATTAGCGGATTTATTTTATTTTAGGAAGTAAAAAATTCAACCTTAATTGTCAATTATTTCCTATTCTCAGTTTCATACATTAATATTTTTCTTCTTCAAATATTTCAAAATTCAAACTCTAGTTTATTTTTCACTATGTTATTAGATTTTATATTTTTAATAAAGAAAGTTAATAAATCATTACACGAACCGAACCAAACCAAATATTTTGGTTAACCAGTTTAATGTTTAAAGTTTAGGATTGAGAATTAAGCAACCCAAAACTACTAGTTCTCTAGAATACTTTTGTAACCACTACAACAAAACAGGTCTTTAGCGGGGTTTTTTAGTGCCGCAAAAAATATTCCCGGCGCTTAAAAAAACGCCTTGAGAAGTGCCGCTTAAAGCAGCGCCGCAGCAGTTCGCGGCGTTTTTTAGCAATAAACGCCGCGAAAGACCAAGACCTTTAGCGGCGTTTGTTTTTACAAACGCCGCGAAAAACTGTTCTTCAGTGGCGTTTGTATTTGCAAACACCGCTAAACACTGTTCTTTAATAGCAAAAAGGGCAAGACCTTTAGCGGCGTTTGTAATACAAACGCCGCGAAAAACTGTTCGTTAGTGGCGTTTTATTTTACAAACGCCGCGAAAAACTGTACTTTTGTGGCGTTTTCTTTTACAAACGCCGCGAATAACAACATGCTTCCAAAAAAAAATTCAAATAAAAATTCAAATAATATTATATAATAATCAATCAACAATGGTAGCTTACTTTAATCTGTTTACAAATGTTGCGCCAAGTTAATTTATTTAGACATCTTAAGAAAAGAAATTGAAATGTGAAGGGCGTACATCATAGTTTCTTACTTTAATCTATTTACATGACTAGGAAGGACGTGCTTCCCACTATCTAGACCGAGAAGAATAGTGCCAAAGCTGCTCCAAACTATCCGGTGTAGCAGTAGAGTCGAGAAGCCCAAGTGCTTCTCAAGTCCTGCATAAAAATAGAGCACAATCAACTTCTCAAAGCAATATGCTAATTCAAATTGCACAAAATGATTTAAATAAATATTAAGGGACTAAAATGATTAAACTGATAAAATTAAGCATCCAAATTAAATTTGTTCTATCCTATTCCCGGCCCATACACATAGTCTATGTTTTCTCCCTCCTAGAAATATCATCGATAACTTGAATTTCTACTACTTTTCGAAATTTAAACTTCAACATTGGAGTTTTTATAAGGCAGCAAGAGAAGCACTCAACATAAACATGAGGCCTAAGTGGCAGATAAGAGCGAATTCATTTGGAACCTTGCTGCTATCAGCCATTCCCTGCAACTATATGAAACCTCCTGCAACTGCAAGCTCATCAAACTTCCTACAAAATCGATCAGAGAAAGTATTTCAGAGCAAGGGCAAAGACAAGTTAAGGGAAATAAAAAAACTTTTCCCATCTCAATAAGACAAAGAGCTTCAACTTTTGCCTTAACTTGTCATTGCCCTTCCTCTCAAACCCTTCTGCTTAACTTTTGTACATATCATTGGATTTCTAATATCAGACAAAAGCTATCTTTATGTTGTATGGCTCATGTTTACTTCTTTTGCCATATATTTATAGTAATATAATATGTGATGAATCAAAGGAAATTTACCCTATAGTTTCCAGGAAGGAAATGTTAGAACTAAAATCTTTGAAATGTGTCTACTTTTAAAATATGATAAAAACATTCTATAATAATGTTGTATATCTGTTAAGAAAAAGAAATTTACCCTATAGTTTCCAAGTTTGTGGCTTGCAAGAAAAAGAATGTTGCACTAAACACACTAGGAGATTACATTTAAGAAAAAAATGAAATTTTATTAAAATAACTATATTCACCAACCCCGAAAACCAGTAATCTTTTATTAACACGTTACCTGTTGCACATAAGAGACAACCGCCAAGTGCATACCAAGCATTAACTGAGCTCCTCTTGAAGTATAAATAGATGTGAACAGGATTAAATGCGCTCATGACACTGGTATCATACTTAAAAAGATTGTAAATTCCAATGCCTGCTAGAGAACAAAACCATAACAACAAAGCAGGGCCTATGGCAAGTCCCACTTTACTTGTTCCAAACTTCTGTACACTGAACAAAATCACAAGAAAGGCAACTGATATCATCACCACTTCATCTACACATAGAGAAAAGAGAAGAGTTAACCAGAAAATTGGGAATTCACTCGTAATAATGTTGCAAAAATCATAAAGGAAAAAATAACTCCAAGATGTAAAGGTAAGCAGGGAAAAGAAAAAGTGAGAGACAAGGAACTCCATAATTTGTTGCTTATAGATCCATGCAGAATGTAAAGTTAAATATTGTCACAGATGGCACAAAAACAATTCTAGACCAAGGATCATACAATAAACAAAGACGCCTACATACTAGTCACTGCAACATGGTCTGATACTATATGCAAAGAACAAGTGAATGCATTTTTAGTGACATTGAAAATAGTCACAAAAAGTGTTAAATTTAGTCACTGAAATTTACAGTAACTATTTTTCTGAGTCGTCACCAGTCGTCACTAATAACTCCGTCACTATTATATTAGTGACAACTTTCATGATTTCGTCACAATAGTTATATTTTTTCTGGCCACGCTATTTGACATAAAAGATTATTAATAGTGACTAAAATTTAGACACTAATGTTATTCTTATTAGTGACAAACATTATATCACAAATACATATTTAAATAGTGTCTAAAATATGTTGTCACTGTCAATAATAAAATTTAATTGTCCCTGAAATTTAATGGAGCTTTTGCATTTTAGTCAGCAAACTTTTAAGCTTTCCTTAGATCACTAAAATTTAATTATAGATGTAGCATATTCAGATATCAATTTTTAGTGAATAAATGCAATGTCTGGCTTCAAGAAGGATCGAACCTAAAACTTTTAGGACAAGAGTGCAATACTTATCCACTAAGCTAGGCAAGAAATTGAATACTATTTTGAAAGAAAAATAATATTTAGGTTTAATTGTAATTGAAGTTAATTTTATTTATTTTAAAAATATTTATTAATTATAACACTAATTATTATAATAATAATTTAAATAAATTTTCTATGGTTTCTCATACGAAGTACGTATGTTGAAGAAACTATTTATATTTTTTGAAGAAAAAACTAATCAAAATGGAATATATCTTTTAAAATTTTCAAAAAAAAATCTATCATAGATTGTGCTAAAATCACATAGTAGTCTTTGTACTCCAATTTGGTCACTTTAAATTTCTATACTTTTTAAATTTTGAATTTTCGATCCTGACATGAATTGTAGTATTTAAATATGTTAAGTAAAATTTTCATTTTAGCTAATTTGTTATACATAAGTTACTTATTTAATTTTTTTCTTTAATTTGATCATTTTTAGTCCTTGTAATTTAGTCATATTGTCGGTGTCCCATGAAAATTAGGATTAAAATTTTAAAATTTGAAAAATATAGGGACTAAAGTTGATCAAAATAGATTGACTAAAACAACAATTTACACATAGTATAGACTATTGAAATATTTTACCTTTTGACAAACTAGTTTATGATAACTTTAATTTTTATAAATATAAAAATAAATTTAGCATTGTGACAATGTCTAATTTGCCATTACTTTTATTTTTTATTGGTGACAAAATTTATCACAACAAAAAGTGAAACTTTAAGTGACAAGTAATTTCATTGTAACAACAAATATCAAATAATGGTGACCACTTCACATATCGTCACTATCATGTGTAAAAGTTTTAGTGACAATGAACTTTGTGTCACAATTGTATACTTATAGTGAGAATTCATTTGTGAAAAGTGTAATCGTCACAATTACTATTGTTACAGTGACCAAATGAAAAGATGTCACAATTATTTATATTAATAGTGTCGCAGAAAAAAATTGTCACAAAAAGTTAATATTTGTAACAAAATTATTCCTAGTCACTATCAATTTGTCACTAAAAACCTATATTGTTGTAGTGATTTGAGTTAAATTATGCAAAATAATATTGTCGAACGTGGTAAACTGAGAAACAAAAAGCATCCTCTCTGATAGAATTAGCTGACAAACAGCATAAATTCAATGGACAGAAAATCAGATCGGGGTTGAATGATGAGGACTCCAATCCAATGTAAAAGAGATTATATTATTAATACATTATTGTATATTAAATAAGTACTATGGTTTATTAAAAATTGTATTTGGATTAATGATATGATCTTTACTGAGTGTCCAGATCCAACTACTTCAAAATAATTTTTGAGTAATAAACCAATAAAATAAGTACTATGATTTTTTGTCTCTTCAATTGGATTTTAACCAGTCTGAGGAGAACAGATTAACAGCATGTTATTGGACCAGAAAATAAAGCAAGCAAGTAAGTAATAATGTTCTGTAACATTGATAATAGCAAGGAATCCCAGATTACCTTGTTCAATTGCATCAACTCCAACCTTTAAAACACCAACAGCTGACATCACTACATTGGGTAGAATAAGTAAATACAAAAACAAGTTATTACCTAATGTTAATATGAATCCAGTAAAGTTATGCACTACCCAATTGTAGCATGATCATTAGAAAATCAAGAATAGTATATGGAAACCTGACATTGCCGGTGTAATAACCCCATCAACAATCACCATAGAAGTGTCGGCAAGCACTAATATCAGTAGAAGTTTTTTCAGAGTCAATGAAGTCTCTAGTTTTTCCTTCATTTTAAGTGACAGCAGATGGCACCTTTAGCCTAAATCTTGATATGCGGGCATCTGATGGTAGCTGGTTTGGGAGAAGGCTGACCTTAGCGTGTCGGCAAATCAATGAGTTATGAAGCAACAAGATGGGATAATAATACCTGATTTGAGATCAAAATTGAGCGAAAGTGAGAGAAACTGGAAGAACGGTCAAAGTTATCGTGCAAAAATAACAAGAAATTACAGTTCACTTACCCTTGGATCGACAGCGACGCTTGCTTGCTAGTGCGACCGAGCGGCCAGAGGAACGGTCGACGGCAATGAGGAGGACGGCAAGGAGGTGCGACCGAGCGGCCTGAGGGACGGTCGACGGTGATGAGGAGGACGGCAAGGAGGACTAGGAGCATTAGGGATTTAATTTTTTCACATTAGATTTGGGGAATTTTGCACGACAACTCAGTTTTGATATATTCAACCTAGCGAGTTTGAAAATGAATCGCCGTAACAGAAATCCTATTCCAGCGTTTATTAAAATAAAACGCCACCAAAATGAAAATATTTATGGCGTTTCAAAAACCAAACGCTACCAATACAAGAGTTATTGAGGCGTTTTTAATAAACGCCGCTAAAAATACATCTTTTGCAGCGTTTTTAAACTCAAACGCTGCTAAAAATACATCTATAGCGGCGTTTTTAAACTCAAACGCCGCGATAGTTGTCAGTTTGTGGCACTTCTCCCGTAAACGCCGTTATAAGTAAAATATTAGTGGCATTTGTTTAAAAAACGCCACGAAAAGCGCCACGATAGAACAAATCTGGTGTAGTGAACGGTTAACCGAACCCGATTTTGCACACCCCTAGTTAATAGGGATATAAACTTGTTTTCAAATTAAAAAATAGTGAAAATATGTTCACTATTTGATATCTATCTTTTCAAAATAGAAATGAAAAAGTAATCATTAAATAATAATAATAATAATAATAATAATAATAATAATAATAAAAATAAGGAATCGAATCCATGTTAAAATGAAGTTAAAATAAAAATAAAAATTATTATTTTTATATCTTCCACTTTACTAAAACATTTTAAATGATATTAATGAAAACATTTTTTTGTATTTTTAAATGTTTACTTATTTTTGTTATTTTTAATTTATTTTTTAATTTTAGGATGATACACATTTTCTTTTCCATTTTCCATTTTTCAAAAAAATAAAATAAAAATGAGTTATATTCTCTATAACCAAACAAGTCTTTAGGGTGCGTTTGATTCACGGAATGTAAAATTACGTTTGGGAATAAGATTCGTGGAATGTAACATTACCTGCATATTACCGGGAATGTTACCTTGTTTGCTTTATTTGGTAGGAATGTAAGACTTATGTGTTTGGTTGAAGGTATATAAGATTATCTAGAAGTGAAATTTACTCAATTTGGTCATGTGTTATATTTTCTTTTTAACATGTTAAATTTTCAATAATAAATTAAAAACATACGTAAAAAATAATTTATATAATAACTTTAACCTACTAAATTATTTTATAAGATGATAAACATCTTATTAATCAAAAAATAAAATTAAGAACATCAACTCTTAACTTATTAATTTTCAAACAATAAGAAATCCTAACATATAACCTATAAACATCATAAATATAACATTAATAAAAATAAATTAAATATTAAAATACTATTTATATGTGTACCACCATTTAAATGTTAAATTATTATTTAATAAAATATTTAATTAATTTACACCATATATATTTAATTATTTAATTAAATTCAATAAAGAATTTAGTTGAACAAAATTCATTAATATAGGGGTAATATGGTCTAAAGAGGTGAGAACTGACAAATACTTAAGAAATTCAAGGGAATCACATTTTCCACCATTCAACGAAAAAATTGTTATTGTTGAGAATACAATATTATCCATTGGAGGAAATGCTCTCCAACCAAACGTGAATATGTGATTCTAAAAAACTTATTCCTCATATAATGATTTTTTATGCGAATCAACACTCCCTTAATATTTTTCTTTGCTTCTAAAATGCGAGAGAAGTATTAAGTATTTGAGATCATATTATCCGAGAGATTTATACCAGTTTCCCTAATAATATTGTTGAGTTTATCACCCAATTGCAAATGGCCAAGAGAGGGGTGAATTGGCAATTAAAAATTTGGTGGGAGGAATGAGTGAAAAATAAAAGTGACACAAGTGGTTAGAGTGGTTCAAGTTCTCCAAATGAACTCTACATCCACTACCTTAGTTCCCACTAAGGATTTTCAACCAATTCACTACTTGAATTCTTCCCCTTTTCTTGGATGAGGAGGTAACCTTACAAATTGATTAAGCTTTCTACCTAAAGCTTAATCCACTCACTTTTACAAAGATAAGGATTTGGTAAACTCAAACAATTTCTCTCAAAGGATAAATGTTTACCCAAATACAATTTCAAACTCCCCAAACTCACAATACACGATAACAATAAAATCACTAGAGTTGGGTACAAGAATTTGACTTTGAAGAGCACTAGGGTTTGGATTTTTGCTTTGATGTTGCTTGTAGGTTCAATAGTTGTTGTTTGGTCAATTGAAGCTTGTTTTTATACCTTGCATTGAATTCTAGCCGTTTGGGTAGTTGGGATCATCAATAGAGCCGTTGGGAGCAATTTTTCCGCATTTTAAAAATTTGGTGGGAAAATTGTAGCATACCGTATCGGTACTCGGGAAGGGCATATCGATACCTGCATCAAAGAGAAAAGAGTCGTTGTGTCTAAAAACAGAGCGTATCGATACGCATAGAAGGCGTACCGGTACGGTTTTAAGGGGCGTATCGGTACGGAAGTCCGTATCGATACGGTCTTTGCTCACTGGAATCCAAAGTCAAGTTTTCATAAAAAGCGTATCGATACGCATACCAAGCGTATCGGTGCGGTATAACGGTCTTTTAAAAATATGGAAACCAACCAACTGACAAGTAACGGTCGAAAAATTAAATGCTGAGATTTTTCAAAGATATGTTTATCGTATCGATGCGGTTGCAAAGCGTATCGGTACGGTTTCATGAAAAGAGTTGCCCAGATGAATATCGTATCGATACAGTTGCAAAGCGTATCGGTACGGTAAGTCCATTAAAATTCCAGTGGCAAAAGAGGGTATCGATACGCCTGGGCGTTCTTGTATACTTTGGTTTGAAAATCAAAATTCCAGTAGCAAAAGAGGGTATCGATATGCCTAAGGGTATCGATACGCCTGAGCGTTTTTGCATAGTTAGCCTTGAAAAACATAGGAAAAGACTTAGAGAATTTTCATATATTTAAGAGCTTGTCTTTAGATATTATTTTGTTTAAAATACTTGTCAATTGTGAGACTTTAAAGAGTACTTAAAATTTTATTATTTTGCAAATTGGTCCTTAAGTTTATATGTTATATCAAAATCAATTTTGGTTTCACAAATATATTAATAATACCTTATCCAAATCAAGTTTATATGGATAGTGCAAACCGGTTGAGTTTGAAATAACTGATATTCACTCTCACATGACTCGCAGTTTAATTTAATTTTCATGAATGATCAAAACCAAACTATTATTATTAAAAATATAAAAGATAAAAGTAAAATAAATAATAATCATTTAATAGATTTTCATTTGGGTAAAAATCATTTTTCCGTAATTATGCCTCTTTTTATGTCTCACACTAAAAATCATTTAAAAATTAATTTTTAAATTTTAACCTTAATTTTCACATCCTAAACTCTAAACTCTAAAAAATACATCCTACTTTTAATTCTTTAAACCTTAACTACAACTCTAAACCTTAAACCATAAACTCTAAACCCTAAACCCATTATTTTAAAGTAAAACATAAAAGAAAATATGATAAAAGACAATAATTTCCATACTTTTCATTTTAACTTAAAAACTTTATAAAAATTTGAAACCCGACGAAAGGGAGGGGGGTTATTCTAGTATTTTATTAAAATAGAAGTTTAAACTTGTTGATGGGTTTAGACTTGCTCATCAAGACTTGGAGCTGCACACTTTTATTTGTTTATTTGTAGGATATTATAAAATTATTGATATTAACATTTTTTATCATCACGAATGAATATCCGAGGGAAATTCAAAATATTTTATTTTGAAGTAATTACAAATAAATAAACGAATAAATTTAATATTATTACAAAAACCAAAATATTCTAGCAGGTAGATGCCCCAGAACATTAAACTCATGGACAAACAAATATTTTTATCAATATTCTTCATGATAATCAAGCATGTCTAATCAAAGCTTTCTTAAAACGGGTTGGTGTTGATCTGATCCAACTTTTGCCGTCAATCACGTTTTTTGTTAAGAAAAACTGTGCCTCATTATCTGTCAGCTTTCCTGACCATTCAACCCTTTTCCTTGCATTAGCTCCAGGTCCATAACATTTATATTCTCTGTAGAATACCGTGCTGTAGTGTAAAAAAAAAACCATTTCTTCAGTTTCAAAGCTTTACACATAATAATGTAAGAAAAGAAACAAGTTGATCTTTATCTGATGTTTTGTTGTTATACCTTTGCTTTGATTCGTCTCCCCAATCATCCCACCCTTGGGGCAATATGACATTAGCCATATAGGTTAGGGCAAAAACTACTCTAGAATATGCACCCCATGGCCTTCCCAATACAGCACTTCTTACGCCGGTTATCTTGCAACCCAAGAAAGTGAAGCCTGTGTCCTCTGAAGGAGACTGCCTTCGTTGGGCTGTTATAGCTGCGTCTCCTTTTGAGAGTGAATGCAAATGGCAATTCTGGAAAAAGAATTTTTACAAATAATCCATATGTAAGTTGATGGTTTAGCTAGACAGGCCAACAAGCAATATACAAGATTATATTAGTGGTAAGTAGCTTGATATCGCTTAAGCATGTCTCAAATTCGAGACTTTATATATGCAAAAAAACTCTGCTGAAAGACTCACTCACCAAAACTATCGGGAGGGCAACAAAAATATATATTATACTCCTATATATTAGTGAATTTATTACCTCAAAAAGGGAAGCAGCATTCCCGAAAATGAAGTCGACGGCTCCTTCAATGTAACAACTTTTGTAATAATGTCTTCCAGTGTCATCTAGTAACGTATCCTGATAAGATGAAATTCTGCATCCGAAGAAAGCTGCCCTATCTCCAGATACTCTTAAAGCAACTGCCTTAGCTCCTGGCCCGAATGTATTCTATTTATAAAAAAATAAAAAAGTTTAAATCTTTATTAACTTATTTGAAAAATTCAGTATATTCAATTAGTAATACTATCATCTCTATGTTATGGATACCTGAATTGTGAGGTATCGGGCAACAAAATCTGAAGCCAGCACGGTGAAAGTAGGAGATTCAAATATCTCCCCACTTTCGTTCCACGTTATTATTGTGCCATTTGCCTTGGAGCCGCTTATGGTAATGAAGGGCTTGTTTGCTGGCACAACAATCTTTTCTTTATAAATGCCAGGCTTAACCAATATGAAAACGACTTCTTTGTTGTCGGATGGCACTGCATCAATGGCGTCTTGTATCTTCTCGTAGTCTTCGTTCCCCGATTGGTCGACTGTTACGAGTATGGCAGCAGAAGTTACCGCAGCAACTGCATGAGAACTTGCTGAAATGAACATGAATGTAGTGACTACAAATATGCAAACGTAGCTAGAATATGCAGGAGCAGCCATTGCTGATATGATCAAAGTGAAGGAGTAAATGAAGATATGAACTATATGCTGAGATCACTGGTTTTTATGCAAAGATTTTGGTGGATATTGTTCTTTTATACATATCAGGGGTCGTTTTCTTGCTATGGAAGTGTGACCTACATTGATTTTCAAGCAAGCGTGTATGCAAGTTTTGGGAGGAACTGGATAGAGTATAGACCATGGCCGCCATTTGATTTTCTTCTAGCTAGCCAGGCTTGGTAGTTTCGGCTACTTGAGATTAACGTTAAAAATGTTGGTTTGGATTCAACTCACGAAAATCTTATGCTGCAGCAAATTTGGGAATATTAAGTTGATGTTGCTCAAGTCTTGGTTTAGCTTGAAATCTACACTTGGCATGAAACTTTCTGGTTCAAGCTCCTTGTTACTGTCAATTTAAGATAACTGGTGGGTATGTATGAATGTATGTAATCTTTGTTTGGATGGGGGAGTTGACCATGGCTCCGCCGGTTTCTTTAACTCTAAGTTGGTGGCTGGTGGCGGCCCAATTCTCCATTTTACAGGCTTGGGCTAAGGTTCTATTTATGGAGCTTTAATTTTATCAACCATGCCCAGTTAGTTGGGTAATCTTAATTATGGAGCATGAGAACCCAACCAAATTACTTTGTTTTTAGGCCAACTATGTGTGTTTGGTTTTGCGACGGTAAAATTGATTTTTGATAACGTGATTTTATAGAATTGATTTTGTGTAAAATTAATTTTAAAGTAACGTGATTTATGTTTGAGAGTTTTTTTCTTAAAAATCACGATTGTATAAAAATATAGTGTAAAAATTACGACGAAACACAAAAGCTACTACTACCTTGCTTCTCCCATAATCACGTTTGGAGTCCAAAATTAATTTTAAATTTTTGAATCTAAATATGTGGGCACGATGTTCGAGACTAAAAATCTAGATTCATTTAGGCCTCCAAATGCCCATCTAAACACAGCTTCCAATTTTGAATAAAGTAACAGCAAAGTCCAAATCCTGGTTTCAATGATTCTTACCGGAAAATGTGCCCAAATTCGTCCCAATAAGCTTTCTTAAAGTCACTTTTTTTGTCTGAGGTGCAGTTTCGGCCCCCATTTTTTGCTTAAAGCCTTTGAGTGGTTATAGATATATAAACCTCCTCCATTGTTCCCTTGTATCCGTACAGGTATATTATTTTGCAGTCAAATTTGTGCCTAATTGTTTGTTCTCATAGAAAAATAATTAGCCCGTAGTCAATTCGAGCTAAAAGTATAAATTTTCTTTTGACCCTTGCATTTTATGAAGAATTATCTTTTGGTATAATTCTAGTAAAAACTAAAAATAGTAAATTCATAAGCAATGTTAAAATGATATATGATGCAACATTTACTTACTTTTTAAAATTTTAAATATACATAATGAACATTTGACATCATTTCAACATCGTCTGCAGGATTTTTTGATCATATATTTTTATTACACGTTAGTTGATTATGCCATGTCTACTAATTTGACAATTTTTAATTTATATACTTCTCAAAGTAAGACATTTTGGTAATGATCCAAATAATATTAGTTCCTTGTATAATGTGTAAGTTATAGATTAGTTTGTGTTATACAATTTAATAATTTTAAATTGCTAAAATTTAGTTATTATGTCCACATATTATTTGGGTTATGACTCAAATTTCAAATATAAAAAAAAAAAGTATAGGACCAAATTCAACTAACTTAGAGTGTATAAACTAAATTCAAAACTTATGCATTGTATTCAAACTAATAAAAAATAATAATTTATTTCTTCCACCAATAGTATATTATATAGTAAAAAGTTTATTAATTATGTAAAACAAAATTAATATCTTTAAAATTATATTGATTTTTTTTTTCAAAATAACTAAAATTTTCACCCACACAAAAGGTGTCATATAGTTTAGTAAATACAATGAAAATTTATCAAGTGAACTATTATTTAAGACTTGGTCTGGGCAGCTATATTGGGGGAGTGGTATGGATATGCAGGGATTTCGTACGAGTACAAAGCTGTGAACCTTTTAAAAGGGGAGCAGTTCACTCCAGGTGAACTTAGAGAAGACACTGAGATAATCCCTTTTAATATTATAGAGTGGAAATCTAATAAAATTGTGTTGCAGAGTTTGAGAAGTTGAACCCTCTCCACTTCGTTCCCGTTCTTGTCGATGGCGATGTTGTCATATCTGATTCATATGCTATCTTGATGGTTTGTATTCGTAAATCAAATATCGAATGATTTCACTCTAAGCTTTGGAATCACAGGCCCTTATACTATCTTTGACAAGATGTTGTTACATCAAAGGGTTTAATTGGTTTTCATGTTATCCTGCTTTTTTATTGTTGAATTTGTTGTTTGGTGTTATTCTTGGTTTAGTATTTGAAAGAAAAATATCCTCAAAGACCTCTCTTACCAGCCGATCCCCGATATAAAGCATTAAATCTTCAGGTAGGTTTCCTGGAAAATGGCTGCTATATTGCAATTTAGTCCATTGATGATTAACTTTCTTTCGTGTTCGTGTCATTGTGTGTGCATGCATAACCTCTGATGAATAGACAGAATAGTTGATGTTTGTGAAATATTTACTTAATACAACTTGCTTACTTGCATTGCAGCTCTTGAGAAATTGCTGAAAGATATTGTTGGCAAATATGCCACTGGAGACGAAGTATACTTGGTACATTCTAATCTTATTTTTTTCCTCGGAATTGTTGGAGTCTTTGCAATTGATGTAATCTTTTGGTGGAAAGTAAAGGATGGATTACCATTCTTAAGAAACAAATTGTATATGAATCTATTCTACTGACCTCAAAAATTAGTTCGTTTAGACAATATTCATCTTTTAAGACAAAGAAAAACTCTTACATGTTATAAATGCTAATTTATGTTAGTATAACTTGTTTCTTCGAGTTCGTGGAAGATGTTGAAGCATAAGCAATTGTTTTATTTTTATCTTAGGCTGATATATTTATGGCACCTCAGATTGTTGTGGCTACTGAACGATTTAAGATTGACATGGTAAAATTGCCTTTCACACTATTGTCATTGTCCATGTTCCAACATGTTCAAGTTTGCACACATGGTACTCTTTGTTTATTTTTTGCTACTCGACAGACATAATTGTTTATGTGTTTTTGATGCAGTCCAAGTTCTCTACTTTAAGTAGAATATATGAGTCTTTGAAGACGTTGTCGGAATTCTTACCTGCCTCCCCTCAAAGACAACGTGATGCTGTCAAGTGACTGATAACCAGAGCTTACTACCGCAAGTCTCGCATTTGGTACTTAGAAGCAAATTATCTGTATTTATGTTTTGAAGATTTCAATGTTTATGATGTTTAGTTGGTTTAAGAGAGAAAAACTATTGATATCAAATCTTAAGCCTAAATCAGATTTATCTAATGCCACTTGCGACCAATTTTTATGAAAAAATAAAACAATCGATTCTCACAAGACAAAGCTTATTTAGATAACGAGGGTTTAAATAGGACCTATTTTATTTTTTTATATTATATCAACAATATATCAACAAAATAAAATTCAATAGAGAATCGGATCAAGTCCTTAATATGAAAACAAGCTCCAACGACAGTGTTTTCCTTAATTGAAATTAAACAGAAAATAACGTTTAACCTGTCAGCATCAACAACAAATTAAAATACTTAAAATAACAAACATAACGGCCAAATAAAATAGTTCTCCTACAAATTCCTTGCTTTAACTTGCAATTTGTAGAGCATTTCTCAAGTAGCATGTTCGGTTGCAATTTGGTTATCCATTTTTATCTAAATGATTTGTTTAGAACTCTATTATCTTCAAAGTATTTCAAAATTAAATTCAAGCAAGCGAATAAGACATGAAATTTAGTGGTGAATGAATCAGTATTCGTCTTTAATTGTACTCCTAATCGAAAATATTCTTTTAGTAAAAAAATTTTCGTTGAACTTTGGAGTACAACCCCACAACAATCTATACAGCCCAACACTGAGCATCAGTCGACAAATAATAATAACTAAAAATATTTTATTAATTAATATATTAGAAAATTTAATAAATTATTTAAATTAAATTCTTTAATAAAATTAACAATAATTGTTATCCCAAAGGTAGATCTTACCACAAGTATGAGTTGTCGGACCACTATTCTTCGAATGGTAGCTATATATCATATCAATTCTTGCATTATCATTTGAGATCTTTTAAAAAATATTAGGTATATCTCGTTTCGTTATGTGTTTATTCCAGGTGATTGATTAAACTACCAATACTGATAATCTTTTATAGATCTTTTTCTATCATTATATCTTTGGTATCTGTGAAAATGCACTTCATATTTTTTTGAGGAAGACGTCCACTTCCTCAGCTGACATCTCTTTGGGTTTCCTATTCATTCTGATTAATTATAATAAAGAACCATAGAAAATTAAAAGTTAGATTTTCATTAAATAAAAGATGAGACAAGAAGAAAAGGAGGGGCAACGTCACTAAGCGGCACTTTAAAAAAAACGTAACTAGATGCAAAGTGGAAAGTTTGTTTAGAAGAGGATGGCGGCACAGGGGAAAAGATACGGCGGCGAGAGGGGAACCAATTCACTGAGGGACAAGGGTAGGGGACGGGTTTGGACCCTTTTCGTCTATAACCTTCCGGATCAACTACATTGGAAGGGTGTTTGGCAAGTTTTCGATCGCCATGGCGTGGTGGTGGATGTATTCATCCCCGCAAAACGATCAAAAGACGGAGCCAGATTTGGTTTTGTACGGATGGAATCACGGCAGGATGCAGAGAGAGTGATAGAGCGATTTAATGGATTTCGCCTCTATGGATCGCGAATCCGGGTATCAATGGCTAGGGATGGCGGAAGTGAGCAGTGGTATAAGAAGGGGGTGAAAGGAAATTCAATCAATTCGAATGACGGCGATAAAGGTGTAAGGCCTAAGGAGGCAAAACAGCAATCGGGGCGGGTGGAGGGATTGGGGCAGACCTCCACGACGAAACATCATAGCACATACAAACAAGCAATGGGAGTGGTCGACATGGATAAACGACGGATATTAGAATCATGTGCAATAGGTTTCTGTCGCAAACCTTGCTCAATTGAGGAATTGGCCAGTGAATTTCATCGGGAGAATCTTAAGGGGTTATCCGTGACGCGAGTAGCGGGATCAACGGTCTTGTTGATGTTTGACAACGGCGTATTACGCGAGTCGGCGATGAAATCAGGAAAATTACAGCAGTGGCTAGAAAATGTAATGGTGTGGACACCGTCGATGGCGATCCCAAATCGACGTGCATGGATTTCTTTATGTGGACTGCCCATTCATTTATGGCCGGAGGATACACTCCGGAATATAGCGAACTTATGGGGCGATTTAGTGCGAGTGGATGCGGAAACGATTGCTCCATCGTCATTCGAGAGAGCGAGGGTCCTTATAGAAACGGATTGGATATTGCGGATCAACGAAATGGTGGAAATAAAGGAGGGGGAATCGACTTTCTTAGTCCGTATTACTGAATTTGAGGAGGGCTTTGGTAGGAAGTGGGAGTGTACCTGCGACTCGGGATCATACTCGGAAAAAGGGGAGACGTTAAAGGAGGGGGATGTGGAGTGGAAATCCAACTCCATGTTTGAACATGATGATGATTCCGATGCAACAATAGTACCGAATTCAATTGATAGAGACCAAGTCGAATTGGATAACGATTTTAGTCGCGACAAAAAATTTATTGATCGCATTTGGGAGGATAATGTTAGGGAGGACGATAGGGTGCGATCGTTGGAGAGTATGGGTGACGAGGAACAGTTGGTAATGGTGAATAGGGAACTAGAGGTGTCGGTGCCATTCGAAGCTAGCTTACGTATGGATGAGATGGAGCATGAGACAGTATATGGGAGGGGCATTGCCGCCACCATTGTTCTTACACGATAAAGGCTGTGAGGAGGAGTCATTAGGCTTGATAAACCGTGAGGGAGGGGAGCAGTCGGCCGAGGAGGAGCGATTTATTGTAGACGATATCACAATTGGGGGAGTGAGGGTTGATGTGCCGGCATTGGTTGAAGACAGCTTCCATGACTTATCAGACCGGGTGAACAACGATGGGCCCCAGGGTGGGGACAGCAGGGTCTCTAAGGCTAGTCTGATTAAGGTGAATGGGGAGTTAAGAAGAGTTTGACTCCTATCGGAACTCAACCCAGTCCCTACAGTAGTGGAATCACCGTCAAAGTCCAAAAATGTGAAGAGAGGACATGGCCGTCCGAGGAAAAACAAGGAGGAGGGGAAACTACATCCGATTGAGATAGCGAACGGGTCGTTGTCTGACTCAGATTTTATTTGTCGCAAACAGGCGATTGTTCGCGAGGCCGAGGAAACAGCAAGGGTGGGTAATTTGATTGGGGCAGTGACAGTGGGTAGGGAAGACGAAGTTATACATGATATCGCGCGCTTATTGGAGGTGCGAGAGGCTTCGAAATAGCGGAGTATGAGGTTGTTGTCGTGGAATGTTCGGGGCCTTTGGGCAGCGGCGAAACGACGTTCTATCGGACGTGTTCTACGACAACAACAATGTGGAATGACTCTCTTCCAGGAAACAAAAATGGAGAGCATTACCGAGAGGTTAGTTCGTCAATTGTGGTTTTCTGACTCTTTTAATTTCTTGTTTGCTCCATCGGAGGGGAGGTCGGGAGGGGTCCTAATGGTATGGGATCCGGTTGGTTTTCATGTTTCGGTTTCGGAGGTTCGACGAAACCTAATTATGGTCGTTAGAACTTGGTTACGGGAAGAGTGGGAATGTGGTGTTATAGGGGCTTATGCGCCTTGTGGGGTATCGGATCAGGTGGTTTTTTGGGAGAGAATTCGAGAGGTAGTTCACACTAGGCCAATTGAATGGTGTGTGGGAGGTGATTTTAACGTCGTGAAGTGTGTGGAGGAGCGGAGGGGGTGCGGGTCTGGATATCCGGGCATGGACTTATTTTGTGTGAACATCGAGCAGCTTGCTTTGATCGATGTTCCGATCAAAGGTAATTTGTTTACGTGGTTCGGACCAGGGGGAAGGTGTAGTCGCCTTGACAGATTTTTGGTTTCGGATGGATGGTTACAGAGATTTGAGTCTTTAGTGGTTTTACACCTCCCGAAGGAGTTATCGGACCATTCGCCGATTGTTTTGGTGAGTGAAGTGGAGGATAGTGGTCCTAAACCATTTCGTTTTGTGAATGCATGGCTGAATGATCTACCACTCTTAGAGAAGGAATGGAAGAGGCTTTCATCGGGGATTGAGGGTCGGTCGATTCGCTCGAAGTTGAAGGGGTTAAAGCTAGTTTTAAAGAGCTGGAACCGTTCGGATTTTGGGGACTTGGACAGGGAGTATGAGGATTTATCGAAGCAAATTGAAGGTTGGGATGCTCGGCTAGGGGATAAGGCAAGGACAAAGGCCGAGGAAGTGGAATACCGAAGTTTACACTCTAGACTTTGGAAGGTGGCTAGTATGCGTGAATCGTTTTGGCGTTAGAAATCGAGAGCTTTATGGTTAGCGGAAGGTGACCGAAATACTTCGTTTTTTCACAAAGCTGCAAAAATTAGACAAGCTCGGAACTCGATTAGAGGCATTCAGTTTGGTGAAGAGTGGGTGACGGAACCTAGGCGTTTGAAACATATGGTGAAATCAGCTTTTACTCAGCATTTTGGGTTGCAGTCGGGTGGTGGAATTTTAGTGCCGGATGTCTCCTTTGCACGCATTTCGCTAGAGCAACGTGATGATTTGGAAAAGCCGTTTTCTGTGGATGAAGTGAAAAATGCGTTATGGAGTAGCGAGGGTGCGAAAGCACCGAGTCCGGACAGCTTTCCCTTTGAATTCTTTCGGTAGGGGTGGGAGTTTGTGCGTGGTGATTTAATGGCATTCATGGAGGATTTCCATGACACGGGTCAGTTACCGCGGGGTTCCAATTCAACGTTTGTTGTGTTAATAGCAAAGAAAGAGCATCCACGTAAGTTGGGGGATTACCGTCCTATTTGTTTACTAAACTCGGTTTACAAAATTATGGCCAAATGTTTAGCTCGTCGACTACAAGTGGTGTTGCCGCATCTTGTTAGTGACGTTCAGTCAGCATTTATTAGCAGGAGGCAGATTTTAGATGGCATCCTACTAGCTAACGAAGTAATTCATTCAATGAAGTCTTCGAGAGATTTGATTGGAAGTTATGTGCTGAAGCTCGACTTCACTAAGGCTTACGATTGCATCGATTGGGGCTGCTTGAAGCTAGTTCTTGTAAACATGGGATTTGGGGAAACATGGTGTCGATGGATGTCGGAGTGTGTGGAAACGGCGAGATTGTCGGTTCTGATTAATGGTAGTCCGACAGAGGAATTTCCAATGATGAGGGGGCTGCGTCAAGGTGATCCAATTTCACCTCTCCTATTTGTTATTGTCGCCGAGGTTCTTCATATTTATTTGGTGAATGCTGAGCGTAGGGGTTTAATAGCTGGTGTACGCGTGGTAGGGGATGTATCGGTGTCTCATTTACAGTTTGCGGATGATACAATGCTTTTCATCCGGGGTGATGTAGAGATGGCTCGCAATTTGAAACGGGTACTTACTTGCTTCGAGCTTACTACAGGGTTAAAAATTAATTATGATAAGTCATGTTTGATTGGTGTTGGCTTAGAGGATGCGGTTCTTGATGGTGTGGGAAGTGTTTTAGGCTGTCCGATGGGGGCTCTGCCGTTGAAGTATTTGGGGATCCCTATCGGTTTGAGTCCCAGAGGCATGGAAATATGGGATCCGTTGATTCAAAGATTTCGTCGGCGTTTGGCGGGATGGAAACGAGACTCGCTTTCTTTTGTTGGGCGCCTTGTGTTGGTTAACTCGGTGTTATCGGCGCTACCGGTGTACTACATGGGTGTTTTTATGGTCCCAAAGCGAATCATTCTGAAACTTGATCGGATTCGACGTAATTTCTTATGGGGGGAAAAAGGAGCGAGCAAAATTGAGCCGGGTTAGTTGGGAAGTTGCTTGTAGTCCGAGACATTTGGGAGGTTTGGGTGTGATAAATTTACATGCTCGAAACTTAGCCTTATTGGCTAAGTGGGCATGGAAATATGCCGAAGCGAAAGGGTCTCTTTAGAGGAGGATTGTGGACGCCAAGTATGGGACCGAGGTGCTAAATTGGCGGATACACAATCAAAGTAAGAGGTCGATGTCTTCTATGTGGAAGCACATTGTCGATGTGCAGCAAAATGAAGTCGTGGAACGGTTCATGAATACCTCTCAATTCTGTTGGGTTATAGGGAATGGCGAGAGCGTGCTGTTTTGGCATGATTGCTGGTGCTTGTCCGAACCATTGAAATTTGCTTTCCCACGTTTATATGGGTTAGCAGTGGATAAATTAGTGCGCGTAGGCGAGGTGCTGGGACAGTCTTTGGATGAATGGGTCTGTTGCTTTCATAGAGCATTACGGGTGTTCGAGGGGGGTATGCTACGCGATATGCTAGCTTGTATACAGGGATATGTGTTGCGACATGGTACGGCCGATCGTTTCATTTGGATTCATGAGCCGTCGGGTGAGTTTTCGGTAAGGGCTTTGAACAAATTAATGTTGTCTTTTGGAATGACGGATATGTCGGAAGTGAGTTGGCCGTGGCGTCTTCCAGTGCTGCCGAAATTGCAATGTTTTCTTTGGTTCCTTGTACTTGATCGACTTCCAACATTGTCGATGTTGGTTGCCCACGGTTTATCTTTGGGAGGACTTCCTTATTGTGTCGGTTCTGTGGGGAAGGCGTGGATGAAGTAAACCACATCCTGTGGCATTGTTCGATGGCTTGGGACATTTGGGATCGTTTTTTCGCTTGGTGGGGAGTGAGTGTGACGCGTCCGAGACAGGTGCGGGACTTTCTTTTTTCTAGTTTCCACAGTTTCTTTTCAGGAGACTTGAGATTGTGGTGGCTTATAGGATGTACTAGTGTGTTGTGGTCTCTTTGGTTAGCTCGTAATGATTTAATGTTTCAAGACAAGAGGTCGTTGATTGGGTGTATTTTTTTCTTAGTCCAATTGCGATCATTTCATTGGACGCGGATTCGATACGATAAGGTGGACATAAGGGAAGCAGCGTGGTGGGATTGTCCCTGTCTTTGTGTCAATGACGCAACGGGGGGCCGGACGGTTAGATGTGCTGTTGAGTGGTCGCCTCCTTGGAAGGGTGTGTGGAAATTTAATGTCGATGGGGCAGCTCGGGGTAAACCGGGTTTGGCAGGGTGTGGGAGAGTGCTTCGGGATTGGGAGAGTCGGATTAGGGGTTTGTTTTTCGGGGCGATTGGAGTGGCGGACTCGAATGAGGCCGAGGTCCAGGCGATAGCGTTTGCCCTTAAAATGTTGAGGGAGATGTCATGGGAGGGGGTGGAATCGATAATTATTGAATCTGATTCGAAGGTGGCTCTTGCGTGGATTCAGGGGATTGAGCGCAGACCTTGGCGTTTGTGGAGATGGTTCTTTCAGATTGACGACGCTTGTGAGTCTTTGCCGAGTGTATGTTTCTCGCATGTATTTTGGGAGGGCAATCAAGTGGCGGATGCCCTTGCTAAGGGGGGTGTCGATAGGGTGTCTTGGCTATGGGTTCGGTCTTGATCTTGTTTTCGTGTTTGTCCTTTGTATCGACACAACTAATGGTACTCTTTCCCCCCACTTAGGTTTAGGGGGTTTTTAATGAGGCTATTAGTTGTGATTTGTATGATTTTGCATTAATAAAATCATATTGCTGATAAAAAACGTAACTATTTTAAAGAGAAAACTAAAAATTTTATAAAGATTTTAGAATTCTAAGAACCATACATACATAACTTGTGTGAAATCTCTTGAAACTTTCTAAATTTATGTAGAGACGTTTTGAAAGGATTGATTCATGCTTAGCCTTAAAACACCTAAGACACTTTATTTGGTCCCGATTGGCCTTAGTGCTCATTGGTGGACGTGACAACATTACTTAAGAGTTAAGAGCAACTGGTTGGGGTAGTTCTGCTGTGAGGCGGTTAATATACGGCTAATATACGACGTGACCAGTTAAATAGGTGACCGGTTAAACATAACAAAATAGGTAAAATTACCTATTTTGTTGATAAGAGTATCAACATATCCAATAAAATTACCTATTTTGTTGATAAGAATATCAACATATCAAGTAAAATTACCTATTTTGTTGATACTTTTGAGTAAATTACTTATTTTGTTGATACTTTCGAAAGTATCTATACTTTTCTAAAAGTATCGATACTTTTTTAAAAAGCAATGTAACCGCTTGCAACGTGGCTCGAAAGTATCGATACTTTTAAAAAGGTATCAACAAAAAGTATCGATACTTTTTTAAAAAGCAATGTAATCGGTTGCAATGTGCCTCGAAAGTATCGATACTTTTTTAAAAAAAATATCAACAAAAAGTATGGTTACTTTTTAAAAATAGTATGAATACTTTTAAAAAAGTATGGATACTTTTAAAAGTATCAACAAAATAAGTAATTTACTCAAAAAATATAGATACTTTCTAAGGCCTCATCAACTTAAAATAAGTAATTTACTGGATATGTTGATACTCTAATCAACAAAATAGGTAATTTTACCTATTTTGTTATCGTCGAATTTCTAAGGTCACATCAGCTTAAACTTTAATAACAAAATAGGTAAAGCGCTATCGAATATGTTGATACTCTTATCAACAAAATAAGTAATTTTACTGACTTTGTTATCGTGGGATTTCCAAGGCCCCATCAGCTTAAACTTTAATAACATAACAGGCGCTACCTAATATGTTAATACTCTTATCAACAAAATAAGTAAAATTTTACATATTTTGTTATACCTACCGATAACTTAAGTTTGCCGGTTACCAATTTTTTTAAATATTTTTTAATGTTTTCTACCAGATACATTATTTTAAATCAACATATCTGGTAGCGCTTTACCTATTTTGTTATTTATCTTACAATGTTTTCAGTAACGTTGTTTCTTAGCCGTATATTAATCCGTCTTTTATTAGAATTTCCGAACTGACTGGGCCGAAGCCGCCGGACAACATGTAAATAGAATAATTCTTGGGAATAAGCAGCCGCAAACCTTTCAAACTGAAGATTCTTATGGAATCTTGTACGGTAACCACTTATTTACAAATGTGCCTCGACTTTTGAGCAAAGAAGTCGGTAAAATTAGGATAAATTGCACCCAAGGTCCCTAAAATTCATGAACTGAATTTCTACTTAGTCACTAAATTATCAAAATTGATCAGTTGGTTATTAAAATTATTGATAAATTATAAAACGATCACTATGTCGTTGACTCCGTCAAGTTGATGAATTTAGATGTGGCAATCGGGTCGTTCGGATCAGGTTCGAGTCGGGTCACTTCGGGTCGGGTTGATTTTTGGTTTAGGTTCGATTCAGGTCGAAACGAGTCTTATTTGGGTTTAGTTCGGGTCTATGTTATTTCTTATTGGGTCATGTATCGAGGATTGTGTCGGGTGAATATTGGTTCGGCTGATTTTCGGGTCAGGTCAATATCGGATCGGTTGACTTTTTGGGTCAGTCTATATCTGATCGATTAGTTTTCAGGTCGAGTCTTTATCAGATCAGTTACTTTTTAGGTCGAGTCTATATCGGATCAGTCAGTTTTCAATTTGAGTAAGATGACATTTTAAAGGAGAAAAATAATACTAAACCATTAAACTATTACTAAAGTTAGTTGTTAATTAATAATATAATACATAATGATAATAAAAACATATATGTTTGAGGAAATTAAATTCGGGTTGCATTCGATTCGTGTTGATTTTCGGTTCAGGTTGCTTTCGATTTGGTTGATTTTCGATTTGGGTTTCTTTCGATTCAGGTTTTTTTTTGTTTTTTTTTCAGATTCAGGTTGTTTTTGGTTTCGGTTTTTTTCCGATTCAAGTTGCTTTCTAATTTAACTACATTTGGGTCAGTTTCGGTTCAATTTGATTTTGGTTCGAATTCGAGTCAAATTTAAACCATCATGTTCGGGTCTATATCGGGTCTCGGGTCGAACAAATTAGTTCAGTCCTCAAGTTTCAAGTCAAATTTTCCGGATGACATGACATCTTAATAAAAATGAGAAATATTATTTTTGTTAATTTAAGACATCATCGACCTAACATTAGGGTAAGCAAAATTCGGTTAGACTCAAAATAATCGATTTTTTAATTCAAATAATTACAATAAAAACTCACACCTTTGGCCTTTGTAGAGGTGGTAAACGTGTCATTTGGTTCAGTTTTAGTTCGAGTCATTTTAGTTCTGAAATTATTCGGTTCAGATATGATTTGGTTTAAGTTCGGGTCTGTTGTGATTCGAGTCATTTCAGGTCGGTTGATTTTTTGTTCGGTTATTTTCGGTTTTAATCGAATTTTTAGGTCGGTTAGTTTTTTACACCATATATAAAGCCAATATATTTAATTTTTGAGTAAGTTGTGCGGTTGTTCATATCCTATCTTTGTTTATGTGTATTAATATCTTTTCTATATTTCGGGTTGTCTTCTGTTCGGGTCCATTCGGTTCGGTTGAAAATCGATTCGAGTTCGTATCGGTTCAACGAAATTTCGAATCGATTTTGACTCAGTTCGGTTTGTTTCGATTTCGAATCAAATTTTGAGTTATCATGTCCGAGTCAATTTTAAATCACGATTCGAGTAAATTAATTTGGTTTTCGAATCTCAGGTCAAGTTTGTCAGGTCTACCCTTTATCAGGAACGAGGGTGTGTATAGTTTGAGAGGGGCTCTTGCCCCTCCCAATTTTTTGGTATAATATCACTTGAGGTCCTTTTTACTTTAAATAGTTGTCAAATAAGGTCTTTTGTCCCTCCCAATTTTTAAATTTAAAATTTTAATAGACTTTTGTCCCTCTCAATGTTTAATTCTATGTCCCTGCCTGCCCTATAGGCTATAGGCTTTATAAAGACAAATGGAATCCCCACTCCTCGGGGCATGGCCTGTCATGCACAGAGATTGTTGCAGAGACGCTTTTTATAAACCCACCAAATACCTCTCCATGTGCCACCCTTTTAGCCATTTTTAGCACAACTCTTTCACGGTTTGGTGGTCTTGGCGTTCGAGAATTAAGATTCATGGTCTAAAGCTAGCCAAATAAATGGCTTAAAGGGGAAAAAAACTTATAGATTTATGGGCTGGAAAAGAATCTAGCTCCTAGTTGCTAATGCTCCATTGTGTAGCTCAGTTTTAAACTATATACTAAGCTCCAACCTGAAAATTACACCAAGTTGTTGGGACAAAAATGTATAAAGAATTACACCAACTTGGTCCTTTTCTCCTTAAAATAAAAGGCATTCTCTTGAATTTTTTTAAAAAAAGTTTCGTACTTTAACAAATTTGTAAAGCATTGGGCAAGGGGACTTGATTTTCTTGCTTTCTTCAAACAACAGTGATTGTTAGCTAACAAAATGTAAAACTTCTGATTTTGTCCCTAGAAAATAAATATCATGTATTCAAAATTAGCATTGCCATGGGATCATCAATCGAATTCAAATCCAAAATACTTTCATTAACGTGAACTAACTATGAATTTGAACCAATATTGTGTGAAGGTACATTTTTTTATCAATTTATAATACTATTATATAAGCCATGAAAGATGTCCTACATTTCAAAGTCACATGCTTCACACTTGTTCCCGTCTCTTTGGCTTCTTGCAATTCTTTTTTTCATTACCAAACCTCCGTTATGCCCTATAAATAGCATGAACATAAAGACTGCACTCCAGCCATAGCTTCTTTCCTACAGCACTGTAGCCTAGTTCATAAGAGTAGCGCTCAGCAGCCCTAGCTATGGCCAATTTCAGATGTAAATGTATGTTTTTTCTACTAATAGTACTCATTTTCACCCACGAAGCACTTATCTTTGCCGAGGGAAGAAGCTTGAAACCGATGAAAAGTTTAGAGAAAGCCGGCTTATTATTTAGTCCCGATGGACAGACCGTTAATGCAAGACCCACCGTGAAGAATGTAGGCAATATCGGAAATCCCTTCCACCATGTTTTCAGGTCCTTAGAAGGATATGTAGACGCTTTTCGACCCACCACCCCCGGACATAGCCCCGGCGTTGGCCATTCCATCCAGCACTAGGATATTTGTAACTGTTGTAGCCATGCATTTCATCTTCTTTTCCTTGTACCGTATTATTGCTTCTACTTGTATCTTTACAACAATTTTAATAAAAAAATTGCAGTTGATTAATTTAGGCCTCTCTATATTGCTTGCTCTTAAACTATAATCCACAAATGAGAAAGTTTAATAAATATAGTTTATATATAACTCAACGTACTGGTAACGTTATTGTAAAACATAAATAAAAGTAACTAATTTCAAGAGGAAGTTAATGTATAATGTGTTTGGGTTGATGTTATAGGGAAGAAACATTGAAGTGAAATAAGATATATCTATGTAAAGCATTGTTATTCGGATAAAAATCCTCTGTTTTTTTCGGTGTCTTTTTCTATGTCTCAACACTAAAAAAATTAAATTCTAAGCCCTAACCTTAAATTCTAAATCCTAAACCCTACACCCTATATCCTAAAAATACACCATACTCCAAATTCCCTAAACCCTAACCACAACCCTTAACCCTAAACCTAATTTTTAATGTGGAACATAAATAAAAACACCAAAAAAAGTAAGAAGATTTCTATTCTTGTTATTCCCTCTCAAAGTGTGGGACTCAACCATTTGCATGGCCCATGCAACTTCATTTTATTTTTCTCGTTTTTGAATATTTCATTATTCGTTTAGTTCTTAGATAGGTGTGGAACAGTGGAACTAGCTGATCTAGTGTTAGTTTCGTGTGATATCCTCCCGTAATGGCACCCAACCAAGGATGAAGTTCTCTTCGGGCTCAAAGGGGCCTAAACCCATGTTTAATTTTTTTTTGAATATGTTGATGTGATGTAAGGGTATTATCTGTTCAATTTTTTTAATCTTTTATAAGAAGGTACACATAGCATGGCAACACTGGTGCTCAAACCCGGGTCACTAAGATGATGAACATCATCCTTTGCCACGGGGACACAAGGGGTTGAAATTTTAAAATATTTAATAACTTTTGGTCTAATAATATTTGGATCCTGTAAAAATAAATATTTAAATTTAAAAAATACAAAAATTTCTTAAACATTTAACCAAGTAAGGATTGAACTAAATTAGAATGAACCCATGCCCTCAAATGTTTTGATCCGATGTTAAATTTGAATTAATCAAAGTTTAGTTATATATTGTGAATTTCTTAATTCATACTTGATATATAAACATTTTTTTACATTTGTTTTCTCTTTGCATAGTGTGGCATGACATCCTCTAGGATTTTTTTCTAATCGGCTTCAAATGTTAGTGTTAATAGATTGATTTTGTTTTAAAAAGCTTCCACAAGCATGTGAAAAGCATTGCAAGTACTCACACTTTTCTATTGCAATTTTCTTCAGGAAAAAAAAGAATAAGAAAATAAAATAAAATGACCCTTGAACTCGTTGAATAGCTGAGAAGGAAAGGGGGGAATTCTGGCGATGAAGTGATAATGCATGAACCATGCACGATTTATTCTCTCAGTTGACAGCTTTTGTCATTGCAAGCTACCTGTGACAGTCTTCACATTGTCTGGTTTTTTATTAATTAGTTTCTTACAGTACTTCATCACATGTACGTACCTTAATTTGCTAATCGAATCTTCCTCGATGTTTGGGGACTGCACTGTACGCTTTGAATGTTTAAGCAGCCTCGCCCTCACATGGGCAAATTGGTCTGAATATTTCCTTTTGAGAATTTATTGAGGAAAATAACCCCCAAAGATTGATATTGGGAAAAATACCCCCCTTTCATGCCATGTAGGACGAATTCGCGTCCTAGGGAAAGCAAAATTCGCGTCCTGCAGGACGCGAATTACTGCGCCGTTTCAGTGGAAAAGGGAATTCGCATCTTGCAAAACGCGAATTCCACGAGATTTTATCAAAATTATCGCAGCAAATTGCGAATAAATTCGGACGGTTGGGGAAATAGAATTCGCGTTCTGCAGGACGCGAATTCTATTTATTATATTGAATTCGCGTTCTGCAGAACGCGAATTCGGTTTGAATTCACTGCCTCCCGTTACCATTTTCTCTATAAAACCAGTGAAGTTGGGAGAGAATTTTCATTCTCTCCCAAAGTTTTGAAGAGCATTTGAAGAGGTTTCCAAGGGTTTTTGAAGAGTTTTGAAGTGATTGTGATAATGGCGGGTTTGCTAAGATTAGATGAAGGTCACGTATCTAATTATCGTCGAAATAATGTAAGTTTTTTTTTTATTTTAATTCGAATATGTAAATTTAATTTAGCGTTGTTGGCATGATTTGAATATGTTAATAGTATTTATTTTTAGGGAATATTTACCGGAATATTATATTCCAATTTTTTTTCAGAAATAGGGATGGCCTCAGATTATTTACACAAATAGGGATGTTTACTGTTCTAAAGTTGAAGACATACAGCCCACCATCCGACTTTGAACAGTGTTTTTCAAGCTTTGGTACTGTTCAAAGTCGGATTACTTTCCAACCTATTTTGAAGAGGCCACGATGCCACGTGGCGAGCTCTGTGAGGGTCGGGCACTGTTCAAAGTCAGACTGCCCACCCCCGACTTCAAACAGTGCACCGAATAAATGGTGGGGTGGCAGGCGGGTCACGGGTCACGGGTAGGCAGCCACGATGCCACGTGGCGAGCTCTAGGAGGGTCGGGCACTGTTCAAAGTCGGATTGCCCACCCCCGACTTCAAACAGTGCACCGAATAAATGGTGGGGTGGCAGGCGGGTGGCAGGTCACGGGTAGGCAGCTTTAATATTTTTTTTATTGGTTCATTTACTACATTTTTTGAAGCTATTCTTTGGTGAATGAGAGGTGTGCAGGCTTTTATTGGTTCATTTTTTTAATTGGGTGGCAGGCGGGTTGGCAGCTTCAAACAGTGTACCCAATTAAATATCACCTCTTATTTTTTTTATTGGTTCATTTACTACATTTACTACATTAAATCTGATTTTTTTAATTGGGTGTGCAGGCTTTTATGTTTGAATCTGATTTTTTTTAATTGGGTGAATGGGAGGTGTAGGTGTAGGTGCATGGGTTGACTGAATTTGGGGGTTTGATTGAATAAATAAGAGGTGATATTTTTTTATTTTAATTTTGGATCGAATATAAAATAATAAGTAATTATTATTTGAATATTAAATATTATAAATATGAGATCATAATTTTTATTTATATTTGAAAAATATTTTACACTAATTATGTACTAAAATATAACTTAATTTTTAATCCAGTGATCAATCTTTTCAGACTGAAAAAAATATTCGAATAATTATTTTAATTAATATTTTTTAATATGATTTAAAATATTTTTAATTGATATAGGTGCATGTGTAGGGTTTCAGTGATGTGAAATAATAGTGGTGTAGGTGCAGATGTAGGGTTTCAGTGATGTGAAATAATAGTGGTGTAGGTGCAGGTGTAGGGTTTCAGGTGCAGGTGTAGGTGCAGATGTAGGTTTCAGTGATGTGAAATAATAGTGGTGTAGGTGCAGGTGTAGGGTTTCAGTGATGTGATATAGGTGCAGGTGTAGGTGCAGATGTAGGTTTCAGTGATGTGAAATAATAGTGGTGTAGGTGCAGGTGTAGGGTTTCAGTGATGTGATATAGGTGCAGGTGTAGGTGCAGATGTAGGTTTCAGTGATGTGAAATAATAGTGATGTAGGTACATGTGTAGGTTTCAGTGATGTGATATAGGTGCAAGTGTAGGTTTCAGTGATGTGAAATAATAGTGGTGTAGGTGCAGGTGTAGGTTAGTAAAAAAATTAATTGTTAAATAATTTTAAATTATGTAGGGGTAGTGTAGTTTTTTATTGTAAATCTGTTAGTGAATATTAAATTTCGTGTAGGGGTATTATAGGGAAATATTCAAGTTGGATTTTATTTTAAATAGCTTCATTTAGTGTTGAAGAATGTAGTTTGATAGAAAACTGTTTAAGTTATATTTGAGTAAAGAGAGAGAAGAAGAAGAAGAAGAAGAAGAAGAAGAAGAAGAAGAAGAAGAAGAAGAAGAAGAAGAAGAAGAAGAAGAAGGTTGGAAGAAAAAAATGTAAGTTGTTTTGAAATATTTTTTATCTGTATATTTTTTATGTTATTTGAAAATTAATTGTAAAATATTTTTTCGAATATGCAGAGAAAATGAGCAACAGCAGTTGTTTTGTGACTGTCCATTACAACGGACAAATTGTAAAATCTGATGTTGGTGTCGTATTTCATTCGGAGAGGCCTACGAAGATGAGAATTAACAAAGAAATCACACTTCGAGTATTGAAAGAGCAAATATCAGAAAAAATTGAAGCTCCGATTCATAGTTTACAGTACCGGTGGATGACATGTTCGAATCCAGTCATATATTCCGCGATTGATCTCGAAGATAATGAAGATGTGGAAGTTATGATCGCAGAGCATGAGTCAATGGGAATTCGAAATGTCGAGATGTTTGCCACGATGCTTGATATTCCCGGCCCCTCTAGAAATGCAACCGGTGAATCTAGTCAAATGGGTGTCGGTAACGAAATTGATATGTCCGGAGGCAGTTTTGTTGCAATGTTGGCAACTGGGACATCTAGTGGATTTTATGAAGGTGGGTCGTCAACATATGATCCATCGTACGGACCGACTGTTGATGTTGATGCTAATATTGCACTTGGACGTGGCCGGTGGGGAGAATCATTAGAAGATTCCAGCGAAGATGAAGATATTGGGGATCCTGATTTGTTCCTGAATAACGATGGTCAAGCCCCTGACTTCGGTGTTGGAGAATTTGTTCCGACCGGAGGCGACATTACATTATACGAAGCTCCTGCTCATATGCACTCGGTGGATTTTGATGCGATGAGGGCGCCACAATTTCCAGATATGCCCCAAATAAGTTCTAGTCAGAATGGCGACTTGGCTGAGGGGCTGGAATTTAAGGCGAAGGACGAAGCTATATTGACAATTAAAGAGTATAATATCAGACAACATGTAGATTATACGGTTGCTGAATCCAACACAAAAACTTTCCTTGCGAAGTGTGTGAAGTACGGAGAAGGGTGCAACTGGAAGATTCGTGTAACGAAGCTTAAGAAGAGTGGTCGTTGGGAGGTCACGAAGTACAATGGCGGTCACACATGTTTACGAACAGCCATCGACCAGGACCACAAGAAATTGGACTCCAGCGTAATAAGTCATCACGTGATGAAGTTGGTCGAAGCAAATCCAAGGGTTCCAGTTTCAACCATTCAAGCAACTGTTGCACAATTATTTCAATATCAAATACAATACATGAAGGGGTGGCGTGCAAGGGAAAAGACATTGAATTCAGTGTACGGTGATTATGACAGATCGTATAATGAGTTACCAGCGTTGTTGATGGCAGTGACACAGTTCATCCCAGGCACCATAGTCAGGTATCAAACAAAAGATGCGTACGACCGACAAGGGCAATTGATACAAGGGTATAAATTTTTTCATCGACTGTTTTGGGCTTTCAAGCCATGCATTGACGGCTTTCCGTATTGTAAGCGTATGATCCAAGTGGATGGAACGTGGCTTTACGGGAAATACGCTCACATACTACTGGTTGCCGTTATGCAAGATGGTGAGAACAATGTCATTCCGATTGCATTCGCAATTGTTGAAGGGGAAACTGCTGAAGCTTGGGATTTCTTTTTGACAAATTTGCGTGAGCATGTGGTCCGCCAAGACGGGGTTCTTATTCGAATTCATGTACCAAACGATTTACAAAAATTACCAAATTTTAACAGAAACCTTAAAAACAATATTTCTAATAGCATACAAAATTTTAGAACGTTTCAAATTCATTTACTACGTTTTTCACTATTTAGTGACCATTTCGTAAAGTATTATACACTGTTTTTATAAATTCTAACATAAAATTAATGTTATAAATTCTAACATAAAATTAACAACAATAGAAATATTCAAAAATTAAAATTTTCAAATATCAACTCCAAAATTATAAAAAACAACAAATTAATCTCTTCATAAATTTATAAAATTTAACCACCAAATTAAAATTGCATTATACTTACTATATTTCTTCAAATCTCTATTTCTCAAACTCTTCACAAAATATCTTCTTCTCCTCTTCAACAACCTATTTAACACAAAAATTTTAATATTTCAAACATCAACTTCAAAATTCTAACATCTAAAAAATTAAAAAAACTAATATGAAAAAATAAAAAAATATAACTACAAAAAAATACATACATTACAAATATAAATTTAACAAAATTTTCTCAAATAAAATATAAATACTCACAAATATTCTTCAAAATCTTTCTCTTCTTTCTTCAACCTTCAACCTTCAACACAACCCCTATTTATCTTTACCTCATTTCAATTTCAACCACATAAATTACACCTCCCAATCAACCAATAAAAAAAAACAAAAACAAAAACTAAAGCTGCCTACCCGTGACCTGCCACCCCACCATTTATTCGGTGCACTGTTTGAAGTCGGGGGTGGGCAATCTGACTTTGAACAGTGCCCGACCCTCCCAGAGCTCGCCACGTGGCATCGTGGCTGCCTACCCATGACCCGTGACCCGCCTGCCACCCCACCATTTATTCGGTGCACTGTTTGAAGTCGGGGGGTGGGCAGTCCGACTTTGAACAGTGCCCGACCCTCCCAAAGCTCGCCACGTGGCATCGTGGCCTCTTCAAAATAGGTTGGAAAGTAATCCGACTTTGAACAGTACCAAAGCTTGAAAAACACTGTTCAAAGTCGGATGGTGGGCTGTATGTCTTCAACTTTAGAACAGTAAACATCCCTATTTGTGTAAATAATCTGAGGCCATCCCTATTTCTGAAAAAAAAAATGGAATATAATATTCCGGTAAATATTCCTTATTTTTAGAGTAAGAAAATTAGTTAAATTCGAATATGTTAATAGTATTTATTTTTAGACTTAGAAAATTAGTTAAATTCGAATATGTCTTTAGATTATATTTTTAGAATAAGAAAATTAGTTAAATTCAAATATGTTAATAGTATTTATTTTTAGACTAAGAATGTTAGTTAAATTCGAATATGTCTTTAGATATTATTTTTAGACTAAGAAAATTAGTTAAATTCGAATATGTTAATAATATTTATTTTTAGACTAAGAATGTTAGTTAAATTCGAATATGTCTCTAGATATTATTTTTAGACTAAGAAAATTAGTTAAATTCGAATATGTTAATAATATTTATTTTTAGACTAAGAATGTTAGTTAAAATCGAATATGTCTTTAGGTTTTATATTTAGAGTAACAAAATTAGTTAAATTCAAATATGTCTTTAGATTTTATTTTTAGAGTAAGAAAATTAGTTAAATTCGAATATATTAATAGTATTTATTTATAGACTAAGAAAATTAATTAAATTCGAATATGTCTTTAGATTTTATTTTTAGACTAAGAAAATTATTTAAATTCGAATATGTTAATAGTATTTATTTTTAGAGTAAGAAAATTAGTTAAATTCGAATATATTTTTAGATTTTATTTTTAGACTAAAAAAATTAGTTAAATTCGAATATGTTAATAGTATTTATTTTTAGACTAAAAAAATTAGTTAAATTCGAATATATCTTTGGTATTGACTTATAGATTAAAAATTAGTAAAATTAGAATATGTTTAGTATTTTATTGTACACTATAAAAAAATGTGATATAATATGTGATTGTTAATATGTGTGTGTCATTAATTATTTGTAGAATGGAGAAGAACGTCGATTGGAGGTTTATATCACACGGATGAGGGTGCCCCCGGATCCTCGTCTAGCCGAGTACATAGCCGAAGCCGGATTTGGACATGTGGCGAAGATTAATGGAGGAGGTGCGAAATTAGACGTTGATTTAATCAACGCGCTTGTGGAGAGGTGGAGGCCAGAGACACATACCTTCCACTTACCATGTGGTGAGGCGACCATCACATTAGAAGATGTGTCGCATATTCTTGGCCTGCCTGTAGATGGGGAGGCTATCACTGGTGCCGCCAGTGACGATTGGGAGGGCTTATGTATGGACTTGTTAGGGGATAAGCCAGAAAAACTACAGGGCGGATGTGTGACTCTGAAGTGGTTGCGTACGGAATTCACTATTTTGCATGCTGGAGCCAATGAAGATGTGAAGAAGGTAAAAAAATATTTTTTAATTAGTAGTAATAAAATTATAAAATTATTATATTTTAATATTTTTTTCGTTATATTTTAGGCATATGCTCGGGCCTATATCTTACAGATCCTCGGGGGAATTTTGGTGGCCGACAAAACTCGCAACAAGGTTCACATGTTGTGGTTGCGGCACTTGCGGGATTTTGAAGAGGCTGGTAAATTAAGTTGGGGTTCGGCAGTACTTGCATTTTTGTATAGGGAGTTGTGCAAGGCTGCGAGTGCTGATCGACACGACATCGGAGGATGTCTTTTGCTACTTCAGTCTTGGGCGTGGTTTAGAATGCCATTTTTATGCCCTGACTTGTCCGCGCCAGTAGACTATTCGTATCCACTATGTTTGCGGTAAGGAAAATAATCTTAACTAAATTTTATTTATAAATTGGTTATTTTCCTAATATATATTTTTTAAATATTAAAATTATATTTTGATGTTATGTAGGTGGTTCCATGCTCTAACTCATGTTGGGATTCCGACTATGATGCATTCTATTAGGCAAAAAATTGACACGAAATCTGCAAATGAGGTAAATATTTTAATTTTATATTAAGTTGAAGTTTAATATGAATATAGTTTAGTTTACTTGTTTTTAATTATTTCTATATTTAATTTACAGTTTTTGTGGACCCCGTACTCTGATTCGGATATCAATGAATGTCTGCCTAATTTTGAGCATGAGACGGTTTCCGCTTGGACGGCCATGGTACCTCTCATCTGGTACGCTGTAGTTGAGTGGCATCCGGTTGATCGCGTCCAACGCCAGTTCGGTCGTCTGCAAACAATTCCGATAGATCCTCCTGATTTGGACGACTTACATAGGATCACCCGACAAGGAAAACTTGAGGTATAATAATTAAATTTGATTTAATAGTTATCGATTTATACTTACTTTACAATTTATAAATAATAATTTTGTTGGTGTTTTGTAGTAGGTGGACTGGTCGGTGAAACATGTGCAGTGGATTGCACAGTGGCAGGATAGGCTTCAGCGGCAGGCACTGAATGAGTACCAGATGTTTGATGAGCCTATGGTGAGCAGTGATTACTTTGCATGGTTCTTTGGTAGTGGGAAACTGTATCTTCTCACTCCGGAGGAACAAGCAGTTGTGTTTGAGCCTGTTTAGCGCAACCGCCCCCGGACTCATCGTACGAGCGGAGCAGGTGGATCGCAACGTCGAAGGGGAGCAGGTGCTTCATCCTCTAGAGCTACCGATCCGATTCGCCCCCAGGGCCCCACCCAGTTGATGATTCAGCCGAGGCCCCCGAGTCCGACGGAAGGCTTTTTCACTTCTATTGTGGGAATGATGGGTGGATCTTCGATGCCGACTACGTACGGGTTTTTTCCTGGCATGACTGGCGGATCTTCGAGTTCCACTGTTCCCTCTGCTTCTGCCCCCTACCCGTTTCATGCTCGGCCTTATGATATTTCGGGCCCCGGGTTCGTTCAGCACACACCTCCACAGTCGTTGTTCTTTTCTGGTCCGCCTGTCGGACCAAGTGGTACTGCTGGAGACGACAACGTCAACGAGCCCGATCATGATCCTCAACAGGTTCCGGTTCAACATGGACGACGCAATCCGGGTCATATTCGACGTCCACCAGATTGTGGTACCGGCGGACATAGATATATGCAGTAGTTATATTTTTTTTCTATGTTTTTCAAAATTAGTTGTTTATAAGTAATGTTAATTTATATTTTCTTAATTAAAGTATTATATATTCGGAATTATTAATTGATACTTTTATATTTAAAAACTTACATCAAAAGCACTACATCGAAAGCACTGAGTTCACAAAATACAAGTACGTAAGATAAATAACTTACATAACTTAATCAAAATTACATTACTAATCGTAGTCGGTACTTATGTCAGACGTTAAGTTTAGTTCCTCAATTATTTGTTTTTTCTCCTGCCGTCTCTGATAAATTTTTAAGAACACGTCATTCTCGTCTGGACTAGCTAACTCATTCTCGTCTTCGCCAGCTAACGCATTCTCGTATTGGACAGCTACCACATTTGTTGAAGAACTTGATCCGTCATCAAATTTCACGCTAAGCTCCATGTTTGTTCCCCCAGCACGTTTGTATGCCCGAAACATCTTTCGCATATCTTTCTTATCTGACAGTGTGAGCATATAATGCTCCTCGGGGCCGGGCTCATTGACTGGTACTTTCACTTGCAAGGCCTCTATTTTTGCGTTGGTCGACTCTTTAACTCGTTTCGAGATCAACTCAAATAATTCATTTCTTGTGATCGTTTCACTAAAAGATGTGTAGAAGTATGTTCCACGAAAAAATACAGTAGCTGAATATCGAGCCATTTTCTCTTTCAGAAATGTAGAAATGCAGAAATCTCGTGAAGATAGGAAAGTAATAAGTTTGATGGGATGTTAAGGCAGAAATACAGCCTATTTATACAGGTGGTTGTAGGCATGCAGGGACCTATTTGCGTGTTAGAAACGCAGTTTCACCATAATGCATTTGCCAGCCCAAAGCACTATGTATAAATAACGAGGGCTAAATTTAGTGAATTGTTTCAAATTAGGACTAAATTGATAGAATTTATAAATATGAAGGACTAAATGTGTTATTATACCAAATTTTATAACAGCCACTTAACGGCAGTTAACGTCTAGTTACCATTTTGTTATAAAACATAAAGTTTAATTGCCATTTTGTGATTTTTGAAAGTTTGGTTACCATTTTGTTTTTTTTTTACCAAAGTTCAGTGACCGTCTGTGTACTTTACCCTATTTTTAATCTCTCGGGGAACGACATTCTTAGTTGTAGTGATCAACGTTCAATTTCTAATTCAATTATAGAAAATAAAATTAAATTAGAGTTCTTTTCTATTTTAATCAAGATGAATAAAGGGTATGAAATGGCAAGAAAAACAAACGCGAAGGAATCATTGCATTGCATTGCATGCTTATGTAACTTTGAAGTTTGAAGGATATTGATTCCGGTTAAAAGACAGTTAAGAGATATGCTAATTAACTTGCATTTCTGTTAATTTTCAAATATATTCGTTCTATGATTCTTGTTTAGAATTTACAGTTATTCGTCTTAAATCTTAACAATAAGTCTTTAAAGTAGAACATACATGTTTTACATATGAGTACAATATATATTATCAATGGATAGAACACTTATGAACGAAATTCGTCTGTCTTTTATGTGTCCATTTATATATGCCCCACCAATGATTTTATAGCATGTGTATTAATGATTATTTTTCATTACTTTATTGATTATTTATGTTTTATTAATAATACACATAACATTGAATCATTGGTGGAACATATAAAGAGACACACAAACAGGAATGACAGATTTTACTCAACACTTATGGGTTAACTCCTCGATTATTTTCCTTTTACTTTTTGTAAAAAAGTATTTTTTAAAGAATATTCCACCAACCCTAAAATGATATTTTGCTTGTAATATCAAGTTTGTGAATATTTCTAACAATACCGTCTCGAAAATTTAAACTTATATTCTTTTATTAAGATCGTGACTGGCCTAGATTTTTATGTCAAAGTACATAAACTTTAAGAAGTTATATTAGAAAGTTAATGCGAGAATTTAGACTATTAATAAAAAATACTTAAAACTACATGAAAATTTAAAATTTTAAAGGATGCGACCACATTCCAACACTCCCCCAATCCATCTGTGTATTTTTTTTTTTGAATAGTCTAAAGGTTGTCACAAGGTAGTATCTGTTCATACATATTCTTAACCCTTTGACAATGCACAACACCTTGCAGATAAAGCGGTTGAACATGAATCTCTTAAGATGAACATCATCCGCTCTTTCACTGGGACCACTTATTGAGTTCATCTATTTGTGTATCTATCATTACACATAACACTAATTCGATATTAACATTTTTAATTTAAACTAACTTCTTAACCATTCAAAAAAATATACAACAGCAATACAAAAGTGGGCCATTGGCGGCTACCCTCCGCAAGCTAAGGAGATTCCATTCTTTTATGTGAGAGAGGGAGAATAGTTGAATACTTTTTTCCTTTCTCTCTTTTAATAATTGGGACCGAGGTGGAGCCAGTGGCCATACCCTTTTAAAAAGCTTAAATAACCGCTCAAGCTTTATTAGGCCTACGGTTGTAAAGTCGCTCAGTCCCGCGGGCAGCCTTTAAACAATAAAAAATGGTCCAAAGCAGCAGAGAACTGACCGAATAAACCCTGTTGTGTAGTGGGAAATGTTAGTGGGCAGGCGCATGCTTGGAAGTAACGAGGGTTTAAGTACAAATCTCTGCCATTTTTTAAAGCAAGGATCTGCAAAATGAATGTGGTTGACAACCAAAGTCCATAGAGAAAAATAGCTGAATTATAATCTTGCCTTTCTACCTGTTCGTTTTATAGGTATGTCGTCCTAGGTTTTTATAACCCCTTTTAGGTTAGGTATATATAACGGAATATGCGAGATATATATAATACTTAGGTCAAGCACACAAACGCATTAGTGGGATAGTTGATGTCTTGATGATAGATTCATATTTTATTTGATGAAAAAAGTTACAGTCTAAGCCGATTTTTTTGGGTGAAGTACGAGTTAATTTTAAGATTTATGTTCGAGATTCGTAATTCTCCCTTTTCCATAATGTCGTCTTTAAAATTCAAACCGAATTCTAATACTAAAAGAATAATGTACCTTGTCTAGAACTTTCTCGGTTGTGTAAGCCGACTTTTGTTCGTAATAAATAATCACTGACACATTTTATTTATTCTTTATTAGTTTGAAGTTTTGAACTGCACGAGTGTCGATCGGAGTGTGGGGACAAACTTTACTTATTCTACTAATAAAATAAGGATTCTGCAGATGGATGTTTTTAAAACACTTGTTAAAAGTTAATTAAATTATTATTTTTAATAGTATTTTACTTTAAATAGATAAAATAATAATTTCATGAAGGTGAATTTAATTAAATGATGTAATATTAATTTAAAGTATGACATGTTTAAGCGATAGATATGATTGTTGAACTTTTAAAATTTAGTTAGAATTATGGAAACAAGACACATCGTTTAAAAATATATTTCATGTAATAAATTAGATTAATTGCACACATTTTAATTAAGTTCACCTCATAAATTTAACGAATTTTCAACTATTAAAAATAATTATTTTGCTCATTTTTCTAATGTAACGCGACGTTTTTACTTATTTTAGAGATGCATGGATAAAAATGGCTCCATAGTAATGATATTATGCTATAAGAAAACTATACACAACTTCAACTCGTTAAATGCATGGTTAATAATATAATTACTTGAACTCAACAAGTGATTTCAATAAAAAAATGATGATATTTATCTTAAGAGAACTGAGTTCGAACAACTTTATTTAAAAAGTGTTTGTGTCTTATCAAAAAGTTAAAAAATACAAACAAATATTACTTCCATTTCATTGGAATTGTAATTTACTCGAGATATATTAGGTTTGTATTACTATTTAACATGAATTATGACATATCCACTAAGGCATGGGAAAGGGTTATTGTGACCAGGGACGGAGCTAGGATTCAATGTTGGGAGTGGCAAGAATCTATTAAGCCTTTAAATTTAAAAATTAAGAGGGGCAAAAGCCTTATTTGATTAACATTTAAACTAAAAGGGACTAAAAATACAATTATACCAAAAAATTTAAGAGGGGCAACAGCCCCTCCCACACCTTACATGGTTCTGTCCCTGGTTGTGACCTTTACAAATTTTTAGTATAATGACATTTTCAGGTTTTTTTATATAATTTAAATATTTTAAAATAAAATATTTAATTTTGATGTAAAATAATTTAATCACCCTCAATATTTGATACTAATTCTCTCAAGTGGTCTTTATTTTATTTGGTGAAAATACTAACTTTGTCTATTTTTTTTATTTTGGTAGGCAGCAAAAGAACAAAACAACACAACCCAACAAAAACATATAGTGCAGCCCGTGTAGTATTTCTGTTCTTGAGAGTTTGGGCTAAACATTAATATATGCCGTCCAATTGGAGCATATGGAAGCAAGAAGAATATAAACAACATGCCATTGTTGAAAAAAGTTTAATTAGTTTTTATTGTTCATGAGTGTTTGGGCTAAACATTAATATATGTCGCCAATGTACTTTCTCTTTTCCCTTAATTTTATAATTTCCAATCTCAGTGTCCTCCAACCGGTGAGGAAGTGGAAACTCTCATGCAGTCATGCACATGGCCTCTCCAAATTTTGAATAGTATATTTACAACTTGCCCCAGAAGAGGCTATAAATACCACAGCTCTAACTAAACCCCTTAAACCACTTGCCCATACATCTCTAAGCTTTTGCTTTGCTTTCCTGTGCATGAACATGGCAAGTTTTAAGGTAAAAAATGTCTGTATTATCTTCCTTCTTTTGATAATTTGTCAGCAGATGTTCGTTGAAGGCAGGCATTTAAGGAGTAAGTCATCTTGCAAGAAATGCTCGACGCAACCGGATGGCAACACTTTTAAGGTACCGGAGAATGGGAATCATAGCGTCGGTTCAGGTGTAGAGCGAAGCAGTAAGGTCGAGAATATCGATGATTTTCGACCAACAGCACCGGGTCATAGTCCGGGTGCGGGTCACTCCATTCATACTTGATATTTTGTGCCTCAACAATATTGGCTGAGTCGAGTGTTAGTGGATTCACTAAAAATGGACTATTCTTCCTTTAAAATCCAGAATATTTATTCATCAAAAGCTTTTATTGTATCTCCACTTTCTTTTAATGTAATTAATTAGTATTTTGTTCGTTAAAAGAGACCTTTTTTTTCTTCTTTTGAAGTTGAGTAATGAATTAAAGATGCACCCGTAAAGAAATTAGATGCGTCGAGGACAATTATTTAGAAAGGGATGCACGAGTTCGGGTAAAAATTTCTTGCCCCCTAACCATGCCTCCTTCTATGCCCTTGCCTAAAAATACTTAAAAATTAAATCTTGGCTCATAACTCTAATTTTTCATATCCTAAATCCCAAACCTTAAACCTTAAAAAAATACACTCTATCCTTAATTTCCTACACCCAAACTCTAAACCTCAACCTTAAACCTTAAACCTCAAACCCTAAACTCTAAACCCATTATTTTAAAGTGGGGGCACAAATGGGGGCATACTTTGAGGCAGATGATTTCCATCCACGAGTTCTATGTATCAACAAATTCTTCATTGAGGTTGAAATTAACTTCAATAAACTTTAAATTTTCACTTATCATATAAATTTAAAATTTAAAATAAAATCGACAAGATTTGAACACGTGACATTTTATACTCAAAACAAATGTACTACCTCTAAAATGTGGTATATCCCTTTCAATTCCTACATTATCGTTATAAAGAATCATTGTCTTCCACTCTTGTTTCATCTATTGACGTACAAAAATTATTTTTCCATTTTTTTTATCTCATATTATAAAACAAAATAATAAATAAATATTAAATTTGAATATTGTGTAATGGTTATTTTATTTCGGCTCTTTATCATACTCAAGTTCAAGCTAATTATTTATGACAATAAAATTTGAGTCTAGTATTACTCAAAATCAATAAAAAAATTAAAATTGATACACGAGTTTGCGATTACTAATTTTACTTGTGTTCTTTAATATTTCAAACACCGAATCTATTTATTTATCCGATCATGAAATTGAAATTCAAATAATTCCTTAATAAGAGTTGATTATTTGAAACTAATTGGATGATCAAAATATAAATTTGCACTCTTATAATTTAATTTTAACTTGGTAACTACTTATGTGTATTGTTTAACTATTAAATTTTGTTGTCAAAAATCTCTAGAGCATGCGGTTAAAAACTCTCAATTGACATTGTAAATTTAATTGGTTGCTCTGCTTGATTGATTGTGTTTAATTGTTAAGAAATTTATCCTTGTTCAGTCCATTTGATGAGACCCTCTATTTGGAGGAAATAACTTCATTGATCCTTGATCCTTGTCCCGCACAGGTAGAACATCTTTTGGGCCGATATTATTTCACCAATCAAACTGTTGTTGGCGGAGAAGTTCAGTACTGATAAGGAACAATCTTTCTGGTGTTGAATGGTTACATTTGAGGGGATTCGGAGGGTCAGTTTCTCTTGTTCTGTTTGAGGACTCAGATCCCGCACAGTGTAGAGTTTAACCTTAACTTCCCTACTTGTCTGAACTCCTCTCCTCCATAAATGTTTTTTAACATGGACGAGACTACGTATGCATGTTCTCAACCATTTTCGAAAGAGCTGTATGCCAAGAACACTGTCGACTTACGGCTACCAGCCCGATTTTTCAGCAGCTATGGAACATAGAGATCTTGAATTGGCTTTGGCTACAGGCATTTTTGCCTTACCCATGAAGGCAACTCTCCCTGTTTATATGCTTAATCTTTGTAAGAGATCAGGAATGGTCTTGGGCTCCCTCTTTTTTCATTGAATTGGCTTTGGCTACAGGCATTTTGGCTGTATTATGTTTCCTTGTTCACCAAGCAATGGTCTTGGGCTCCCAATTGATCACTACTATCAGGACCGAAGGAAAGTCTTGTCGTAAATGGTCACTCTCTCCTGATGTGGACCGATCTGTTGAGGCTGGAAATCCTTTTAGCCAATTGGCTGACCAAACCTGTGAGAGTGTCGAGTTTCCGGACCTATTTCCAAACAAAATTTGTTAGGAGCTAAGGTTTTCTGTGGAACATGGTAGCAATTACTGGCTCTATATGTTTAACATAAAAGTTTTGACATGGTTAATGCCTTGAGTGCATCACTGCACTTCATTTTACAAAGAGTATGCATAAAGGCAAATAAAGAACCTACTACGGTGGATCTCTTGACATTTGTACCTATGAACATGCTTAGTTGAGTTCATGGACTTTTAAACCTGTGCATACATTCCTTCTTTTTGTGATATATTATTTAATGAAGTAGAAACTAATAAAGGAAGTACTAACTTTTTATTGTCTGCTGAATGTAGTGGGGACATTGGAATGGGAAAGCTCATATACTTCCTACCTTAGTCAGCTGCCAAAGTGTGTGCTGTACAGGCACGCACAAGTTCAGAACCTTACCGTCGGCAAGCTAGGCATTCGATATAAAAACTGTCTGAATGCCATAGCTTTCTCATTATAATGATTCTGATTTCTGAACATTGAATGAACATAGAGATAAGGTGCATTTTCACATCTTGTGACAATGATGTGGACAAGACAGGATTGTCTTCTGTTTTGAGCCAGAATGGAGCAAACATTAGGACAAGTTTATTGTGAACCAAACTGTATTGATACCGGATTTCCGGGGGGACCATCGTCTGTCGAAAGTTCCATAACCAAGCTAACCAAACAAAATCTAAGCTCCCAATCATTTCATTTTCTTTGGTGGTGGTGATCGCTCTCATTCATATAAGGCGTGAAATTCTGAGTCTGGCTTATTGCTGGTTAAACCGGTGCAAGCAGATGAAATTTCTTTTAGGTAAATCCTTGTTTTTTTTTTTTTTTTCATTCCAGACTGTAAGCAGGCTCTGTGTTGGTGCATGGTGGTCCAGTTCTGTAGGTGTCCATTTGGACCATGGGGTACAGCCAACTGGGAAAGTGATCCATCGGGCTTTTCCTTTTGGGGACCTCTCTATCCCCATATAAGATATTGCATACAAATATACAGGCAGGCTGATCTGGACAATGGTGTTTCTATTTATTATGAGTCGGTAAAAATTCTACTACTATAGCACAGTTTGCCATTTATCATATGTGTATATATCATTTTTCTGGTAAAGAGAAAAATGGATAGAAAATCAGTAGTGGAATTGTTTGCTCGCCATGTCCCTCGTAAATTGATTTCTGCCTTTTGGTCATGCAAGAGGAATGGATCACCACTTTCGTGTTTTGTTCCTATATGTCCTGTATTATACGTATAAGTGTTGTATACATCCAAGCTACAGGATGGAAATCGTCAGCCTCTCTATTATGTATTCTTTTATGCCCCACTTTAAAATAGTGGGTTTATGGTTTATAGTTAGGGTGTAGGGTTTAGGGTGTGAAAATTAAGGTTAGGGTTTAGAATTTAATAAAAAATTAATTTTTAGTGTGGGGCATAGAAGGGGGCATAATTAGGTACATAGGATTTTTACCCCAAGCTACACTCCTTTGTTTTAGTAAGTTTTAACATGTCTTTTTACATTTCGAAAAAAGTATAAGAGTCTTTCTTAGTGATTTCAGTGAAAAAATAGAATATTGTTATTATTAAGAGATTTTAGTTCGAGCAGTTTATTCGCTATATATGTGACCATCTATCATAAGCTCACATCAAATGCTAAAAAAATAAAGATTTAATGAAAATAAGATACGGATATACAATGTTAAAAATAATCAAAGTATGATATGATGTAATACACAAATATACCAACTGTCACCTCTTCAAAAGCTTATTTGTTCACCTAATTCTTGGTCCTTTTGGAGATAGAACCTTATCTTTTTGCATGTGGATCTGCTTAACCCCTCTTTGTTTTTCATTGGCATTGGCATTGGCAATGCATCAAATTTAAGCATTTATTCCCACTTTTTTCCTACTTGGAACCTCATTCCCCCAAAATTCCAAAGTGGCTCTCACCTTGTTTAGGACCACCCAAAAGAGAAGTTATATTGAATGAAGTGGTAGCTTGAGAATATTGGGACCATCTCTTACCTTTATTAGTTTTAGACTCAGTTGTTTCCCTTCTTTTTTGGGGGGGTCTAAACCATAGTTTACAGCTTGTATTTAGATCTTCCTTTGTTCTTTTATGTCTTATGTCTTTAAGCTAATTGTCTATTGAATTCTCAAACATGTGATTTCTTTCCCTCTCTAGTGTGTGAGCTCAACTTATAGGAGATTTTAATGTTCCCATCTTTATGCTAAAAGTTACTTTGGATTTTCCTTTCCAGTGAGGTCTATCTAAGCTTCAAATTTGTTTTGAGCCAAAACATAGGGTTGGAATATCTTTTGTGGGAATTCAATAATTTCATTCCAAAATTGCAAACTATAGTAGATAGTTCATTATTTAGCATAGCAACAAAGTTAGATATTGAGATTCGAATATCATATTTGTTTAACATCATCTCTTAAAAGTGGAAATATGAGTTACACTCTAAATTTAACATATGATGAAGATTATCAAAACTATATAGCATTTTAATTGGGATGAGAAAAGTCAAGTCACATTTCTATTTTACTAGAAAGTTGGACCGAAACTTACAATTATTAAGGACTTAAGGTATAATATGTGCAATTAAAATTATTGGTGACCGAACTCATTGAGTAATTCCAGTAAAAAAGAAAGAAATGTTATTATTCTTAAAAAATATTAAATTGTTTTTGGTGACTTGTAGACATTTTTTTTGGTGTCCTGGTGGCAAAGGTTGATGTTCATCATCCCTTGGTACCTGGGATCGAGCACCAATATTGCATGTTGTGTGTACCTTCGTTGAAAAAAGACTAAAAGAAAGTTGAACAGATGCTACCCTTGCATCACACCAGCATATTCTAAAAAAAAATTGCAGTTTTGTTTATATCTTCAATAAATTCTCCCAAGCATAGGAATTCTTTGCAATCAAAAAATATCTAGACATTTTATTATGAAAAGTAAACCTAAAAAATATGTACAATATTTAAGTTGTATCTAAAATGACTAGATATTGGATTGGGTGAATGGCTGTGCTTGAAAGCACATGCACACTCACGTGCTTCTGCTACTAAAAAGTAAAAACTATCATTCAATTTAATCCATGCACATTGTACACTATAACTAATCATATATTTATATTTATATTTATATTTATATATAACGCCTTGGGAATGTCTCTCTCAAAACTTTACTTTAAAGCTGCTCACCTTTTTTCTTTAAATAATCCATGTAAAAGCATGGTATATATACATAATCACATTCAATACAATATGATTAAACAATGTTAATATAATGTATTAAGGTTTGAGCGTGGCAATAATTTCTATACTAATAGACATTTCTCCAAAAACATCAAAGAATATTTTTCATGTAAGATTCTCTGTATCTATTTTATTTATCAAATAATTTGAATTACACATCGTAAAATATTTATAAGAATATTTTTCTAATCTAATTTACTCAATTTATAAAGTTAAGATTCAAATCATTAACTATATTTAAAAAATCACATCTTATATTACTGAACCAAATGAAATGCATATAATTTTTTTTTATTTTCTTTGGGAGGAATCAATTTCCATGAAATTCGTGGTTATCTATCCTCATTTCCTCAAACATCAATCATTCAACAAGAGAGCAGCTTTAATTATTTATCATTAAATTCTTTAGACTCTTGATAAGTAATGTCTAAATCTTGGTTTTTTCTTTTATTTTTACATAAATAAAATACTATTTATTATAAGGTCGTCTATACCTATACACACAATACATTAATGAAAAACGTAAGAAACGATCCAAAATGAATGAATTATTATATGAGTGTCAAAGTAACCCGAAAGCAAAGGACCCGCGTATCAGCTTCCCTTCATCATTAATTGCCACGTTGGGTTGCTTACTTACAAAGCCAATTTATTTTTTTGTATTACATAAATAAAACAAATACAAATTAATAATTATTTGATAATTGTTAATATGATAATTGTTAATTTTCAAAAAAAATTATGATATTTTTTTAGAAAAGTTAATGCCATTATTTGGGTTGATGGACATGATAGAAATTTTAGACAGTTTATTTTTTCTGATTTAAATGTAGAATTATAGACGGAAAAAAAATACGTGAAGAGGGGAGTGAGGAAGATGATGAACAATGGCTTGATGAACAAGTTCTCTGTTCTTTTTCGGTGCCTTTACTTATGCTCCAACACTAAAAAATACTACAAAATTAAATTTCAATCTTTAACCCTAAATTTTAAATTTTAAACTTTACACTATATACACTAAAAATACACCTTACCCTAAATTTTTTGAACCCTAACATAAACCCTAAACCCTATACTTAATTTTAAACGTGGGGCACAAGTAAAAACACTAAAAAGGGGCAGAAAATTTGCGGGTAAATTTCAGTACTAAGAATGATAATTATTGATAGGTTGATAGTACCATAAGTTAAGTCGTGAGATTGATAATACCATAGGATAGGTCCTGAGATGATAGAATCAGTTGATGGGTTAAATGGACTTGGCACGATATCGTTGGAGAATAGGATAAGATTGGCTCTAGAAGCTTCAAAAAAACACATGTACAAGAGTGAGTGTGAAAGACTTGAAGATAGAACTACAATAATTTGATATTAAAAAACATGCATATAATGATATAGTTTTTTAATTTAATTTGTAAAGTTAAAATTTTCACTTAACTATAATTAGGATAAATAAAATTAATTTGACTTCTAAATTAAAAATAATCGAGGTTTTTGTATTCAATACACAGACATAAAAACAAGTTTTTCAAACAATTCGACTAAACTAATCCATTCTGATACGTCTATTTTTATTTTTTTGGCATTGACATGTCTATTTGGGTCATTAAATTCAAATTAATTTTTTATATATATAAAACAATTCGAAGCAATATATAAAGAAAGAGATATGTTAAAAAAAAGAAAAAGAAATAGAAGATGACAAAAGCCTCTCTCATGATCTCATAAGGAAGCTGATGAACTGAACATGAAGAAGAAGAAGCAGTGAATGACTCTTGTCTTCACTCTATCACTTTAAAAATAAACAAAATTTTGTTTTTATTAATAAAAGAAATAATATCATGAAGATTTCATCAATCAATAAATAATTATATAAATGCAGTATTTAATATCTTTCGCACAGGTTTGTCCATCTGTTACGCCATTCTTGGATGGATTCAAATATAGCGATTCCAAGCTCAAATCCTCGTCGTTTTCTTTTCTTATTCACTCTTTTCAATACTTTTATATTATTATTTTATAATAATATAAAAATCTGATCTTTTTTTTACTATATAAATAAACCAAAACTTGCAATGTAAAAAACCCATGCAGGCATTGTTTCCTGGTCGCTTTACTTTCAAGTTTTCCCGCTCTGTAACTTAGAAATAAACAAAGGGTATTCAAAGAAATTTCCTTTCTTTATCCTTTTTCTTTTAATTTCGTCTCAGGGCAATTTCAATGGCTGTTGCTTTTTTTTCTTTCCTTTGCTTGCATTGTTTCTTTCAGGCCATGGAAATATTATTAGTAGTAAAAGACTAAAAGTGTAGATATTGTTGGGTTGTTTGATTTCTGTATTTAAATCGAGAGAAGAAGAAGATGAACACAAGAGTTCGCACCGCCCTTCACTCCATGAAAGCTCCTTTAAATCATGACAGACACAACAATAAAGTAGCTTCTCTCTTCTCTTTTTCCCGCTTTTCTTTTTACCTTTAATTTGTGTTTTTACAAGATTTGGGTTTTTGTTAATTGTTGGTTTGAATGTCCAAACTCTGATTATTTGGGGATTAAAAGTTGAAACTTTGAATTGTTTTTGGTTTGAATGTCCAAACTCTGATTATTTGGGGATTAAAAGTTGAAACTTTGAATTGTTTTTGGTTTGAACATTTTGGAATTGTTTTAATTTCACACTTTTTTTCTTTTGCTGTATTATTGCGTGTCATAAAAAAGAGGAGTAGGGAAGCACTTTTGATCCAAAAATCTGAAGTGTGACCTTACACTTGTCTCAAGAAAGGAATAGTGTATTCTTTAAGTTTCTTTCTTTCAATTATTTCTTTGTATGAATCCTTTTCATTTACTGTGAATTCACCATTTTTCTTTTCCTTTGGATTATACAAAGAAGGAGAAGATGGAGAAGAGTCAGGGAAGTAGAACACTTGGTACCAGCAAAGCAGTCACAAATAGGAGAAGATCAAACAGGGAAAGGAAAATCGCCTTATTACAAGATGTAACCAAAATAAATTATACTCTCTTTTACTCTATTCAATTGATTTCCTCTTTGTTTTTTGCTTGCATTTTTGTTTTTTTACAAATTTGAGGTGTTATTGGTGAAATTTGCAGGTTGATAAGCTAAAAAGGAAGCTTAGACATGAAGAGAATGTGCATAGAGCTTTGGAGAGAGCTTTTACCAGACCTTTAGGGGCACTTCCTCGGCTTCCTCCTTATCTACCTCCATATGTAAGCCTGGCTTAAACTGCATGCTACATTTGCGGACTAATTGTTCAGATACTTGAAAATTGGAATTTTTTTACATGTTTTATGTAAATTTTGGATTCGAGAGTGAATTGTTTTTGTTTTCTGAGGGGTTTTCAGACACTAGAGTTACTTGCTGAGGTAGCTGTTTTGGAAGAGGAAGTTGTTAGGCTTGAAGAGCAAGTGGTGAGTTTTAGGCAAGGGCTTTATCAAGAAGCTGTCTATGCAACTTCCAAGAGGACTGCGGAGAATTCGAATGAATCCACCATCGAGCAGTCTCCGGTTCGAAGTACTAAACACCAGCGCTCCAAGTCTTTGTCTGTAAACGAGATGAGTCCTGTACCAACCATTTCCAGGCCTCAACCATCTCTTTCCAGAAGTGTATCAAGCAGAAAGCTATTTCCTCCGTATACTAGTCATGATCGATCGGTACAGTGCTTTAGCAGGCCGACAAATGGGAGACAAGCTTCCGCAAAATCCAATTCTGCTTCTGGAGATGTCAGAGGAAAAGAAAACCAATCATTTGCCAATGCTTTGAAGGATAAACAATCTCCAGATAAGAAAGTTACCAACATTGTGACTCCAGTAAAGAGACTTCCAATCAAGCTCGAAGCAATAAATAAATGTTCGGATCCTCTTAAGGTGCAGGTATGTACTGATTTCTGGTTAAAAGAAGAGCCGTACTTCACTTCATTGCAGTTTTATGAATTGTGGGTTTTTTTGACCGTCCAGCTAGATGGTAGATTAGCAAACCAAGAAAGTGCACAAGGAAGTCCTCCTAGTTCTTCGGACAATAAAATGTTGGAAGCCGACTTTACACCGAACAAAATATCTGAGGATATTGTAAGGTGCTTATTTAGCATTTTTGCAAGGTTGAGCACCTTGAAAGATAAAGTCGTGGAATCCGGTACTTCCCCTAGAGAGAGTGAATTCCGAGACCCTTACGGTATATGTTCAGATATGAAAGATGGAGATATTGGCCCCTATAAACATCTTTGGGCTATTGAAGCGAAAACAGTTGACCTTAACCGGACTACGAATGCTTTGTTTCTTATCCATAAACTAAAGTATGTTCTTGGGATGGTTTCTCTTGCATGATATCTTAATTGTGACATTTCTACTCAAAGCCTATATATGTGATTATTATTTCAGGTTTCTACTCGGGAAGCTAGCCTCTGTCAATTTAGAGGGTCTCAACCACCAGCAGAAGCTTGCATTTTGGATGAACACTTATAATTCCTGTATTATGAATGTAAGAATGTTCATTTTGATTAAAAATTTAATACATTCCGGGGTCAAGAAAACTTTGTTGAGCTTAATATGCAATAAGCAAAAGCATAACTCTTATGCAATGTGTCTGTTAGGCAATTCTGGAGCATGGGGTTCCTGAGTTTCCTGAAACAGTTGTGGCACTAATGCAAAAGGTATGTTTCATTCATATTTGATGCTATTATTTCCATTTTTTCTTTTCCACCGGATGCTATTATCGGCGCCATTTTAGATAATGGTTGCTATTTTGAGTTTATTGTTGACATCAGCTTTTGGACACTTTGACTTAAAATTTGTCTGTGTTTATGGCTGCCTCAGGCTACAATAACTGTGGGAGGACACTTGCTAAATGCAATAACCATTGAGCATTTTATATTAAGGCTGCCTTTCCATTTGAAATTTGTAAGTATAAAAACATTGTTCTTCTTTCTTGTACATATACTTTTGCAGGGGAGGGGATTGAATTCATTTTGCTTCAAAATTTTGATATTGCTAACTGGATTTTTATCCCTTTTCTCTCTTTTCTATTAAAGACCTGTCCTAAAGCAGCTAAAAATGACGAGGCGAAAGCCCGCCATATGTTTGGTCTTGAGTGGTCCGAACCCTTGGTTACATTTGCTCTTGCATGTGGAAGCTGGTCATCTCCTGCTGTAAGTTCGCTTCGAAATCAATATCCTTTGTAGATAATCGGAAACATTCATAGCTAATTAATCTATCCTCTATGTAAATGAATATATATTATTGTGTTTTTATTTGAAGTGCTGAAATGCTGGTTTTTGTAATGAAGGTGAGAGTATACACGGCGGATCACGTCGAAGAAGAGCTGGAAACAGCAAAGAGAGACTACCTGCATGCAGCAGTGGGGATGTCGAGAACAAACAAGCTAATAATTCCGAAGCTTCTGGATTGGTATCTGCTCGACTTCGCAAAGGATTTGGAATCGTTGCTGGATTGGGTATGTCTGCAGCTGCCAAATGGAGTGAGGAATGAAGCAGTGAAATGCTTAGAGAGAAAAGGGAAAGAACCACTTTCACAGCTTGTGCAACTAATGCCTTATGATTTCAGTTTCAGACTGCTTTTGCACCGTTGAGTTATGCTTTTTGGTCAGCAAAGAGTTGATGGGTTTGGGGTTGGTGAGATTTGTATACTGAACTGCTACCAAATATTTAAACTTAGACACACTGACAGTACATATGTAATCTAGCATCTGTATACATGAATAACTGCTTTTGCTTTAACAAATATTGCTTCTAGCAGCAGATAACGTGAAACACTCATCTATTCCGTATAGATTGTTTCCCTGCCGCACTTCATCACGCGCACTATAAGGCTTTTGTCTTAGCGACCACCGGCCGTTTAAAAAATACCAGACATCCCCACGCTTATGAGACGAAACAGAATGCCACCACCACTACTGAAAATTTTATTGGAACAAACAAAAACGAAACCATCTCGAATAAAAACACCATTCAAAATTTTGTTTATAAGGCATGGAAATGCCACATCTGTCACCAAAGGTAAACTACAAACCGTGATTTGTTCCCAAATCCCAACTAATGAAAAATATCTTCGTGAAATTACATATATATTACAATAGAGAATGGTCCCAAGTTGCACAACAATCAAATGAGGCTGAGCCTGAGGATGATCTGAAAAAAGGGGGTCGGGTAGGGACTCCGAAAAAAGAATCATATACAAACAAATGAAAAGAGAAATTATACATATACCTGGTGGCCCCTGCTAGATCTCAATGGTGATGGAATTCAACTTTCAAAGGAAGATCAGTGTTAGAGGCATTTGCCTATAGGAGAAAACCAACCCCACATCAAGGATGGGCTTCCAAGAGAGCCCGGTGGATTATAGAAATGGCAATATATGATCTCAGCCGAATGGAGAAGGAACTGGCCCAGACCCTCCAAGCGCGTCTGATCTTTTAATACTTCCCATACCACAGATAATGCATCCAGGAGATGAGAGTGCGGAAAATTTGGCCCCGCATAGATCACAAACATCATATCCGATAGTAGACAGACGGCTGAGAGTGGCTGCACAGAACTGAGAAGGATCCTCCAACGGATCAATGGATTTGTTGGTTAAACCCCTCTGGACACAAATGTCGACCAGGCTCCTCAATTCCTCTTGCTTACCAGGAGGTGCCTTAGACAGGAGAAGTTCAAGCATCTGTTTCGCATAGGCATAGTTCTGAACATCCATATTTCGTTTTATGGCAGTGCGAATGCAATTTATTCGGTGCTTAGCCTGTAGAGGCAAAGAACCTAGATGTCTAGATAGTCTAGCCATCTCATCTTTTGCGCTGAGTGCCCTTGGGCCTTGAACTTTCTGCAATCTCAGAATTTCCTGCAGGGGAACCAAAGCAATATATATCAAGTCACGAAAAACAATTTTATGTTCCCAAATATAGCATAAAAGTTGAGGCTTGGGAGGACTGTTAAATGGGCATAAAGTAAACTCTATTACTAAGCTTAGCCTATCCGCCACAACCCTTTAGATACTGACTTTTGAATTCATGAACCGTCAAAGTATAACAATTAGCATAAACTACTCAGCTTGTAAAGATCAAAACTAAATTGTATGCTACGAATAATGGTCCAGGTACCCAGACTACTTACATTCTTCTTCAGTAGAAATCACAGATAAGTTCATTGTATGATATCTAGCACCATGAATCCAATACAAAGACTACAGAGTTACACTGATGAGAAACACTAAAAACTGCTAGTAACAACAAAGAGCCTAAATAAGATCTTAATCATGCTATCTGCATGTGAAATGATGGAGGACAGAATCAAGATAGCCCACAGAAGAGAGAGAACATTGAACCTAAATGTTTGAAAAATAAATAAATAAAACATCATCAACAATCCATTTTATGTCTTCAGACAACTAAACCTGAAAGAAAAATGCTTGTTATTTTTCCTCAGATGCTTGACTCAAGTTCTAATTAATTTGGAGCCAGGAAAACAATGACATACCCGAAGAAGGGTTACAGCTATCTTATATTGAGCACAGATAGTAGCTTGAGCTTTAATATCAGCTCCACGAGAGTTATCCTTAGCCAGTGCCAGAAAAGCTTCATCAAAACAGGATAATGAATCAGGGAGTTGATTCTGCTCAAGGTGAGCAAGTCCAGTCTTAAAACATATGGCAGCAGCTGCCCCACGTGGAACCTACCAAAAGAGAAAATATAGTAAATGGAAGAATAGAGGAAGCGATGTGATAAACAAATCTCCAGAGAATGAAAGTAGTAAGCTGTCAAGTCGCAAGGACAGATTCTTGGTAGAAAACCAAAACGGTCAAAAGAACCTTTATTCCAAATACTTAGAAATAAACTCTTTTTTTTCTGACAGCAATAAAGCAACTTGAAGTTATTGGGCACAAACAGCTTTTTGTATATATATATAAAATGCAAGTGCATACTACAATCAGGAACGGAAAGGAACACATAAAAATAGCATAATGTAAATATTCACCTGTCCAGGACGCACAGATGCTGGAGCAGGTTCAGAGGAAGTTGGTTTTCCAGACTCTGCAGGGATTGGGACTCCAAGAGCACTAAGGTCAAGAGGCTGTGTGGATAACGGAATCTGAGCGGACTGAAGTTGAGGCTGTGGCATGCCAGCAGGTGCACCTGTGTATTGAGGAGGAACACCGCCGCCAGGAAGTGCAAAAGACTCGGGAGGAATTGGTTGTTCAGCAGACTGAGGTGGAACCCCACCACCAGGGAGGCCAATATCAGATGAAGGTGCATTTACATGGTCAGGTGGTACCTTCCCACCAACTTCAACTTTTTGAGAAGTTTGGTCCAACTTTGAAAGATAAGTTCCAGGAGGAGGCAAAGAAGCTGCAACCTGGAGGGATGGTATTGTGTTCTGGAAAAAGTCTTCTGGTATAGGACCAGCAGCAGTCCCCACACCTTTGATAGCTGGAGCTGATTGTGATGCCAATGCAGGTTGTACCCATGGGTCAGTGCCAAAGAGATCTCCAGCGGCAGACACTGTAGGATTAGTCACAGAAGCACTGGTAGCAGGATAAGGTTGCTGTTGAATCTGACCAAGATCCTGAGAAATGCCAGTCAATGATCTTGTCCTGGCTATAGGTAGGCCCAAGCCATCACCAAGTCGCTTGGTTGCTTCTTTAATCTTATTGACATCCACGGCACCTGAAGTCGGCTTGTCTCGTATCCTGATCTGCAACTTCTTAGTTTTTGATACTCCTTCCTCATCACTGCTGCTACCATCATCAGCTGTGCCATACATTGTTTTCTTAAATTCTTCTGCAGCTTTAGCTTGTTCATCAGCAGCAGCGGAACTTTGATTTGGTTTGATTAATGTTTCCAGACCCATCAACGAACCAACCTTGGTTTCACCAACTGGAAATCCCTTAGAACTATCTACAGTTTGAGCCATAGAAGTATGTACTCCATTTGGCTTACTGTCACCTACTGCAGGTATAACCAAGCTACCTTCCTTTACCTGAACAATGTTCCCTCTTCCTTTGATTGAACCAAGGTAAACACCAATATGATCTGTGATAATTGATGGAATGGCACCATCATCGGTCTTCATGTATGGCATAACTTCTGCAGCAAGCTCCCATTGAGGAATACTCTTTAAGTTTGTAGGGGTCTTGATTTCCCAGTTTCCACCACCCCATTCAGCCCCCTTGGGAACCATACTTTCAGCAGCAAAGTTGGCAAAAATGCCTTGTGTCCAACCACTTGAGCGGACTCGTAAAATCCTTTCACAGTATCGCCTCAATTCTGAATCAGCACCTTCTTCCTCGAGCCTCTGAGCAAGACGCCGCATTGCACTGGGGTTGAGGTGGCATAGAAACAGGTCTAGCATGCTTTCATAGTCTGCTATGACTTCAAAAGTTTCCTTTGCACTGTCAAACTGACCATACCTGCAGTTCCAAAATTTGAATCTCATCAAAGCGAAAAATGGGACCATATAATGACAATTCAGTCATAAGGCACAACAATGTTAATGATCAGCAGATTCCTGTGTAATGCTCTTAATGAAGTTATATGATATCATAATGATAATTCTAAATACAGATGCTTAAACTAAAATGCATGACATTATTTTATATGTTCTGAACCTTTGATAAAGAACATAAAGGGCACAGGTAACTTTAAAATAAAGATACAATAGGCAACAATAGCAAAAACCAGTCATATATCCCAAAATCAGTAACCAACATATTCACAAAGGGTCTTCTATCCACTCAACCATCGAAAAATAAGGTAATTGACTAGCTCATTAAAGTCGTTTACAAAACCAAGAAACACAGCAGAGAGAAAAATTAAACTCAATGGTTGTGATTACTTACTTGATGCAGGCATATCCCAATTGGCGGAACCGGTGGAACAAATGAGAGGTTGGTGGACATTTTGGATAATCTCTAGAACGCACAAACTCATCCTTCAGTACAGATAAAGCAGTAGAAAAACGAAGTGCTTTGATTGCATATTGTCCCCGCAGCACCTAAGTTAGTTTTATAGCAAGTTCAGAACCAAAAACAAAAGGGTAATGGAATGTAGACATAAAACAGAATTGTCCATCTACCTGAGTGAATTGTGGACCTGCTTGCGATAATGATACTGCAAGATCACCACAAACAGGAGGACCTCTAGCTAGAATATCAAGAGATCGAGGAGTGATACGTAAGCTGTCAAACCTTTAAGAAGGTAAAAAAATATAGAAGTCAGATGTCAAGTTCATGCATGAATCCACATTGCTATAGTAATTAAAAGCTAAAAACTATTAAAAAAACGCTACATTTTTCACATCAAACCCGAGCAAGACTTCAATCATCTGAGTAACATTAGGAAAAAAAACATGAAAAATACACAAAGGGGTAGTAAAACCTTGATGTTATTTGGTAGAGTATTTCAGAAAGTTCCAGCTTCTGCTCAAAGTTTTGTTGCATGGTAGCAAAACCAATAAGAAGAGGTTCAAGAAGCCCAACAAGGCAGCTCTTAATCTCAATACCCTTCTTTTGTCTAGGATTTATATCTGTAGGGCTAGCTAGCAGCAACCGATCATTTAGAGCCCCAAGCAGAGCTGTAGAACAGAAGATCTCAGTAACTCCACAAAATAATATGCAGCAGAAAGTTGCATTTGATACAATATAATGGTGTAAAAATATTGGGAACAAGAATAAAAACCTGCATTTGGCATGCTAATGGAGAGTGCAGTCCTCACTTTCCCATCCCATCCTAAAATACAAACTGCAGTTGCAGTAGAAAAAAGAAGTGCAGGTCCAACCCACAAAAGGGATCTAAAGTGCACATGAGTTAAAGTAAAACAAATTTATTCATCTTGCCTAGATACATGAGATGCATGTATTAGTACAAGGATGCACGCAAATATATACAAGGCTAACCACGTATTGTTGATAAAAAAAATTATTTCCTTAAGGCATAAAAGAGGTTGAATTTAATTAGTTAAGTCCTGACAAATATACTTGGCTCGGGCAAAACAAGAGTCTAATTCCATGGGGGAAATGGTACAAAGGAGCAAAACAGAGAAAAGAAAATAATGGAAGACAAAAAGAAAAATAAATGCTAAGATTAAATAACTGTCAGCCTATCAGCATTCACAGCTAGAGGAAGCAGGTATTGTTCCAATGGGAGTCAAAGAAAGATGACACTGATTCATGAAATTGACTTTCTGTTAGTACCATAAGGGGAAAAAAGGATATTTTCAGTTGCTATCAGGCAGAAAACAAAAGGACTAGAACATGCATATACTTTTACAAGCATCCACGGACATATTTACTTTTTACTTAAGTATGTGAAATCATGTATGCATGTACGTATTTTATGCCATGATTTATGCTGTGCATTACATATTTAGGATATTGAAGGATTTCCTTTGTCAAATTTCAAGTAACTGCTTGCAAGTACATCAAGGTCTGCTGAAACCATAAGCACCCTGTGAGTAGTTAATACTCCTGCAACATAGCCTCTAGGAGTTTCCTGCCAATGCACCTGCAGATATTGGAAAACAACGCAGTTAAAATCCAAACCCATATTATTCAAGTAAAACACAGGCAAACAAGATAGACCATACATAATTTATACACAGACATAAAGGTATAAATAGAAAAAGGTATAATAGATTTGTATTAGCTTGTGTATGTGCATATATGTATGTATTCAGTTCCAAGAAACTAATGCAATTCCTTTTGCACAAAAATGCATATGTTTCATTAGCAGTTGAATCGATGGTTCAAGAGAAATCAGCCATCGATGTTATTAAATTTCATCAATACTTTGGGTAAATATAGCAGTGTTAGGATCTTAGACAAGAATAAAGCCAATTAACAAATTTTTCATGAATCAGGAATGATAAACATGCTAAAAGTATATTGAGATTCCATTAAAATTAAGTGAAGAATTTAAAAAAAGGCACGGGCCTTTGCAACTTTACGGAGGAACCATACAAAGTGGACAGGTGAGACTGCAACAGGAAAATTCGGTTAAAAAATTAAAAGCAAATTTGCTTTTAGATTCTTTATACTTGCATATATACTAGATTTTGCCACATCCATGGTATAGGTGAAAGAAACATATTATGTAAATAAACATATTTATATAAATTTTCAACAAATGGTCACAGGTATAGTAGTAAAGGATTTGTATACAAATCTACTAATTGCATGTTTAATCCTTAAATAGGGGTTTTTAGTTGTTTTATTTAAAGATTATATAAACAATGTACTTCGATGAATTTTATAATATTATATAAAAGGCTTTCATGAAATGAAGCACCTCAAAAACCATCCTTAAAGTTGAATTACTCACCTGAAGCACAATCTCATTTGCTTTTAACCTTATAAACTTTTTCCCCTCTGTTTTTGTTGATATATAGTGGCCATCAGATGATGGATGAACGTAACTTTGAACTAACTTTGCCAAGCCAATCTGCTTCCCATTACAAGCAAACATCAAAGTGGACTCTGAAATCACATACTTATCAGTATCATGTCTTACAAATGGTGATATCTAATATGAGGATCATATGAGCCCAATCACCTATAGGAGTGGAAAATATTCGGTCAATTTCAGTTTCAAACAAAAATGACATAGGACCCTGAATAGAATTAGTGTTTGCTTCCACAGGTTGATCAGGTAAAAGATTTGGTTCAACTGCACCATTTTTTTCACTAGCTTCTTGTAAAGCCGCTCCTGGAAGAATATACAGAGCCAGTCCAGACTTATCTTCATCAAGAATAGCAAACTGATTTTCATTGGGGCCAATAAATGCTGCATCGCAACCTACAAATTGAAAACGAAAATATCATAAACAAATAGTAGACATATATAGTAAGAAAAAAATTATGGAAACAAACATACCTTTGATCGTGCTTCCTTTACTGTTGGCCAACTTTATATCAGTATTTTCCCAATAGAAGACTACTTCATTTGTGGTGCCACTAAACTCATAAACAATGAGAAATAGATGCCGCTTCTTACCATAAACCATACGTTTAGGATAATATTCTACATTTCCTGGGATCTGGAAGAAAGTATATTGTTAAGAACCAAAGCCTTGTCATAGCATTAAAAATACACCTTTTCAAGCATTTACCGATGTGAAAAGTTTCTTGTATATACTATCTCCACCAGAAGAAAGATTATATGCCATGAGGTTCACACCATCTACATAAAAAGCCCTGACAGGGTAATGAAGAACTCGGTTCTCCTTATTGAAGAAATTGAGCTCCAAATGAAATGGCTGCCAATATAGTAAGTCATGTCAATCAAATATCAAACAAAAGCAACATAGATATTGATGCATGATCAATATCACAAACCAAAGTACCTGGCAAACAGGAATGTCCTTCAGTTGATTTTTAGGATCCACGATAGTAATGAGAGGCAGCCTAGATATTGGGGCAGTTTTAGCATGACCTTCCAAGAAATGCTGCAAAAGTTGAGAGGGTAACCAGTAAAAGTAAATCAAACAGTTCAGGGTTCTTGAAAATGACATTAATATATATATATATATTGTAGAAATTAACATATAAAATAAAAAACTTAATTTGAAATGAATGAAGTTCAAAGGAGCATACACTATAGAGAAATGCCTTTCGTGCAATGTCTGAAATTGTAAGATCACTTTGGCTGCCATGAAGTTTATAGATAAATGGTCAACAATGATACATGATTACATAAAAATTACAACACTGTATCATCAAATCGAATCATATCAATGTTTATCCATGATAATATGTAACAGCTACAAATGTATGATAATTAAACCAAAATAATTAAACATTTCAACCTCCAAACTAAATACATTTATCTGCAAATCCAGATTTAAATTCTAAACTCTTAACTGTACTACCACAAGCAGTATTTTTGCTTCACAAAACTTACCCCTTAATATGTTGCTCTTCCAGTTCTGCTTTAAGCTGATGATCAGCCAAAATTCCAGAGGAGCCCATGGATGAAAGCTTCTCCTTTAAGACAGATGCTGCACGTGATATTCACTTTCAGCAAATATAGTCAAAAAGTCAAGCAGGATAGCACCTATGTTACAAAGACTCGTGAGGCGAGCCGCGAGTGTCAGATACGGAGGTGTACCCACACAGGCATGCTTAATTTTTATGTCTTTCAATATATATGGTGGATCATACCCTCAATACCATGTCCGAACATGTACCGTGTATAGGTGTCTCATATGGATATTTGAGGAAAAATGAAGAGTCCAGATAATCCAGGATATAACATCAAAGAATATTCGTAGTGATTTACAAAAAAAAAATACATAATGTAGAGAGAAGCATGAAAAGGCATAGACAGCACAGCTGTACTTAATTTTAGCGAGAAAGCAAATGCACACAACATTTCAACATAAAAACTCAGCAATTTTCTCAAGAGTCGAGATAAGATGAACACGGATTCTGTAAAAGCAGTATCCAAGAGAACAAAACATTCAGTTCTGCTTCGATCACCTCAACGAGGAAATCTTTGTACAAGATTTGTGCCCTGAAAGAAATGAGTCATCCTATATTGAAAGAAAATGTCCCAATAATATACCTTAAGACCCTTCACAGTTGACATCCAGGTACATTGAGAAATTAGACTGGCATAAATTATTTTGAAACAGATTATTTTCTTCATATGAAACAAAGGACGTATAGACAGATGATCAATTAAACACCCACCTGAAGATCCCCTGGCGCTTTGCAAAACTGCAAAGAGCTGTTTCCTTCCTTCCCTAGTGTAAGCAGCCCTATTCTTCAAGTTGTTACCACCACTCATATTCTATCACAGAAAATTCATATTTAAATCAGAACTTAACAAATGATTATAATGCAACAACATAGGTGAGCACTCTTAACTGCAAAAAGCAGAGCTGCTAAGTTCAATTTTGGGTGAACTTCCAAAGCTCTGATATGTGGCAAGGGATAAACTGCTTCCCCACCCTGCTGAGACAGAATGCGTGGGATGTCCAGTGATTCAATTGCTGCAAAGAAGACACCAAAATGTCTTGAGTATGTGATTTCCATTTAAGATAAATATGCATGCATCTTGGCCTCCTTCCTTGCTAGAGAGTTTACTGTTGTACTTACAAGCAGGCTCAAAAAAATTTACTTGCGTCGGAGGTTTATTTGGATTAACTACCAATCGTGTTTTCCAAACTTGTAAAGTTCCATCCTTGGAAAGAATGACGAGTAAACGCAACATTGGAAGCCAAGCAATTGATGTGATAGGCTGAGAACCCACCTGTGTACTACATGGCAAAACAGAATATTTCAACAAAGAAAGAAGTGCGTTCTTCTACTAATATCAACACAAATAATACAGGCTTGAAAGTAAGGAAAACAAGGCAAAAAGTGATGAAAAGGAAAAATAAAATGATAAAAACTTACATTCCAATCATAATTGGTCTTTCTGTTGATACATCCCAGGCAAGAAGTGTACCACGTCTATCACCAACAAAAATCCATTCCAGGGATGGATGAAAAGCAAACGCACCGGCACCAACAAGCTTAATGGTATTATCAACTGAAGGAAACAAAACAGGAAAGCAGCATGATATTAAGCATGGCTAATATAATAAAATACAAAAAAGTAAAATAAAAAACATTTTCCCCTCAACTTACGTTGTAGCGTATAAAGAACAGCATATGTATGAATGTTGTAGGCCCGAATCAAACCTTCTGCATATGCTACGTACTTTCGTTTTCCAAAAAGGAAGTGACAGGACCCAGAAAACAAACAGCTTTTCAGTACATTCTTAATCATAAGAATGAAGATGATCATAAGAGATATAAATAGATCAGATTGCATTAATTGCATCTAGATAGTTGGATATGTCAGAACAGAATATGATAGCTAGCTATTCAGATTTTTAGAATATTTAGCAGATTTCTTACTGTTAGCAAAAATGAATCAACTAAATTTTTGGGAATTCAGTTCCAGCCTAGAAGAAAAGATCCAGTTCAACAATCATATTCTTAAATGAAACAAACATGATCAGCATCACCACTTCCCTACTACATTACATTTCTCATGTACATTAAATGCTCAAGCCAAAAAAACCAAGAACAGATTTAAGTTTCAAGTTTCATGCCTATCCTAGAAAATCCCCAAACACTGGAACTTCTAACAATTGTTAACTACTTGGAACTGGATCTTTAAAAAAATCATAAATGAATAAATAAATATCTCGAACAAATAAATTAATTTACAACCATCTCAGAAAGCAACAAAAGATAATAAATATGATAAAAATAAAACCTATCACTGGAAAATGACAAAGTACCAGAACAGGAAGCCGAGGATGACAGGCAAGATTCACAACAGGTTTCTTCAAGTCTGTCTTTATTTTTGTAGGTGCTCTTCCACCTTCAACAGTCCCAACAACTTCATGTATGACAGTAAAAACATTAGAAACATCATTAAACTCCCATGGTATAATAATATGATGATGCAATTACAAAAAATTTCTACCAGATAAGACATGGATCAAACTAACCTGTTACACTCATTCTCTTGTGAAAACCAAAAAATACAACAGGTTGGAGAGGTGTCAAAGCCAGATGAACTTCAGTTTCATATGAAATGTGTTCCGTCTTCTTTTCTGGTGAATGTAAAACACAAGTTTGCTCAGCGTCGAAGTCACAAGAACGTATTGTACAATCCTGCAACGTGACATTTTCAGAAAAAGGTAAAGGTTACGATTAGCATAAGGAAACTTCATACAGAGCGGAACTATAAGGGAAAAAAATAAGAGGGATCCTTTCACATAAAAGCAGGAGGTTAAAGACAACAACCATACCCTTACTGCATTACATCAAAATGTCAGAGGATGTGAATACTTCATCTTCAAAATGTAATCTAATGCTTAAGTAAATAAAAGGGGTACAGTCTGTTGTGGCAGTGACCTTGAGAAAAACATCAAGAATAAGCCACTGGGATTTTAATTATATATATATAGACTGCTTGGCATCACTTTCTCAAACTTCGGAACAACTTGGCATCACTTTCTCAAACTTCGGAACAACCACATGAAATATATGACCCCTAGAATACACCACTAGCATGGATAGGTTCTAAACCCTCTTAAAATACAAAAGAAGCTTAATCTTAGTCAGCTATCTAAAAGATCAATGCCACACACTGAAATAGCACACCCAACTTTAAAATGCCTCTACATTCTTAGGAACAAAATATAAAATTCAAACTATTACCTCGTACCGGATTACTTATAAACAAACCCATCTCCGTCAACTGATTTAATGATTGTATTAATACCAATCTTAGTAATAATTGAATGCAATTCCCCCCTTCCTTTTGAGGTAATGAATAATGATAGAAGCTAACGTTAAAATTGCGGAACCAACCTCAAGAATAGCAATGACGGAGTGACCACTTGTAGGACTATAACCCATCCGAACCACTGGCGAACCCATGTCTATAGTAGCTAACTTACTTCCAGTTAATGCATCAAATTCTGCAACCAAAAAATATCCAAAATGTTTTTTCTTCTTTTAAAGCAGATTTATCATCAAAGTTTAAAAATAAAATCCAAAACCTATCCAAATTCTAAAAACAAACATTGACAAAGGTTGTACTGTAGTCGTAGTCGGCATTACCGATGATGTAAGTGCCGATTGCCGCAGAAACAAGAGCCTGAGTAGGATGAAAAGCTGCAGCGTGCGGCTGCAACGGTTTGAGAATGCCTCTTGCGACATGGCGTAGATCCAAGTGTTGCAACGTCGTCCACTCCATCGATTCTTCTTCTTTTCAACTCTCTGTTTCTCTCAAACGTTACAAACAAATTTTAGAATATCTATATATCAACACGAAACTGAGGTTCAACTCTTTAAAAAAAAGGAAGCAACTAAACAGTCAAAATTCAGGATCAGGAAATGAAAATTAGAATCGGGAAGAGAGCGGAGACCTGGATCCGATCTGAACTGCAAGTTAAGAATTGAAGGCAAATATAAAGTTAAATCATTCACCTCTTGTTCTCTACGCGAAAAGAGAGTTCATCCCTTCGAATCTGAGTTCGAAATCAGAAATATGAAGAAAACGAGATCAATATAGCAAAAATAAGCTGTGAAAATTTGTTGAAAATGACGAGGAAAAATGGCTGGGCTGGCTGGTTGCTGGTGGCGTGGCGAAAAGGAAAGTTAGACTTAATTGAGGCACAAATATTTGGGCCTCACCTTTATTTGTCCATTATCAGATTCATGTCGGTTTCATTATAGTGATACTACGGTTAAACCCTTGGTCAAAAAAAATATTGGTCATGTTTGGCAATTAGCGGATAGTTGATAGAGGATTGCATTAGCTGATATCGGATAGCGGATTGCATTAGTTGATAGCTGATAGCTGATTGTATTAGCTTATTTGACTAGCGGATTGTATTAGCTGATTGTACAAAAGTGTTTGGTAAAATTAGCTGATAGCTGTTAGATTATTTAAACAAGCAAAATAACATACAAGGACATGATTATATTCAATACTTGTTTGATATTTTATTAGTTATCAATATTTTGTATCTAATTATTATTAATTAGATCTATAAAATTATTTTTAATATAACTTTTCTAAACATATTCAAATGATTTATATATTAATTTATTATTTATATAATTATTTTAATATAATTTAATTAATAAATAAATTTAAATACACATATAAATATATGATAATAAAAAAAGTAAATAGGATTAGCTTATAAATAGGGTGAGAAAATATTTAATTTAGGTTATTTTGAGATTTTTGGTAACTGGTAAGGGTAAAAGAGTCTTTACAACTATAATATCAAACCTCTAATCTCAAAAGCTCCTATTATGAGCTTTTTCAAAATTAGCGGTTTCACCCCAATCCGCTCTTTCAATCCGCTATTTACCAAACACCAATATTAACGAATTTGACTAGTCAAACCTCTAATTATGCCTCAAACCTCTAATTTTTGCCCAAACCTCTCTTTACCAAACAAGGTCATTATAGTTAAACCCATTTTTGGGAGAAATTATAACAGGGCTCTCTCCATCGGATCATTCATGGTTAAATAAATAAATATTAAATATTTTTTTAATTTTTTCATGTCATCTATGGTAATAATTGTTTTTTTTTAATTTGATTTATAGTACATACGAGTGAAAATTTATTTGATAAAAAAATGACACAGAAAAAATTAATGAGTGTTTTATTTGTCGAGACCATAGATGGCGTGGTGAATAGCGCTCATGATATAATTGTTTATTTTTAGATTATTTGGGCCAAACTAAAATAAGGGAGATTTAATTATTTAGATTCTTAAAATGTATAAACAAAAATATTTGTACACGATAATTTATTCAGTTTTAGTATTCAGCTGAATATTTTTTAAGACAAACTCGAACTATCATGTGATCCGAATCCAAACAACCTTTCTAAATTGAAAGTGAACTTAAGACAATTAAGATGTTAATTATGGTAATAGAGGAGGGTAATTTTGGGTGATGATTGCGCATGCATTATCAAATGATTGAGAGTAAGAACAGATACTAGCTATCAATGCCTAATCATTGGCTCATATAAGACCCAACTGTTCGCCTAGAAAATCCACAGACCATACACTATTAAATATCAACAGAAACAAGTCGTGGCCCTATATTCAAGAGTACCAAAAGTGATATGTATGTATATATAGCTGAGAATTTCGAGCAAAGAATTCCATTGTTCAACCACATTACCATTTCATTTTATGAAAAGCACAGAAGTTTTATTTCCTAAAGTATATGGTTTCCATGCTGAGAATATAACTCGCGGCCACTTGCTCCTGCACTGTGGCATCCTAATGAAAACAGAGTGAAAATATTCTCTTTCTACATTCATAATTACAACACAAGGTGATTTTATAAGAGCTTGTCAACTTCAGCGGAAAGGGTTGTTGAATCCTTGATACTGTGGATCCATATAAGGTATGGAAGGCAATGGTCTTACCATTGCTGAAGTGGATCCACTATCATTGCCGGCAAACTGGTGAGGTGCACTCCCGTGATGAAAAGTGGATCCAATATCATTTCCGGCAAACTGGTGAGGTGCACTCCCGTGATGAAAAGTGGATCCAATATCACTTCCGGCAAACTGGTGAGGTGCACTCTGGTGATGAAAAGTGGATCCAATATCATTTCCGGCAAACTGGTGAGGTGCACTCTGGTGATGAGAAGTGGATCCAATATCATTTCCGGCAAACTGGTGAGGTGCACTCTGGTGATGAAATGTGGATCCAATATCATTTCCGGCAAACTGGTGAGGTGCACTCTGGTGATGAAATGTGGATCCAATATCATTTCCGGGAAACTGGTGAGGTGCACTCTGGTGATGAAATGTGGATCCAATATCATTTCCGGCAAACTGGGGAGGTGCACTCTGGTGATGAAAGCTTTGTTGAGGTTGATAAGAATTTAGAACGGCGTCAGCATTGGAATGAAGAATGACACCCGTATCTTCAGTGGAATGAACATGTTTTTGTTTCCTCTCTAATCTCTCTTTTCTACCTGGCCTCACGCGTCTATGAGCAGTAAGAGTAGGACTCTGAGACGGTACTGAGGTAGCACCCTTCCTCCGAGGACAGCTTCTAAGCAAATGGTCTTTGGAACCACACCTGAAACATGCTCCTGAAATCCTCCGACATTTTCCAAAATGCCACCCACCACAATGATTACACTTGCACGCTGATGGGCCCCCTGCTAACCCTCCAGTACTAGTTACAGTATAAGAAGTATTAGAGACTCTTAACATTGACTTTTGCTTCTTTTTCACTTGTCCAACTGGAGAAGATACTTGGTACATGTTACCCGTATTCCAAGCACTTGGAATAGAGGCTTTTCCGTCTGCCTTATCAATCTTTCCCTTCTCAAGTTCACTTGCTTTTCTCTTTTGCGATCGTCTTGATTGATGTGAATGCTTTGGGTGTTTTGTACCTGATTATGAAAGAAGAAACATGTGATGTAAAATTCCAGGAGCTCAAAAGTCAAAAGAAACGGAATTCACAAAAACATGGTTTGCTTTCACCATCTCGCTCTCTTACATACCAACATCACCATCTTGCCGAGTTGTTGGAGTAGGCCTCTCATATGGTACAAAGGTAGCACTCGAACCTAATTATAAATGAACATGTGATGTAAAATTCTAGTAGCTCAAAAGAAATGGACTTCATAGAAACATAGTTTGCTTTCACTATCTTGCTCTATTACATACCAACATCACCATCTTGCCGAGTTGTTGGAGTAGACCTCTCAGACGGTGCAGAGGTAGCACTCGGCTTCTCAGATGGTCCAAAGGTAGCACTCAGCCCCTCAGACGGTTCAGAAGTAGCACGCGGCATCCCAGACAGTACAGGGGTAGCACTCGGCCTCTCAGACGGTACAGAGGTAGCACTTGGCCTCCTAGGACAGTTTCTAAGGAAATGGTCTTTGGAACCACACCTGAAACACGCTCCCAAAGTCCTCCAACATTCTCCTGAATGCCTCCCACCACAATGATTACATTTACGCACTGCTGGTCCACGTCCAGCTACTAACCCTCCAATACGAGTTACAATGAAAGTATCAGAGACACTTGATCTTGACTTTTGCTTCTTTTTCAGTTGTCCAACTGGAGAAGGCACTTGGTAAACATTACCAGTATGCCATAACCTTGGAATAAAAGCTTTTCTGTGTGCCATATCAATCTTTGCCCTCTCCCTCTCACGTTTAGATGGTCTTCTGTTTTTCAATGGTCTCGATTGATGTAAACACCTTGGGTGTTTTGTACCTAATTATAAAATAAGTAACATGTGGTTTAAAATTTCAGTAGCCCAATAATCAAGAGAAATGGGATTTCAGAAACATAGTTAGCTTTCACCATCTCTCCCCTACATACCAACATCAGCAGACCACTTCCTTATTCTTTCCATTGCTTTAACCAGTCTTGCAGCTTTGCCTCGTTTGTGCTTCTCAGCAATTACATTTCTTCTTTCAGCCTCATCACACCAGCGCTGGTGTAGAAAAAAATGTATAAACAAACCAAGTTTATAATTGGTATTACCTAAAAATGTTGGTTTTTCAGCCAAATACTTGCCTGTCTGTAAGTTCTCGATTTATAAAGGTTACGACCCTTTACAAGCAAAGGAAATAACAGGGGCAATTTCGTAGTCCCCTTGCTCCATAATACTTCAACCTAATACATAAAAAACGTGGAATTGGTAAATACAGTCATCAAATTCGCAAACAAATTATTGGGAAAGAGGAAGAGAAATCACAGAAAATGCATGAAAGGAACAATAGTAATCTATCGCTAACAATCACTCAGCTTGCTAAAATCAACCGTTTTTAAACATATTTTTGTTCTGGATACAAAAAATATGTGCCACTTAATGGACTTTTATCTCCCTAACATAAGATAGTGTTGGAATTACCGTAAATGTATGTTGTTGTTTGGCTTTGCCATAGCTTTCCTTAACAACCCTTCCTGCAATAGTTCTCTTCCCCAGAAGTCTCCGCCTAGACATATTATCAAACCTGTTTCAAAATCCAACCCTTGATTACATAGCCCAAAAATGAGAAATGGATAAAATATAGAATATCTGCAATGAAAGAGATTGCAACGTTAGCTTGGATAAGGGATTACTTCTTATAAACCTTCTGAGTAAACAAAACAACATCTCCTTTACAAACATCACCTGCATTATTAAGACAATAACTACAAATTACTCCCTCGAATAGCCGAAACATTAACTTAAATGAGAAAAAAAAGTTAATAAAAGGCAATTTACCGGTACAGTCTATGAAAAAGGATGACCTGGGATACAAGGCTTCAGCATTACCTTCTTTTATTCTGAGAAAAGAAAAAAGAGAATGTATTGTTAATTCACGATAGATTTAGTCTACTGGAAACATAAAATCATAAGAAACGGGACAAAGCCTGATTTTGTCCCCAAATTTGACCACTTCTCCCACCTTGGTCAAGTGTTTTTGGACCACATTAGTACCTGAATTTGTATTCTATAATAACACAAGTTAGTCCTTCCACTTAACACCATTGGTTTATAATTTTTTATCCACATTAGTCACTAGCATTTTTGTGCACGGGTTTTTCAGTTATGAACAACCAAATTTAGGGAGCCGAAACTCCACCGTGCGATGTTTATAGTATGACGTGTGAACTTCAATTTGGAACTGATGGTTCGAATTATAACTTTATGTATTAAGAGAAACCCAGTAATCTGGGTATGGCAGTTTCAACTAGCCTATTTTGAACATTTATAACTCGCAATATACAAAGAATCTAGAGATGTATTTTATACCCAAGCGAAGCTCACATATCATACTTCAAATTAGAAGTATAATAATGGAATTATGGATGTTAGAGATGCTATATACGAAGGCCAAAAGTTAGCTACTCAAAACTGTCATGCCTAGATTTTTGGGTTTCAAGTTGCACTTTGAGACTTCGATTCTCTTAGCACATAAAGTTCTAATTTGATCCATTAGTGCCAAATTGAAATTCACAAATCATACCTATGATCTGACTTACTTATTATGACACTTATGGTGGAGTTGCGGCATCCTAAAGTTGGTTGTTCATAATAATAATAAAAAAAACATGAATAAAAATGCTAGAGACTAATGTGGACCAAAAATAAACAAATTAAGGGACTAATGAGGACCAAAAATAAACAAATCCAGGGACTAATGTGGACCAAAAAATTATAAACTAACGGTGCTGATAGGAAGGACTACCTTGTGTTACAAAACACAAATTCAGGGACTAATGTGGTTAAAAAAACCTCAGGGACTAATGTGAGAAAAATGGTCAAAACAGGGGACTAAATAATGCTTTATCCCAAAAGAAAATTCTAAAAATGTGAAAAATTACCTCCAATGCTCAAGAATTCTCTGTTGGCACACTGCCTTAGTGCCTGTGATAAGGAGGCCATGATTTCTCAAATAAGCTTTGAGTTCTTTCAAGCTTAAGCTTTCTAAGTCGCCTCCTTCTATGGAACAACAGAAACATAAATTGTAACTTGTAAGGGCATTTTTCGGATCAAATTCAATCTTCTATTTTCAAAACAAAAAACTGCATTCTAAGAAGAGAGGGATGACCTTTGAGAATTCCGATGACTTGATTGCAGAGAGATTTGTCGTTCTCAGTCCGGTCATTATCGTCCGAATCATTCCCTTCGTCTTCGTCTTCCTCAGTTTCATCACCACTGATGATTTGAAAGTTAATCAAAATTAAAGGGGATAACAAATTAATTGAAATAGGAATTTAGATACCTCCAATGCTCAAGAATTCTTTGTTGACACAGTGCCTTAGTGCCTGTGCTAAGAAGGCCATGATTTCTCAAATAAGCTTTGAGTTCTTTCGATCTTAAGATTTCTAAGTCACCTCCTTCTATGGAACACAAGGATCTTAAATTGTAAGGACATTTTATCTGATAAAATCCAATCTTCTATTTTCAGGACAAAAACACTGAATGCTAAGAAGATAAAAATGACCTTTGAGAATAGCAATGACTCGATTGCAGAGAGATTTATCATTCTCGGTCTGATCATTATCGTCCAAATTGTTCCCTTCGTCTTCATCTTCCTCTTCTTCCTCAGTTTCATCTCCGCTGATGATATGAAAATTAAATCAACTTAAAGGGGGGAAACGAATTAATTGAAACTGAAATAGGAATTTAGATACCTCCAATGTTCAAGAATCCTCTGTTGACACACTGCCTTGGTGCCTGCGATACGGAGGCCATGATTTCTCAAATAAGCTTTGAGTTCTTTCAAGCTTAAGCTTTCTAAATCACCTCCTTCTGTGGAACACAAAGATCATAAATTGAAAGGGCCGTTTTGTTGGATCAAATTCAGTCTTCTATTTCCGAAACAAAAGAAAAAAGTGAAAATTTGAACTCTAAGAAGAGAAAAATGACCTTTGAGAATAGCGATGACTCGATTGCAAAGAGATTCGCTGTTCTGCATCTGATCAAGGTCGTCCAAATCATTCCCTATTTCTTCCTCTTCTTCCTTAGTTTCATCTCCACTGATGATATGAAAATTTAGTCAACTTAAAGGGGGTAAAACGAAATAATTGAAATTGAATTAGGAATTTAAATACCTCCAATGCTCAAGAATTCTCTGCTGGCACACTGCCTTACTGCCTGTGATACTGAGGCCATGATTTCTCAAATAAGCTTTGAGTTCCTTCGAGCTTAAACTTTCTAAGTCACCCCCTTCTATGGAACACAAGGATCATAAATTGTAAGGGGAAATTTTGGATCAAATTTAATCTTCTACTTTTTAAACAAAAAATTGAATTTGAAGAAGAGAAGAATTACCTTTGAGAATAGTGACGACTCGTTTGCAGACAGATTCATCATTCTCCCAATGCTCAAGAATTCTCTGTTGACACGCTGCCTTAGTGCCTGTGACATGGAGGCCATGGTTTCTCAAGTAAGCTTTGAGTTCTTTCAAGCTCAGGCTTTCTAAGTCACTTCCTTCTATGGAATACAAGGATAAAAAAAAAATTGTGAGGGCATTTTTTTGGATCAAAATCAATCTTCTAATTTCAAAATTTAAAAAAAAATGAATTCTATGATGAGAAGAATCACCTTTGAGAACAGTGATGACTCGATTGCAGAGAGATTCTCCATTCTCAGTCCCATCATTATCATCCGAATTGTTCCCTTTGTCTTCCTCTTTCTCTTTTTCCTCAGTGTCATCCCTACTGATGATATGGAAATTAAGTTGGGAAACGAATTAGTTGAAATTGAAATAGGAATTTAAATACCTCCAATGCTCAAGAATTCTCTGTTGGCACACTGCCTTAGTGCCTGTGATACGGAGGCCATAGTTTCTCAAATAAGCTTTGAGTTCTTTCAAGCTTAAGCTTTCTAATTCACCTCCTTCTATGGAAGACAAGTATCACAAGTTGTAAGGGCATTTTTCAAAACAAATTCAACCTTCTACTTTCAAAAGAAAAAAATAAAACTGAATTCTAAGGAGAGAAAGATAACCTTTGAGAATAGCGACGACTCGATTGCAGGCAGATTCGTCGCTCTCCCAATGCTCAAGAATTCTCCGTTGACACACTGCCTTAGTGCCTGTGATACGGAGGCCATGGTTTCTCAAATAAGCTTTGTGTTCTTTCAAGCTTAAACTATCTAAGTCGCCTCCTTCTACAGAACACAAGGATCAGAAATTGTAAGGGCATTTTTTGGATCAGTTCAACCTTCAAGTTTCAAAACAAAAAATGAACCCTATGAATAGAAAATAAAACCTTTGAGAGTAGCGATAACTCGGTTGCAGAGAGAGTCGTCGTTCTCGGTCCCATCATTATCGTCCGAATCGTTCCCTTCGGCTTTGCCTTTCTTATCAGCCATTTGATTGAACTCCAACGAAAAGCGAAATTGACGACTGTAAACTCAAATCAAAATTTCTTGTTAATTGACTAGGCAGGGAACGGGGATAGAAGATCGAGTAAAAGCAGAAAAGGAAAATACAGGTGTTGGATTTTGTGATATGGGTGAGCATCGGGGTAAAAACATTTTGTTTCCAAAACGTATTCTAATTTTAGTAATTTAATTTAGTGTCTATACTTTTGGAGTTTAATAAGTTTATGTTGTTAGAATTTAAGGATTGTAGTTTAAGTTTAGAGTATAGGTTAGAATTCAAGAGTTATAGGTAAAAATTTAAATCTCAACATGTTATTTAAAACCTAAATTTTAATCTCTAAAATCTAGATCTTAGTTATGAACTCTAAATTTTAACTACAAACTTTAAATTTTAAACACTTAAACTATAAGCCTTAAACTGGATTCATAAACTATAAAATTAAGGCACTTGTGGTAACAAAATGTTTCCATCTTAGTGAATCATATATTTTCCCTTTTAGTATTGGGTAATTATAGTATGGAATTCTAAGGGAAAAATATAAATTTAACTTAAAATTATATGAACCCAACAAGTATCTTAATAGAAAAGTGGTTGTTGTTTATTCATGAGACACGGATTTAAATTGTTTTGTCTACGACGTATATTATATTGTCGAATGGTTAATAATATGTATAAACAAATATTACCTTCTAATCACTTTTAGGGTAATTAAATATTAAACCCTAAACTTTAAATTCTAAAATCTGACATTTAAACATCTGAACACTAAATTAAATTTATAAACCCTATAATTAATTCATTTGTAAAAACTTTTAGTTTATGCATGCATATAAGAGTAATTTTTTATACAATCGTGTAATTTTTACACAATTTTAAATAATATAGTTTATAATTATTTAACCAACTCATCAAATTTATTTATAAAATGGTTTAAATATACATTTGGTACCTAAACTAGGCACCTTCTTCCAAGTTGATACCTAAAGAATTTTTACTCCCAAATTAGTACTTGAACTAGGGGTGGACAAAACCGGGTACCCGGCCAATTTGTCTAGAATTGGTCATGGTAACCACCAATTCTTGAAAACTAAAACCAGTCTTGATTAGACTGAATCCAAGATTTCAGGAACTAGTCCCGGTATTATTGGGAACCGGTACCAATACCATCAATAATAATATTAAATAACAAAGTCAGAATATAGGCTTGAAGGTTGAAGTCTTAAAACGAATCATACTCATAATATTCATACATAAAGAGAAATAAAGGAGCGCCTTCAGTTGTTTTCAACCTCTTCAACGCCATTCGGTACTAGATTAGTACCCGGTACTAGTCTCGTTCTCATTGGGTACCCACCGGGTAACGAGTCTAAAAAATTAGGATCCAGTCCCGGTTGCATCCGGGACCTAAATTTTAGATCTAGTCCCGGTCTCACTGGAACCAATTTCGGGTAAAAATCCATCGGGTCCAGGACCGGATAATCAAGTTTTTTGCCCACCTTAACTTGAACTAGGCACATTCTCCCAAGTCGATACTTAAAGAATTTTTGCTCCTAAGTTGGTACTTGAACTAAGCACATTCTCTAAAATTGGTACCAAAATTCATACATTCTATCAGCTCGGTCCTAATTCGAAACAAATTAATAAACTTAACCTTCTATATTTAAAAATCCTATCAATTTACTTTTTGTTATTCTTATAAATTGTTTGTTCTCCTCCAGAAATATTATATTGTTTTCATTATATAATAAAAGCTCAACATTAAATTGTTGTTTTTATTGTAGAATGTAGTTATCCAACAATTACGTTGATCTGATAGACTCGATTGGTTTGAAAGTATCGTAAAAAATGACTAAATTGGTGTAATATTTAAATATGAAAAAGTTAATTTACTAAATTGTTTTTAATTAGGATCAAATTGATGACTAAAACTATTAATAAAAGTATCAAAACAATGAATGAAATTATAGTTCGAGTACCAATTCGAGAGCAAAAATTCTTTAGATATCAACTTGGGAGAATTTGCCTAGTTCAGGTATCAACTGGGAGCAAAAACTCTTTAGATGTTAATTTGAGAGAAGATACCTAGGTCAAGTACCAAATAACGAGAATCAATGAAAGCTAACAAAATTTAAGCACAAATAAAAAAATTAAATAGTCTAGAGGTGATTACAAAGTAGTATATACTCATAGATATTCTTTATTTTTTGACAATAGACATACACCATATAGACAAAACGATTTGAACATGTATCTCTTAAAATAAACATCATTCACTTTTTCACTAGAACCTTTGTTGGGTTCAACGCAAATCAAAATTTACAAACATAATTAAACGTCATTATTTAGTTAAAATATCATATTTATGTCATGCATTGTTAACCATAATTATCAACCAAACCAAAAGTAAGTATTCTATGTGAACCGACATAATTCAAAGACAAACTAAAATTAGTAAAAATCACTAGACATCATGTACGAGGAAAAATACACTATAGGTCATTTAATTTTCAAGTTGTTAATAAATATATTATTTTTCTTTTAAAATTAATAATTTAATTATTTAATTAAAATTTTATTACAAACATGTTTTTAGTGAAGTGATCATATCTATTAGCATATAATGTTAAGGTCATAATGAATTTGTTTCATTAGTCTATCAGTTGTCTAGTAATAAAGTGGTTGTGTCTGTCGAGCTATCATATTTGTTGATTATTAAGTTAATGAACTTTAACGAGAAGTGCGACAAATGGTCAGAGGTGTACAACAAAAGTGTAATGTAAAAACCGTTAGTATACCAAACCATGACTAACCATGGGAATGGACCCAAATGGGGGCGGGAAGAAGCAATCACCCCTAAAATTTTGAAATTCAAATATTGTTTAGAAAATTCTTAAAATTTTTGTAAGTTTGTTTCCTAAAAATTTTATAGGTTCGCCTCTTAATATAAAATCTTGAATACGAACGAAGATAGACTAATTGTTTAATCTTACATTGAAGTATATGTAAGAGATACAAAGATAAACCCTCTAACTGAACCCATTTTTCTTGTAACATGCATCAAACCCATCTAAACTCGTTTCAAGCTCTTTTCATGTATTTGACCCGTGACCCAATCCCATACTCAAGTTGAAACAATTGATTTAAGGACGTGCAAAGGATTTTAAGGGCAATAACACTTCCCATTACAAATTACAGAACACAGAAGAGGAGCTGATGATACAACTGCAATCAATTGTCTCACGAGGGCTAAGACCAAATATGTCAGATTTTTTAAGTCTCTTACAACCAGTTTGAGATGTATATATTTATATATATTGAAACACATTTAAAAAAACTACAGATTTACAGTGGGAAAAAAACATAAAAATGACTCAAAGCTTTGTCAATGTTAAGTTGCACTTCCATGAGGCTCGTGGCTTCAATCATTTGTTTTTCATCCGTTTTTAAAACTAAGGCTGTGCCAGACAAATGGAAATAAGCCATAACCGAAGCTCTTTGGGATGGGATGCGGTGATTGAGATGGCAAAATTCACTCTACCACTTATCATACTCGGGCTGGCTAGCAAAAACCTCACCCGTTTCATTTATTAGGCAAACCAGCTCAGGAAAGATGTAATTCTTGGACCTCTTACCTAAGTTTCACGGCTTCTATTGAGCTTTTGTGAGGGTTCGACTAGATACACCGTGCAACAATTTGACAAATCCAAGAAAACTTAGCTTCCCATCGGTGTGTCTAATCCAGTCATGAAGAACAGCGTGAACAGGCACGGATGGGCTCAGTCCAAGTTCCTGAAAAATGATGGTAAAAATGCTAGAGATTAGTCGAGGTTTCTATTGCTTCACAGATTACAAGCATTCCAAGAAAGGGAAACAAAAGAAAGAAATGGAAACTCTTTGCTCAAGATAACACGGAACCTTAAAATTTTGCAGTGTTAAATTTATAAAAACCAATTTTGCTAATGAGTACCCTAAGGACACTCTTTAAAGTATGGATAAATTTGTGGACAACCGCATTTCATATAATGCTATCACTATAAATAGTATATTAACTGCACTCTCCTAAGGGCATACATTAGCAAAACCTTAAAAATATCACAAAAATAAACTATGATGATCTATGCTACTTCCACTCTTCTTGAAGTACTCGTGTCATGCCCGTGTCAAAAACATTTTCGAGCATGCGGGTATATAATCATTCAAATCCTCCAGAGTCCAGATGCATGGAAAATCTAAGGAAAAAATGAACATATTCATGTGGCGCACATCTGTGTCCGAGTAATATATACAATAATAAATATCACCATCAATAGTAGTTGGAAACATTTACAACAAATAAAAGAGAATTAAATGAGGCTTAAAGGCTCACATTAAAGGGAAATAAATGTTCCTTAAATAACTCTTTTTTATCATCAATATTCACAATAACTCCACAATTCTGCAAGATATTTTATATAGACTACACAACTCTCTTAATTACAATTGATGCTGATGGGAAAAAAAGTAGATTTTTTTTTAATCTTCTACTCATCGTATTTATTCTCTCCCTTCTTTCAATATTTCTTAACAATGAGGTGTCATAACAAGTATAGACCAAGAATGAGTAGTCCACAACAATGTCGAAATGAAACTCATTTTCTAAAACAGGTGAATATTGAAGTCTAATTCTTGCTAAGGAGTAAGGACTAAGGACCAAAATATAAATGCCATATTTTTGACTCATTAATCATGCCTATCAACCTATACACATCTTCTATACAAGGAATTAAATAATCATCCAAATGGGACATAGATGCAGAAAGTTTCCTGGGTCATGCAAGATAAAATCAACATACCGAAGCTAGTTCTTCGATGACAATAGGTCTATTTCCATCCTTCTCAAAGAGTTCATAAGCACAACGTGCATGTTGTTCCCACCGATCAAGGGCCTCTAGCTGATGAACAGTTAATGCAGCTGCACAGAATTCATCAAAGTCCATCCGTCTGTATTGAAGTGCATTTAGCTGCCACAAAAGCAAAATAGTGTACACAATTAGATATTCAGACCACCACTTAAATTTTAAATACATTTCCTCATCCAAAAAAAAAGATGAAGAACCTACCGATGCAATAAACTCAGGGATGCGAGAATCCTTTATAGCATCTGTTGCACTTTTCATCAGAGCCTGACCAGAGCAATAGAACAAAATAACTACTCAGTACTCACAAGAAAATTGCTGAAAATTTTCAGGATTATGTGTGTGTGGGAGGGGGGGACTAACCGCTTTAATACTTTCTAAGCTTATAGAGCCATTATTGTTTGGTTCCAATAGTGCAAACTGCTCCTTCAAGTAAAATAGCTCATCCGCAGTCAAAGTTTTAGACAGGGCCTGCAAAAATACCAATGAAAGGAAAATAAGCAAATCAAACAGTATAGGAGCTAGAAATCCCATGCAGAATGAGGAAAATATTTGCTTTATAAAAATGGGAAATCTATTAGGGGTAACTAGAGAAAGCTTCAAGCAATAAAACATCTGCCTATAATTAATAAGCAAATTGATATCTAACGGAAGTACTTATTTTCTGAAAACAAAAAATCCACCGGACGTCTAAGGAAACACTAAAGAGTGATATAAAGAGAACAATGTTGATATATATCACCATATACACACCCTTAAGGCAGCCTTCCGAAGAGATGAAGAGCGCAAGTAAGCCTTCAAGAGTTTGAAAATCTGTATATCCAAGGGCACTTTCACATCATTGTACGTTTTTATCCAGGGATGACCTGTGACAAGCAATTGTGACTGAAATTTCAAGAACACAAGAATGATGAATATAACAGAAGATGAGACACTCACTCAAGGCTTGGGCTGCAGTCAATCTTTTCCTTGGGTCCTTATTCAGTAAACGCTTCACAAAATCCCTAGCCTCAGAAGATAGAGATGGCCAAGGTGCTTCATCAAAACTTGGATCAGCTTTTAGAACAGCTCGAAAAATCCCAGACTCTGTTCGCGCCCAAAATGGACGACTACCACACAAAAGAATATAAGCAATCACACCTATACTCCAAACATCTGCTTCTGTACTGTAAGACCTATGTAGAACTTCTGGTGCTACATAGTATGCGCTACCAACAATGTCATTAAGCCTTTCATCTGAAATGGAAAAAGAAAACTTGAACAAGTTAATCAGATAACTAAAGTCGTATAGCATAAGCAATAAAATTTTAGTACAAACCTGGTTTCACAAAATCAGACAAGCCAAAGTCTATGGCCTTCAATTGTGAATCTTCATCCTTTGACGTAAACAAGAAATTCTGATCCACAAAATAGAAAAAAAAATGGAATAACAATATGCAACAAATTTTTATTATATAAATATTAAAACCTTGACACTGTCTGCCTAATCAGAATATTTAGCCCAAGGTTATCCTCAATGAAACCCTTACATAAACCTTAGAAATCTTAAATTGGACCCCAAATCCAATTCAATACCACTCAGCATACAATATCAGAAACCTTATCAGAACAGGAAAGAAATTCACCTCAGGTTTAAGATCCCGGTGCACAACCCCCTGAAGATGGCAGAAGGCAACAACATTAAGTATCTGAATCATCACAGCTTTTGCATCATCCTCGGAGTATTTTCCACCCCTGCATGAACAGAAGCATTCACTTCATAAGTAATCAAATCCTAGCGAAGTTCATTCATCCTCAAACTCCTATATTGACCTCAGAAGCAGCTATTATTAGAAGAAATACCTTGAAAGAATTCTGTCCAAGAGCTCACCTCCTTCACATAACCTGAAATATACATGGTAACTAATTAGAACACGCCGCAAGAAACACATGACCGTCATCAAACCAAATGATCCCAATCAAGTTCATGTTTTCAAATGGTACTTACTCCATTACTATGTAGACATTATCATGGTCCTCGTAGGCATCATAGAATTGTACTAAATTGCTATGTCCAGATAGAGCTCTTAATATTTTTACCTCTCTTCTAACATCTTCAATGGCAATTGCAGTGGTCATCTATCAACAAAAAGAAATCAACAACCGTAACATGTTAGTTCAAGGCATAAAAATGGATACTCTTCGGAAATAAAATTGCAGAAAATGCTGCATTCCAAAAATACCTCCGCAAGTATACATATATTTTAATTTTGAGTTATGATCATTATTTTCTTATTCAAGTAAATATAAAAATCCTTCGAAGTACTTCTCAACGGATCTCATTTCTTCAATGTCAAAGGTTTTAATTCAAAATCATAACGAAAAAAAGGCAAAAGTTCTGAAATTAAAATAAAGTGCTATATAAAAACAAAATGAAATGAAACCTTCGCTTTAGGTATAACTTTAACGGCAACTTGTTGTCCTTTAAGCTCTCCTTTCTTAAACTTCGCCGCACAGGTATAACCGAAATGGCCTCTTCCTACTTCGTCTCCGAGCTCATATTTGCTCCCGAAGTGCTTCGAGAACCCGAAGCTCTTATCCAGTGCAGTACCGGTGGCTCCCTCCGCGCCCTCCGCCTCGCTTCCTTCGGGAATCGCGGCCTCGTTAGGCTTAACAGACCCGTGCCTCCGCGCAAGCACGGCTTTAATGTGCTTAGCCGGAGACGGCGGAGGGAACGGCCTCCTGAAAAACCGTTTCGGAGTCGAATTGGTAGAGGATCTCGCCGGAGACTTCTTGGAAAACAAATAGTGAGCTGGACTTGGACTGTAAAACGGGAAAAACGGAGATTTCTTGCCTTCATTTTTGGAATTTGAGCTTTCCTTTTCTTCCTCTTCTTCTTTACCTTGATCTTCCTTCGAGTTCTGGTTTTGGTTACCGTTTACTCCATCAGGTAAGGGAGAAGCCGGAACAGAGTTAGACTTACGGTGGATATCGTTATTCCGGGGAGGGATAGGGGTATTTCTGGAATCAGGAGGAGAAAACGAAGGGTTTGGGGAGGGTTTGGAAGTGCAAAGACCCATTGAAGTGTAAGCCTAACTCTCTCTTTTCCCCCAGGGAGTAAGAATTTGAATCTCTCCTTAAAGGCTTAAACCATTTCAAAGAATTGAAAGAAAAAAAGAAAGAAAGAAGGAACTATTAATTTTTTTCCCTTCAGAAAACTGAAGCTTTTCTTGTCTATGGTGTTTGAAAGTGCTTATTGGAGAGATAGGAGATGATTAAAAGGAAACGACGAGGACTTAACTTTTTGGTTAATTAAAATAAATAATAAATACAAAATAATAATTAAACGTGTATTAATAAAATATTTAAATACATATTCTCTCCGTCCCACATTTTTTTGTCTTATTAAAAAAATTTGTCAAATTTTTTTAACTTTGATTCGTAATTATTTAAAATGTATCATTGATAAAAATATAAAAATTGTTGTGAATAAAATAAAGAAGAACAATAATAAGAACAAGAAGAACAAAGAGATGAGAGAAAGAGGGAGATTTGTATTATTCTCAAAATATAGAATTGTATACAATGCCTTCAATGAATCATCTATTTATAGGCATAAGAAGTACATAATACATTAAACTCTAATTCATAGAGATAATATTCCTAATAATAAATAAATCAAACTCCTTTGATAAAGTTCTAATCATGATAGACATCCACATAAATAAATATTCATAACACTCCCCTTGGATGTCTATGAAGATAATGTGCCTCGTTAAAACCTTACTAAGATAAAAATCCAGTGGGAAAAAAAATCTTTAGTGAAGGAAAAAGAGTACACACATCTTTGATACGCATAACTTGTTGCTCATTAAAAACCTTACCAGGAAAACCCATTGGGACAAAACCTCGGTTAAGGGAAAAAGAGTGCAACGCGTATTTACTCCCCCTCATGAAAACATCACAGAAGATCTTTGAATCTTCATAATTTAATCTTGAATATCATTTTCTAAAGATCGCGAGGGGTGAAACTTTGGAGTAATATGTTCCATGATGTATCAACTTTCAAACTGAGATATACATCTTGCTTTATCTTCACACAAGATAGCTTTTACCATATCTTGTAAAAGTAAATCCACATATCTTTTGGATATGTTAGGTCAATAATCTTAGCCAAACACTTTTTTTTTTGCTTGCCTCGTGCATAACAATTATTTCTACGACATTTGAGGAGGCATCAATGAATGTTTGAAGATCTAAATGTAATGATCTTTGCATATTCATAGATATTTCTTGACCAACTAAATATAGTGCTTCAAGACCAAGAAAAGATATAATTATCTTTATTCACATCCAACAATCTTACAACTATTGGGATACTCAATAGATATGCTCTATTCATATTGAATCTTCTTTAAGATTCTTTCAGCTTATGTCTATTTATAGACAAAAGAAATATATAAAAATGCTCGATCTTCAGGTCGAGATAAATTTGATGTCAAGATTCAAGTACTTGTATTGAAAGTACTTCATGAGTTTCCAATTTGAAGCTCTTTAGGAGTTCTAAAATCATAATAATGGATCTTGATCCAAACTCCTTTATAAAATACATAAGAAAATCTGATCATTCTTATAGTATTTTCTCAATTAGTATTCACTAAGGCGATTATACCAATTGCGCCAAAATATTCATGAGACATGTCTAAATAAATTTCCTCAGAAATTTCCAAATGCTTATAGTATTTTAGATCCTTCAATGATAAATATGGATCCACAAATAATTAGACGCATGCAAAATTTTCAAAACTGCCAAAGTAATTGCATCCACCATGAAGTAATTAAAACTTTTCATAAATCATAGTTCAAGTCGTATTTACGACTACTTATTTGTACCTCACTTGCATTACACCTTTAGGTGTTTGGACTACTTGTCCAAATACTTCTACTTTAGAAGTTCAAAGCGTCTTTCAACATTGGCCAATTCAATATATATACTTCCGGGTAGATTTTATACAAGATCCTCGATTTCTTTCTTTACTTCTATAGAAGTATTTTATGTAAAATTGTTTGTAAAATCGTTGTCGACAACTTTCCAATTTTCTGGTTTCATTCTCGTAATGACATAACTCATCGAGATCTCTTCAAGATTTCAATCTTTATTTCAGGTACCTGAAACTCTTATAGAGTTTTATTATTTGTTATGTCTTGGGTCTCTTCAGGAGCACCCGCCTCCAATATATGACCATCTCATATTACTTTCTATTTACGAGAATTTTGATCATTGGAACCATTTCAACTATCATGCTTCATGCATGATTTACATTCTCTCGCTCTAACATGTAATTTAAACTTAGAGCATTTCAGCTGGTAAATGAGACTTAATTACTCTCATTGGGTCAGTAAATATGTCTGGCAGTTGACATGTAATAACATGAATTATCTTATGAACTTCTAGTTCAAATACGAGGATCTAGATAATGATAATTCATTTTCCTCTATCCAGCTGATTATTGTCTCCCCCTGATGTTGAGAAAAATCATGTCATAAATGATTCTCCAATTAATGTTTAAGAATTTAAACATAAAAGGATACTCGTACTCAATATATATTCTCAACCCTTTTTATTTACCCATTTTGTGCGTTGTGGTGGAGCAATTCATATCGCACATTCAAAAATCATAAAATGGGAAATGTATGGTTTCTGACCAAAAACCAATCATAACGGGGAGTTTATTATAACTCGTTGGCTTGATGCGTATAAGTGTTGCTATATGGAAACATCATATAAATAATAACTCTTTTGTTCTCATAGTTTAGCTATTAAATAGGAGGCATCCAATTGAAATTTTGTCAAACTATATTTTTCATAATCAATAGGCTTTGTAACAACTGATATAGCCTAAAATATAAACCCACTAGCTTTTCAAGACGAATAGTCTAACTGCATAATCTGAATATTTTTAGAATCAATCTCACAAACTTCTAGTTGTAAGTCGATAAAACAATGTAGATGCATCTACTAAAATCATATAAAACTTTCCACATTTGTGGATATATGGGCCCATATTTTGTTCAGATATGCAAGACATACAGTCTCAACTTCAATACAAGAACTTTAAGTTCTAATTCTTTTGGTAAGTGGGATCATCTATATCCTTTGAGAACAAACAACACAAGAACTTCAGGTTCTTTTAGTAAGTGGAATTTAATCAATTCCTTTAAGCAACACAAGAACTTCACGTTCTTTAATAAGTGGAATTTAATCCATTCCTTTGAGAATAAGCACCACAAGAACTACAGGTTCTTTTAATGCATGTGCATGTAAATCTCAATAATTTCTGCACCATTAATCAGGATGGTCTAACCGATCATGCCAACTATATATATGTGTGTATATATCTCTGAATTTGTAAACTCCTTGTTTACCATAACATGTAATTCAATCTCACTCGTACATGTCTAGTACGGCCATCAAAATTGTTCCTTTAAATAGGAATATATTTAGCTCTTTCGTAGCTTTCAATTGAAATTATCTTTTGGTAACAATATATAGTTCTTCTAGAGCTTTCAACTGACTTTTTGACTACCAGAACTTATATCCATATTGGCTTATTTCAAATGCCAATTGATAACATATGTTATCTATAATTCCCAAAGGGATAGTTTGCGAACTCATATTGCTCTCTTTATGACTTTGACGAGTATAACGCACTTTGAATATGGAATAAAATTCCATTTGACAATAACATATTTGCTCAACCAGAGCCTTTTGTGACATTAGTACTTCCGGATATAGTACTCACATTATTCCCTTGCATTTTAATCGAGAAATGCATAATTGTGCACCTTTCAAAATGTGCTTTGTTTCATTTACTTCAGGTAATGAAAATATGTACTTTGTATCATTCACTTCGAGGAATGAAAAATATAAAATATAACACATCATATCAAGTCGATTATCTATCAGAGATAAACTTTCAAGTGCTCTTCTGAAGTATTGATATTTTAGTACTTTGAGAAATACTACTCATATTTCCCCTTGCATTTAAATGGGAAAAATGTTTCTTATGCTTAAGTACAATATGAGTACTTGCATTATCTGCTAGGCATAAATAGCCACAATTCTAGGCATAAATAGCCACAATTCATTGTATATTTTATTCCGGAAGTAATCATATTCTTCAAATAATAAATTAACATAAATCATAAATAAATAATATGTGAAATAAATAAACATAAAGCAAACCAACATAAATAAATAATAAATAAAACGAATTAACATAAGAAAAACCAATTATTCATGTTAGAGGTTATAAGAGAAATAAAATAAATGGCAAATTATTCCCTTCAAGGGTTATGAGAAAATTAACAATATCCAATTGAGTTGGACCAATAACGCCATAATTATTTTCGCCATAAACAAAATTTGTTTATATTTTATTTCATTTATCATTCATGATTATGGATAAAGTCCATAATACTTTGGCGTTTGACAAGTACGAAACCAATGGTTTATAACATCACATTGGTAAAAGGATTTCACTTCCTTAGAATGATCTTTATCACTCTTGTCATCCTTATAACTTCGCTACCAGCGGGTAGAAGTATTCTTAAAATGACTATATTTTTCATGTGTATATTCATAGCCTCGACCACGACCACAACTTTTAATGTGATTTTTTATTCCTTCCATAGTATAATCTCACATTCACTTCAGGGAATGGAGTAGAGCCAGTGGGCCTTTAAAACCTTTTTCACATATCCTTATCACAGAGAACAAAGATTTAATCCTCGTACGCGGCATTGTTAAACCTGTCCACAAGGTCCTTTAAAAACCTCCTTTGAGACCAGTAGCCTCGCAGAACGGGATGTCCAGCCAATTATACTTGGATTATATCGAAATTATGTCTCTAATTGAATAATAATTTACCATGTTTGCATTCACTTCAGGGAATGAAACAGATCCAATAATTGTATGGAATAAACATCATGCTTGCATTCACTTCAGGGAATGCCCCATCATTGATAATTGCATGGAATAAACATCATGCTTGCATTCACTTTAGGGAATGCCCCATCATTGATAATTGCATGGAATAAACATCATGCTTTGCATTCACTTCAAGAAATGCCTCTCATAAAACTTTTTGGATCAAGAATAATTTTCGTAACTTGAAATTGGGAGAAGTCTATGGTCGAGTTTTTCGACAAAGAAGAAAAATTGCTTTCGAGCAAATATAGACTTTATAACAATCTTTTTATAGATTGAAATTCACCATGATCTATCGCACATTAAAATCATAATTTAAAGAATAAAAAATAAAATAAGAATTTACCGATATTAGTTTTCCTCTTGAGAAAAATGGAGACGTAGCAAATGACCAAAACATTTTCTCATAATGTCGTGTCTCTTTCCAAGTCATTTAAATACATGTAAAACTCAATACATGGTTAAAATATCAATATCATCAAATAAAATATTATAAACACATATTGATCTTAATACAAAGTTCAACCATTGTGTCAAAAATAAACATATATGAAACCATAATAATAAGATCTATATGTATGAGCTGAATTGAATATATTAGAAATTAGAGGATCTATGTCATAATTCTCTCTTTAAAAAACCTAAACCAATAAAGGTGTTTCATTAATGTACAGATCTTTGTTACTAAAAAAAACCTTAAACCTAGAGTACGTATTTTAATGAATTTATATGAAAGACTACCATAGTTCTACGTACATAACTTTGTTATTCGTGATTACAAAGTATAGTCAATAAATCGAACAGGCTTTACATGCACCATCATCAAACTTCATGAATTTACAAATATACAAACACAAATAATAATAATTAAGTATGAAAAGCATAATCAGTTGAGTACCAAAAATAAAAACCCACAAATACTTTCGCTCAACAAACCTTAATCGATTCTATCGTTCCCTGCTTTAAAAGCCGAGGAGGCAGATAAGGAAAACAACGCGACATTATCGATTTTTTTCGCTAATTAACTCTTTTAGGAACAAGATAAAACACACGTAATTTACACCAAACACAACCTCTTCGTCTCTGTCGATTCGTCTTTTGGTTTGTGAGAAGCCACAAATTTATCTCTTTCCAATGTTCGAATAAAATCAAACATACTTCCAAAATTTTCAAGAATTAAAACAAAGTTAAAATATAAAGAGAAAGACAATCGGTAACTAAACAAAATAAGGAGAAAAAAAACTTATCTTTGGTTTATTCTATAATCGAATTCTTCCTGGTAACTTCTTTTGAATTATAACGATGAAGACCTCAGTTGATTAGAGTCTCGTGCTGATAACGTGTTGTGAATAAAATAAAGAAGAACAAGAATAAAAACAAGAAGAACAAAGAGATGAGAGAAAGGGGGAGATTTGTATTATTCTCAAAATATAGAATTGTATACAATGCCTTCAATGAATCATCTATTTATAGGCATAAGAAGTACATAATACATTAAACTCTAATTCATAGAGATAATATTCCTAATAATAAATAAATCAAACTCCTTTGATAAAGTTCTAATCATGATAAACATCCACATAAATAAATATTCATAACAAAAATATATATTTTAAAAACCCTCTAATCGAGTAGTTTTTAAATATATATTTTATAAAATTTAATTATTTCAAATATATAATGATAGTCAAAGTTTAATTTTTTTTTTACTTTCAAAAAAATCAATAAATGGCATTTTCTATGGGACGAGGGGAGTATTCGAAATGTGAGCTAAACATCTTTTCGCAGGTTGGTATGTAAAGAATTTTTACTATAA